>CAXAKQ010000187.1:0-19175 GCA_963969455.1 Arge pagana
CTTCTGTCGGTGGCGAGATGTGGAAGGCGTCGGCGAGCATTTAATGAAAACAACCAACATACACAACAGAATTTTAAAACACGTGTAACAAGCAGACGTTAGGTATCGTTGTTAGACCAGCGAGCATGGAACATTCAACGGGGATTCGCCTAGCTCTCTTACGTGATGTCCTCGGTGTTGAAGTTGACGATCGTCGGAATAAAGCTGTCCTTCATAATGACAGCTCGAATCTGTTTCCAGTCGTTAGCATTCTCTTCCAGCAATAGGCATATCGATTCGAGTGCCAGTTTAACGATAGCCGGGGGATTAGCCATCGAACGAATTTCAACGAGATGCTGACGTTTTATCCCCTTTACAGCTACGCTCGCCGCGAGTTGTCAAGCACGTCACGCGATACACGATCATGCAATGTACACAGTTAGGTATAATTTCATATATCTAGGCAATCTATAAAGTCGCTTCCAAAGACTCTAGGGAGAATGTTGTTTAAAAAAATATTCCTTCGACGACGACGCCGGGAAAATTGATACATTTGAGAATACAATTTCATGGGTTGAATTCACTTCGCCGAGCTGCTAAGCAGCAGGCAATTTTATCAGCGACAAAAAGCTTGGCAACAGTTGTCCCGACGTCGTGGAAGACAACCGAGCAAACTCAAACGAATTACTCACGATTTTGTCGTTGAAATTTTCTTCGCGCCAACGAATCGACGAGGAAATATTAAAACGAATAGCGACAAAATACAAAGCTGTCGAAAGGAACTGACCGTTTTGAGCGTCGATAACAGCTGGCTCGACTTGGGCAAGATCAGCCATTACGTCCTCGCGTTTCTGATCGATTGCCACAGTTTGGATCGCCAATTGTTGCTGGATCTCCTGACTTTGAACCTTCTTCTTCTCAGCCTCCTGTTGATCCTTCACCATCTGTTTCAACTTGGCGTTCGCAGCTTCGTTCTTTGCTCGAAGTTCCTACGAGGACAAAAAATAATCAATATTCAGATTCATCGATCCTATCTATAATTAGCGACAGCGGTTTGACTTCGTCTTCACCGTGCTAGTCTAACTTCGTAGCGCTCACCTGAGATTTCACCGCCAGGCTTTTCTGCATCTCTTCGACTTGCTCGACTGTCTCGGCAATCTTGCCAAGACCGACGTTCAAATGCAACTGTTGTTCTTCCAAGTCGCTTCGCTTTTCCTGATACAATTTCACGAAATGATGGATGAAATCGAGATAGTGACGCGGAGTAATCGCCATCGTTCTTCCTCCCCGTTTTGCGAGCCTCGTGTTAGCTTTGTGTAAGGTTTGATGAACGTAGACACAGGCGTTGATCACGGCATCTCGATGTGCCGGTTGCGCCGGTATGAGAAGACAAGCGGATGGGAAGAAGTCCGGAGCTTTCCATGTAGGTCTTTCGAGATCGACGCGGTTGGTAAACTCTTTGCCAACCTGGAAGAGAGCGTTGTCCGACCAGTCGCCGAACCAGTTCAGAACACATCTGTTGAAGAGGGCAGGCGACGTCGCTGCACGATCCTTGAGACCATCGGTACTCGGATTCATGGTGAAGACGACGTGCAGATTCCTCATTACTTGTCCAGTGAACCACTTGTACAGTTCTTCGTTCGAATCCAGCATCAAACCCTCCCGTTGCGCGCCTTCCTTGCACTGAGTCATCAAGGTCGTGTACTCGTCACCCTCGAACAGTCCGGGAACCTCGCCGTTAGCCAGGAGAGTGTTCATACGTTCCAGAAAACCGGAATCCAACACGTTCGATTCGTCCAGAATGAAGGCGATCTTCTCATCTTTGCATCCGGATCGCCTCAAAACTTGTCGCAGGTCTTCGTCGAAGTCTTCGCCGGTATATTTGTTATGTACCTAATAGGCAGAAAGAGAAAAGAAGTTGAAATGATTTATCAATGAATATAAAGTGATTTTTTATTGGAGGAAAAAAAATGGGGTTGGTTGGATTTAGTCTCAGGAACATAGAGGAAAAATGTAGCTTGTATTCAGCAATAGCGCGCACCTTGATTTGGAATATGGACAGACCATTCATCCAAGCGACGAATCTCGACAAGGTTGTTTTACCAGCGCCAGACACACCGATGAGCAACAGATGGCCTTGAGGTTGTCTAAATATCCTGTCGATTCTCAGTACGTGGTCCAATACTTCGTCGAACAGAACGAGCGGCACGTCTAATTCTTCCTCGTAGAATACTTTCAGCCGAGCTCTGACATAGTCTCTCAATTCTTGTCGATTCACCGGCACGTAATCCTTGGATAACCAGTTACTGTACAAAATTGGTCTCGACAAAGCTTTGTCCTTGTCGACGCCAGGGAAGTGCTTGACAGCTACGATATCAATATTCTTATTCGTCCATGCGCGTTCAGTGTCCTCTACTAATCTGTCTTGGAACAAACGCAGAGCTTCGTGGGCCCAAAGCCTGACTAATCCCTCGACCGAAAGGCTATCCAGTGGTCGTATCGCCTCGCATATACCACGAACCCAGCGTGTCATTTCACGAGGAGAATAAACGTAGTGCGGCTGCATATCTTGCGTGAATTTCTCCTGCGATACGAGATAAAATTCTACCATAGCATTGGTCAATGGTTCCGCGTAGCCTCTCAATGACGGTGTTAATCTGGAAAGAAATATAATGTACCCGATGAATCAAGTATTAGGTAGAAAATTTAACGATGCAATGAAATTCTTCAGCTTCATTGGGATTCTAGCTTTCAGGTTTGGGGAAGATGAAGCATTTACCTGAGCATGGCGCGCGTGAACGTTCCATAAATTTGTTTCAAGGAAGTTTCGCCAGGGTAGTCGACGTAGATTACAGGAACGTGGCGTAAGAATCTGTGACTCAAGGGCTTCCTACCAGGATCCGTGGGCGGGTTACATGCACCAACGAACTGAATTCGTTCCAGAGCTACCCAGGCCTGATCGCTGGTCCGATAGAATCCTCTGTGTTCCACGAGTTGTCTCAAGAATGAGATCACTCGTTGAGTGCCGTAGTTGTCCATGTCAGGTAAATTGATCTCGTCGCAGAAAAGTACCAACCACTTTCCAAGTTGGACAGGAGATAGGATTACACCGTTCGGAGTTTTGCGATACTCGCAGTAATGATCGAAGGTCTTTAAAAGGAGTTCCGGTGTCGTGGCAGACGAGAAATTCAGACCGACCACTTCCATGTCGGGTAGTGCTCGGAGAGCAGAGAACAACGTCATCGTTTTACCAGAACCAGGTGGACCGCAGAGTACTGCAAATTGATTTTAAGTCACGTAGTTATACAGAAAAACACCGATACAAAAATTACAATTGAACGATGTGGGACGACGATTGAATGAGTTTATAAATCTGCAGAATCTTACCCAATGGCTTGTGCTCAGCTAACCAAGTGTAGAGTAGACTTTCGTGGCGTACTGTATCCAGTGTCGGGACAACGATGTCTGGACTGGCAACTTTATGAGTTTCGACCTCGATCTGTGGAACTTTGTTGCTCCACGGTAGCCACTCGCCGTTGATGTTCACTTCGAAGTCTATGATGGGAGTATTAGTATGTGCTGGCAGCGGCACAGTAGTAACAGAGCGAATGAAGTCGCCGAGATCCGATCGCACCTTCAATTTAGCATCGCCAGCGAAACTCCACAACAACGCGTAAACCAAGCATTTGGGCATGTATCGTTCCAGCTGTTCGCTCGGCAGAGGGAAATCCGTGTGAGCGTGATTGTATTGAAGAACATTGCGTACAGACTGATTGAGCATGGAAAACAGCGAGCTGAGAGCCCGGAGCCTGGTGAAATCCATTATATGTTCCTGTTTCATCGCGTACTCTAAGCAGCGAACGACCAGGCCATCGGGAGCGAAGTAGCTTTGCAAAATACTGGCAACTTCTCGCTGTACGCTGAGTGCTGGCGATATTGTGTCGTCTTTATCGGATAATTTCTTGCCAAGGTTGTCCTCTTCGCCATCTTCCAACGGGATGTTTCTCACGCGAAGCATATAGTTTTCGAAAATCATTTCGGTAGATAAAACATCCTCGGAGAACCAGACCATACCGCAACGAGAGACAGTAGCCAGAGTCGCGTACTTCAAATCTTGAACTTCAAACATAACTCTGACGTTCGGTGGTAGACTGAGACGCTCGCCATTTGGCAATGTCAAAAGTTTATTGTCGTCGAGGACAGAGTTCAGATTCTCGACCCATTCTGGGTCAACGTCACCGTCGAAGATAATCCATTGCCTTTTGTTGATCTCACCACGAACGTTGTCGATTATTTTGCGAAGGATGTGCGTGAAGAGACCGTCCGTCCATTCGCGAGTATTCGGATCCAGCACACCGTAGAGAGTCTCTTTACTGATCGCTTTCGGATCAATTACGTGAGCAACACCCTCCGTTCCTTCGAAACGCTCCAATGCCTTCAAGAGCACTTTCCATGCCATAGTTTTACCAGAACCGCTTGGGCCAACCATCATCAAACCATGATTCAAATTGCAGATTTGATAGAGTTGTAGCACCTGAGAAAAACGAACGAAATGTGATCCAGCGCGAATAAAATGACCGCTGTAAACATCGATACACGAAAGCGTTTGTTTTTGTCAATGCATAAGAAAACTTCATGAAACAGGATAGCCAGAAATATCAATAGGAACAAGTTTCCGATTTCATGTTTGTAGCAATTTTTTTTGGCAAGAAAACTGAATTCTTCGCATTCAAAAAAATGTGCTATCCGATTTTTTCTGCCTAACATCTCCATCTTATGGATCACTTTGAAAATGTTACAATGATCCGCCACAACGAGGCTCGTCTCACCTTTTCTACCCAAGTTTCACCGACCATCCCCTGAGCATGTGTAAGATAAAATTGTACAATTAATAGTAAGATTAGCATACATTTAGACAGACAATTAAAAAAAAGAAAGAAAACGGCGAGATTTCATTTTCCAACACAGTTTTTTTTTTAATACTTATAGCAATGTTCTTGGAATATAATGAACGTCGAGTATTTTCTACCTTTTCTTGCCAAACTCCACCCTGTTCGTCACCTTCGCCGCAAACGAGATACTCTTCGGCGCAAACTTTCCGGATTTCGTCTTTCAGACCTGTCCAAATAACCGAGAGCTGATATTTATTGAGTTTCAAGCTTATTTATTGATATCGTGCAATGTAAACTAGGCAGATGGGGGAGTACAAAGAGTAGTGACAAATAAACGAATGTGAAATTATTGCCAGTGAATGATGAAAATAAATAAATAAAAATAATATAAAATAGGATATCGTCGCGTGGAATGCTTACGAACTAAGAATTGATGTCAGAAGAAAATAAGAAAATATAAAAAATAACGTCAGCATCATTAAATTAGAAAATACAAGCAAGATCATTACAGAGATGCATGTATGCGAAATGGTCTCAGTAATGTACGCCCTAGCATACTTCTTTGTTAGTGGATCATATAAACGACGTTGCAAACGTGCTTTGTGACAGTTTATCGTCACGCGTGGTCCTGATAGATGAATCTTACCCTTCATCTCGGCACGAGTGTAGTTCACGTTAGGGAACACGTCGTTCAGAAGACTGAAAAGTAGTGGAATGTCTTCCGCAACCAATTTCGGAACCATAGTCTCGCAGACAGATTGAATGAGAATCTCCTGCTCCGGAAGATTTTCAGCGATGGAAGCCTCATCGATGTTGGAATCACCACGATTTTGCATGTTCTCTTTGAGCCTCTGGATCCGATCTCGCTTCACATTTCCAGCCGAGATCAGCACAGACTTTAAAGCTCGGAGGCCAAAGTCGTAGTGCGATTGATTGGACAGCTGTTCGTCGCACAATCTGTAATAATATATTCATCGTAATGTATTTATCGACGCATAATGAGTATTATACTGTTTGAAAATATGGCCTTATCTAGGAAATGTAATTTGGTTTTTAACGTTATTGAGAAATGTGTGATAAACGGAGTTGATATTTGTAGTTACCGGAAGAAATACTTACTTGAAGAACGGCACGATTTTACAGGCAAGTTTTTCTGCGGACCTGAAACCTTGACTGAAGAGCATGACCTCGGCAATCAGTTGACGATCGGGAGTAGTCATAGCCAAAGATCTGAAGAGTTTCTTCAAGTTATCCGGCAGATTGGATCGGCCTGCGTATCCAGGATTCATCGTGATGAAAATGGCCATATCTGTGGAGACTTTAACTTGCTTGCCAACGAGTTCGACGCACAAGGTTCCACCCTTCTGTCCTTCCATCTGGCTCTTCAATGCCTCCTGTATGGTCTGAACTTGTTGCGATACAGCGGACAACATGCGTTCTTCCAATCTATTGAACTCGTCGAAACATCCCCAAGCGCCGACTTGACAAAGACCGACGAAAATTCGTCCCATCGCTTGGAAGTCGAACGTCTCATCGCAGTTGAAAACTAGAACGAACCTTCCTAATTGATGACCCAAAGCTTTGACCGATTCGGTTTTTCCTGTTCCAGCAGGACCGAAGGGCGAACCACCAAGCCTGGCTTCCAAAGCTTGCGTCATCGTCAGATAACATCTGTCTGTCAGCGGAGTTTGTACCAGACGATCCTGAACGCCGAGGTATTCAAATCCGTAGTAAAATTTGGCGTTTGCCATGTGAATGGTGAGCTGTTGCAGAACTTCCGTTTGCCTGGGATCGAAGTAAAATCTCATCTCGCAAAGCCACTCGAAAGCTTTGGGGTTCGATACTTTGTTAGCGAGGAGTCGTCTGGTCACGGTACGCTTATGAACGAATTCGTTTATTAGATGTTCGAGCTTTTTGCGCCGCAATGCTGGTTGTTCTTGAAGGACGGAATCCGCGAGGACGTTGAGCGTTCCTTCAACTTGGGTCAATACTCTTTCGAGTGGATTCTTACTCGGATTTGATTGAGCCTCGTGCAACGCAGCTTCCACATCCTCTGACCATAGAATCTGGGCTGCGAGGACTATTATTTGGGCTTGATACTTGTCGCACCATGTCATGAAGGCCTCCGGATTAATATTGCCATCCTTGAACTGTTTTATGTCTTGTACAGCGTTCATCAAACTAGAAGCTAGCGTGACTCTCATTTCCTTTTCTACCAGACTGAGCCATTCGTTGATTTTTGGATGATCTATTGTAGAGACTGGATCATTAAACGTGACTTCTTCTCCTTCTCGCGAAGCGATTCCAGTAATCACAGTGTTGTCCTCGTTCAAAAGTATCGCAGCGACACCTGCAAACATTTTCTTGAAGTGTTTCTGCAGCCTCGCGACGTTCTTACTGTTTCCAATAATTTCCAGCAGATCTTCATCTCCGACGAAATAGAAGCGAGGGAAAGATGTTCTCTCGCGTTCCAAGTATTCGCCGAGGGCTTTTTGGATCTTTCCCAAGAGATCAGCCAAGCGTTCCAGAGCTCGCTGGACACCAGGGATATTCAATACATCCATAACCATCGGAGATTTGGAAACCTTTTTCATGAGACCCAAGAACTCCGAGCTGATACTCTGGAACCGAGACGTTTCGACGGGCAAAAGAGTTTTGATATCGGCACTTCCTGAAAAAATTCCTTCGAGATAAACCCAGCGACGTTGGACGTCGATCCAGACGTCGAAGAGAGCATTTATCCGGTTCAATTTCTCCTCCCACGTTAGAGCCTCTTCTTCGAAAACTTTGTAGTACGGAGAAAGCTTCATCGCCGCGACTGAATTTATGTGTTCTTTGACCTTGTTGAATAAATCGTCCCAGCCCCGAATCAGCCGGCATTTATTCTGGTAATTGATCAAGTCTAATTCATAAGTTTGCCAAGATTCTCGAACCTGTTTCAGGAACTCTTCCAGAGCCATTTCTCCCTGCGCGATAAGAATCACGTCTTTGACGATACTCTCGTTTTTCTGGAGATTCACGTCCCAGACTTGACCAAGAGTAAGCTCGCTGAGGACCCAGTTGACGCGGAGCTGTCGCGTCAGCTGTTTCCAATGTCTCTCTTTCAACGCGTCGCTCTTCAACTCGACGATAAGCATATTCACTTTCGTGTAGCTCTGCAGCATCTTCTTCACGTACTCGTAGGATGAATATTGTCGAAGACGAGCGGGCAGTTCTTTCAGCTGCGCGGTCATCGTGTCCAATTGTTGGCGTAGCTTACGTGGCTGTACCGAAAGCCATGGTTTCTCGCGTGTCTCGTCGATCTGAGACCAGATTCGCGAAAGTTCGGACCAAACTCCTTTAAGATCTTGAAGCTCTTCGAACACCACCTGCATTCTGTCCTCGCTTGTCGACACACCACCAGGTTCCTGAAGTTCCAAGGCTTCCTTGGCCTTGACGACGTTGTCTCTTTCTTCCTTGAGCCTTGTAAATTTACTTTCGAACAGCTGAAGTTGCTGCAACGCTTCGTCGGGCCTCAGATGCCCTTCGACAGGTTTTCCACGCTCCCAGTCGCCCAGGTAGTCGGAAGTCCTCGTTTCCACCGCTTTATCTTCCGCAACGATCTTCATTTGCAACGAAGCAACCTGCGTTTGAATACTCGTGTCCTTACGTTTGATTATCTCGTTGAAAGCGCCCCATTCTCCCTCAACGTTATCCACGTGCAGCCAAGCCGCAGGAAATTGGAACCTTTGCCTTTCCAAAATTCGTTGACCTTCCCGATAGACATCGACTTGTTTCTCCCACACTTTCATGTTACGTTTCAACGATTGAACGTAAGTTATGAAGCCCACAGCGTCCGATGTGCTCGCAGCTTCGATGGATTGCTGCTCCAGGTCGCTTCGAGATTTCGATATTTGGGCGTGGAAACTAGCCATTTCGTTACCGAGGAGAGAACCAAACTTACCAAGCGTTTCTTTGTGCCACGAATCGTACTTCAGCGAAACCTTGCTCTGAACCTTAGCAAAATCTATGATTACCGGTCCAAATTCCCTACGCGTGTCCGAAGTGTCGAACGTCGTCCTCGTCTTTTTGATGTCGTTCAAACATTTCATCCACAAATTCACATCGTCGCCGAGTTTTCCATACAAATTATCCGGCTGCAAGTCCCACAAAGACTGATATCGCAGCCACTGATCGACATAGTTCACGATGTCTTTCATTTTCACTTCGATCGCTTCGTAAGCAGCTTCTAGCGGAGATTTACCTCCTGGTAGTTTGGTCAACAAGTTTCTATAAGTTCCCGACTCTGGCTTATCGAGACCAACTTGATACCTGGAGCTCTGCAGACGAATTTGAGAAGTGACAACGGCTTGCCAAGCGAAGAGCTGCTGCATAATTTGGAATCGTGCATCTTCGATGCTCGGATAGAGGTACATCGTTTGATTAGTGATTCGAACTTCGTGAATTTGATTCTGAATTTTCGGATCTCCGCCTGGTTTATGAGTCGGTTGAGCAGGCGCATCGGTATCCATGCTCAAATCTACTTCCTTCTTCTGCCCCATCAGCGTATCGGTCCAGGCTTTTACTCCAGCTTCTAATCTGGCGGCCAAGTTTTTCTCCACCTCTTCGTCGAGCCTAGCTACCCAGATGTGAAGATTCGAATAATTTTTCAGCGACAACTCGTCGACTGATTTCTGAATCTTTGCCAAAATATCCGCGAAGGTATTAGCAGAGTAGGGACAAGTTTCCAAAGACCTAACGTCGACATCAAGCTGCTCTTCAACGACCAAAAGATCCTCAACTTTCTCTTGGAACGAGACTACTACTTCTGAGAGCCGTTGAATATAGGGATCTAGTTTGTAACTTTCCCAAACTAACGCAATGCCCTGATACAAAGAACAAAAAAATCCATTCAATCAAATTATCCTTTTCTCAAAAACTAAACTGAGTAAACAAATAGCAAATCTCACCTCGGAAATCAACGATAGGACGTCTTTTCGCATGCCAGCAACTAGTGGTATTATACTAGCTTTATCTTCCATCTAAAACCAGAGAAAATTATAAACGTCACAATTTTCCAGAATTTCTTAAACATTATTCCGACACGGTGATATACGACACATATCGTTTCAGATTCGTCATCCAATGTTGTTACAACGAAAAGAATGCAAAATTATAGATAATTATAGAATATAAAATTATAGATAGGTCCGCAGCTTTACTAAGATAAATGTTACGACAATATAATTATGAATGACTATGAAAATGCAGTGTCGTTGAAAGTGGTATTATGACTGTAATAGCAATGCGATGGAAGTAATATGTATAACAAAGAGATTTACTGGCAAACACAATTAGTGAGAATGAATATTAGTTTCGAAATATACCAAAGTGTTGTATTTTTCTCTTTATTGGTGAAAAAAACAAACCTTGAATAGAACGTCTTCGGCTAATTTTAACGTATCGATAATACAACCGTTAACAGTCATAGAACCAGCTCGCAAGACTACATAATCGAGTGCTGAAGATGGAACATGTTAGCGACATAGCAGCGAAGAACGTCGAGTCGATAGATTTGGAAACTCTGTTATAGTGAACGTTATTCATCGAGAGCATAGATAAAAGTGGTGAAACCGTATATTTTTGTTGAATTAATAAAATAATTAACCAAGTTCTGCTCCATCTCCACGAATAGATCAAGACTACGTTAGCTAAGCAGGCAAACAATTAAGGACAAACGTAAGACGCAAGATGCATATTTTATTGAAGCACCGTGTAGGACTACCTTGAGCGTGGGACAGTGCGGACTCCGATTGGTAAGCTATAAAAATGTTGGAGATCCGAGCGATTAGAAAATTAGGCTCAAAAAATGGAAACTATGATATGGAAATCTAAAACGGTTGGACAATGAAAGGATTTGATTTCTACTTAAAATGAATAATTATTCAATTATCTTTCACAAATATTAAACGTTACTTGAGAATATTTTCATGTACAAAGAGTAATATTTTTTATAAGTATCTTCGGCGGCGTGTGCGTGCGTCCGGATTCGTTTGAGGTACAGATGTGCTGCTGCGTATAGTTTTTGATTACCCGCGTCTCATTTTTAGATTATTTTTGTTTTTTGAATTCAAGGTGGAGAGAAGACAGCAATTCACTTTAAATCATAGCCTAACCTGCAGAAATGTATTAAAACAACCTGCCATAACTTTTTGCAGTTTCATTCTTCAAAATAACCAGATTAGATGGTTTTGCTTTCTCTTTAGCTGGTTAAACGAGCTAGTCCGCGCACAAAACAGCGAATTTACAATGAATACGCATAATATATAATTTATTAAGAATAAAAACATTTTTAATATACGAAAATACCGTGTCAGTTTCCAAATGTTTGTTACCCAAACGCTATTTTTGACAATATTACCAAATCGCATCTACGCAAGACTTGTTTTTGAAACAAAAATATTTGCGGCGATGAGGCGTATGTACAATGTGTAAAAGTGGTGACAGTCATCTGAGGAAATGGCACATGATATGGAAATATATAATGTTTCCAATAAATAATTACCTACTATTAATAGGGATCTTATGACGGGTAGATTAGTCCTCGATATGATCTTGAAAAAATATTGTTCGGAAGCGTGCCAGAATACCTTGCAAATAATAAATATTACGACCAATTTGCCTGTGTGATTCTTATACAAATCAAAATGTCGCCTCAATGGACTTGATTTAGTACATAATCTCAGACTTCTACTTATAATTGATCCGTAACGATTACATGGTAATTAAAATGCGAGGCTGGCATCATAGCAGTTGCAATAACATTTCAATGGATGAGCGAAGTAATCATTCTGAAACACAGAAAATAATGTCAATGAAGACATGTCATACAATTGTGATGTTGTCATTTCTATCTATCTGGGCGTTCGATTTTAGAAATGTAATAGTAATAATTTTCGACAAATTTTTTTTTTTCAAAGCATGAAAATTTCTGGTAAAATTGTTTCACATTTTAAGGAAGAACTTGTTTTAGGCTTACTACGTTTCCAAAGTGAATTTCTCACTCAATATAAACAAGATTTACATGAATGTATTTACAATGCAACCTTTTATATCAATCCAAAATAAAGAATCTCAAATGTTTTTACAATTCTGAATTTTGACTGGAAGTTATATCCAACGTTTATTAATCTATCTACTTCGTGAATAACGAAAATCCAACTTATGAATAATTGAATGCTGTTCTTACCCATAAAGATAATAGAAAAAAGAGAGAAGGTAGAAAGCGAGCTTGACCCATCCTTCACGCTGACATCTCGTAAGATCATTGGCATTCATTATACTTGTAGGATCATAAAGTCCAGGACCTGTCATTACTGGTCTTGTACGGTATCTGTTAATATGATACGCGATCAGAGGTAGATTTAAAAAAAGTGAGAACCATTCTCCGCTGACTAGGAATAGTACGTTGAATAAAAGATGTAGCCCATATTCGGGCAATACGAGCTAAAACAACACGAAACATCACATCAACAATAGCATCAACATTATTGCTTGTGTGAAATTTTGCTCGACACTCACCGGATTTAAACTGTTACATTGATCTATCGGGTTTTTATATTCAGTCTTCAATTCATCAAAAGCGATGACCTAGAAATCATTGCATTTTTGAATAAGTATGATCCATTTTGAGGTTATGCGAGTCCAGTTGGAAAATGTACTATTCGGCATGCAAATATCCGTAAAATTTCGATCCGAAAATGTGATAAATAATACTCACGTGGAATATTGAAAAGAATATCAAAAACGCGTCGATAATTAAAGCCACGATGTACGAAAAAGCCGCTAAGCCGAACGCCATTTTTGTACGATGTTGTTACCAGTTTTTTGGCAAAGCGCACGCGCATTTTTCTCGATTATCATTTCCGGCTGAACGTAACGGAACAAATTATAATTTTTAACTGCGTTCACCGACAAAATTCGCTCCGACGTAAGAATGTCAGAACTCCGAAGCAGTACAGATAAATGTTCGTAATTTAGAATAGCATTATCGTATTGCTTCAGGTGTTTTTCAAGGCTGTTCAAAAATTGGCAAGTTTCAGTTTTTCATGGGATGCATGTTTCAAAATTGGCAACCGGTAATTTGTCGTCGGAAAATGTCCCGTATATTTTAGAGCTACTATGAAGATTGTATCTGACACTTAGTATTGAAAACCTATTAAAAATAATAATAAATTTGTTTTTATGTATTTTGTAGGATATTTTTAATTAATATTTTTTTCAATATCTTGAGAAAACTTGTTTATTGTGGTCGAAGTACAAAAAATATTTCAAATGTAAAATATGTTTTCAGTTTATAATAAATCTGTGCAATTTGGAAAATCCGATTTTTTGAATCACACAATTTTACTTTGGTAAATTCACTGGATTGGTTTGTTTCAACGACACAGTACAGAAACTTGCAACATAGAACTCTTAGTGATGCCGATCATTGAAATAGTATGGTATAGAATATGCGATACTATCATAGCTACCATCGCACCAAACTGATTGTGATCATAAGACTATATTTTTCACATACCGACGATACCGGTAATTATTATTTCTGATTCAGCTTTTGGTTGTCTTCGTTTATCCAACGTTTTATTCTTGATCTTACAACTAGAGTATCTTCATTTTATGGAATGCAATTATAACAAAATACTGTAATGACTATAATAATGTATATGTGCGATTAATACTCGCAATTTGATTGGGCAAAAAATGCTAACCCTGTACATCCTATATATGCAAGATTTGTTCACTGGCACGGAATAGATATAACTACATTATCACTGGAAGGAACACAACTCTGTCCGTAAAAGCGGACAAAATATTATTTCAAGAACATCTTTTGCTTAATGATCTCATGATTAGATGAAATGAAAAATAAGTTATTACCGTTAAATGCGATTTTTTCAATGAGACCAATCGATATTAAGAAGTTGTTAAGATAATGTATAAAAAATAATAATTAAATATTGTGCTTGTGCTCTAGGCCCAAGTAACTTAGGTGCCTATGGAATAGTCTATCATTTTTGGATATTCTTGCATATTTCAATGCAAATGCATCACGATGTCGATGCATTAATTCGTTATTTACATAAATAAAAATATATAGCGTATAACTATGTTCACTAATAGTACGCAAAAATAAAAGATAATGGGTTTAAGTTGAAATATTTCACAATTCAAACTTGTGCCGACACGAGGAAAACGGCCAATTTGGCAATAAATTAAAAAATGTGTCACATCAAATGGTTTCACGAAGTTATCACCCAATGCTACATGGTTCTTGTAATATCCGGACTTCCATAATTGTGTTCCATCTCTGAATCCGAATGATTAACCATAAGACTTTGTTCATCTCTCGTTGGCCAAGTATGATTAAAAGGAGTGATTAGCTCTCGTTTTGGTCTTAGAATGCCCTTAATGTCGTTGTAGCTGATGTCCAAGTCTTTGAAAGCATTTAATAAAACAATTGCAACAAGTACTGTCAAAAATCCACAAAGCGAACCTAACACATCTTTAACAGACATATCTTCCCATTCTCGGAAAAGGATAGCCGAAGCAATAATAACGAAAGTTGTAAAAAAAACGTAATAGACCGGCGTCACTATTCCGGTATTGAACAGATCCAGAGCTTTGTTCAAATAGTTCATTTGAATTATTATGCACACTACGACCGTCACTAAGAGTGCCCATGTGAAAGGACGACTCAACTCATTAGGTCCGTCACCAAAAGTCTCTTTCAGTGCTAAGCCAAGTCCCTTGCAGCTCATAACTGTTAATGAACCGATCGAAGAGCACAAAAGAATGTAAACGGCGACATTTTGATTTCCGTATTGCGGTCCAATTCGAAAACTAATAAACAAACTTCCAGTGATTATCAAGAGAACGTAACAATAAAAGGCGGGCTCTGCAATTTTCCTCACAAGCTCATCTAAGTTTGCTACTTCCTCTTCTTGAGGAGCGTGTATCACTATAGTTGTTGAGCCAATGATACACAGAAGGCAGCCTATCTAAAAAACCAACAAATTCACGTTTACTTGAAGAGTTAAGCGATTCAAGATGTTTCTTATCACATTCTAATAAAAACTACTAATAAAATAATCGTTCCACGTTATTTAGTTACTGAAATATTACTTTCTTACCTTTCCTAATAAGTTGAGTCGTTCTTGGAGATATCTTGATGACAACACAGCAGCGACTAAAACGCTCAAAGCTCCTAACGGAGTAACCAACGAGGCTGGAGCAAACGCGTAAGCAGTGAAATTTGCCGCCTCGCCAATACCCACTGAAACATTAATAAGCATTTCAGTTAATTAGTCTTGAGCATTCGTACTTCGAAGTTACTGATACCTACTCGATAGTAAACCTGCCCACCATATCCATTCTTTCAGATATCCAAAACCCCCGGACCCCGCGCGAGTAGAACCTTGTTGTTGTAATCTAAGTAGAGCTTTCTTTTTGATGATGAAACTGGCACCTGAAATAATATTTTCAACGACGTCGAGGTAAGATATCGCGATTAGTTGACATTAGTTGACACGCACCGAGATCACATCATAAGTACGCTAATTCTGAACTAACCTATAAAAAAACTGGAACTAATGGCCAATCCTAATCCGATATAAAATCCAGCAGTGTTGTATAGTTTCTCAATTTTCATCGATTCGTTCATTGTCACTATTTCAAATCAATGAATAATAACAAGTTTTCACAGTAACAATTAGACGATGCTGATTTTTACAAATATGAGGCACGGTCACCTTTCCCGATGACACATATTTGGAATTTATACCAGCGGACGATTCTTCACCTATGACAAGTTTAGAGTCTATAGTAGATAAGTCAAGGTAGATAACATAATAGAGATGTAGACCGACACAATCTGATGTTTAATGACATAAACCTTAACCTGGTCCTATTTTTGCTGAACCACATTGCTAAATGATAATGAGCTCACGACCTTTGCAAACCTTTGCGTGTGTTATTTCACGCACACAGATTTTTGCGCGCCAACAATGATCGAATGTTTTATTTATAATCAGCAACTTATTTTTTCTTATAAGCTCTTCACGTATGACGTACTTGACCCCTCATTTTTAGTGTTCATAATTTTACAATGTTGACAATGACCTTGAAATATGTCCGGAGATGATTGATGATGATGCGGAGCACAATAACGTAAAACATGATATATTTAGATTCACGATTTTTGTCTGGCAAAAAGCGAAAAAGAGAAATTAAAAAGAACTTCCAAGATGACAAATAACTTATGGTTACTAGCAAGCTATGAATATTAAAAACAAGTTCATTTTAGCAGGGGTATGACTTATCACGCCTTCTCAAATGACTTTTTGAATTGAAGAAAAATGATCATGTTGGCTGCCATCAAATATATCTATATGAACGTTTTTTTTCTTCGCACGCGAACAAAAATTACATAATTTTCTAAGGAATTGAATCGATTAATTGCAATTCTTCGAAGAATCTTGATAAGCAAAGTAACAGTTGAAAGATTAACATTTTATAAAAAGCACGACACTGGCGTATCGCGATATTTATTGATAAGATATCTTCAATCGTCAGATATTAGTAATCTATAGAAGTTGTACGGCATTAATTATCTTGATTGCTCATACAATTGCATTTTTAGATGATGATATAGAAATATTAAGTTTAAAAGAAGAAAATCGCATAGACTTGTACATCTCATCCATAGAAAATAGCTGTAATAGAGGCATAGGCTTACGTAAGGCATGTATCAGAAACAATGGCATTTCTATACTACCAAAATATTTGTTTATCTGCTAAAAGTATTTTCAGGGTTTTTTGAGTAATCAGTCTCATCGTATGCGTAGGAACTATTGAGGTATACAAAATGCATATGACATGATCACCCTGCTTCAAAGCATGACATTTATGGTACTCGGAGCACCAATATGTTTCTTTATCTCCTGTGAATGCGGATTTTTTCGATTCATTATTATCATTCACGTTTTCTTCGTCTTGGAACAGTAAAAACGTTTCGACAGCTTGATGATAAAATGTTTTTAGAATGTCCGATCTGTGAGTTCCGCTGACACGATTTTTCGACCGTTGAGAATTCTGACTTTGGACGAATTTTCCTACAACCCAGTTAACGAGTAGCAACCTGAAATATCTCAAGAATAGTAAAGATTGATCGACGTGATTTTGTTTCATTGCGGTACTTGACGGATATGTACGTAAATTTAGTGTTGTAGATCATACCCCAATATTCCAGAATCTAAAGTTATAGTAGCAGGAACATTTCTGGGATAGCATTGTTCAGCTGATCGAAGAATATCACTGCTGCTTCGCCAGCATTGAATAGCTAAACGCTCTGTTTCGCTTAGTTCCGGGGTTGGTCCGCATAAAGCCAGCACTTCTACATGATTGATCAGCGTTACTGAGACGAGTCTGAAAGCGATCTGGAAAAGTGAAATAAAACTGACCGTCTAACTGAATACTCGTTCGTATTTTACTACTCTACTTTCGTATTACAATATCTGTACGTTTGGACTTTTGTTGGGTAAAAAAATGGGCAGATCTCTCGCGGAACAGTTTTCTTCAGTCGTTGCAGCAATGATCAATAATTTCCTTTCAATCGGATCTAAAGACCACCAGCTCTCCGTAGCTACTGCTAAAGATCCGTGAATCAAAACACAACCGTACAAAGAATCTAAACATTCCATGTACCCCTCGAGACAACTCTGCAACATCCAAAATATCATTTACTCGATTTCGTCGAAGCTATGGAATCTGCACTTGATTTCTGTAACGATCCAGAAATAAAAATTGGGTGAACATATTACACATGCGACACATGATGTTACATGTTAAACATATTACACATGATGAAACACTATCTATTTAACACATTAAGAAATTGTAGATTGATTACTTGAAGTAAATGATTTTCTGAACTCATGATACTGTCTGTCATATCAATCAGATCAGTTCTTGGTGACGTACGATCAGCGATGTCTAAGCAATCCAAAAGTCTATCTATAATCGGATTGCAGACTCTCAAATCTCGTTTGAGCCTTTCCACGTTTCTGTGATTCTTAATTTCATCAATACCAACAACGAGAATCATAGCATTGAAGACAGCTTCTAAAAATTTATTTAAAACATGATTCGTTGTTCCGCTTGCTAAAACGATCAATGTGACGCTGTCTTCAAACTCTTTCCACGCCACGCTGGTGTCTGCCATTTCGGTGCTTAACAATTCCATATTTTGTGATTTCAAAAACATGTGGACACCATTCAACGATGCCATGTTCGAGAAGGTCATCTGAAATATTGCTCACAATCCTATTGAGTATGAAGAACAATTACGTTTTGATTAATATCGAATGACAATAAAGCAAAATTATCATACCGTGTCTCCTTCCCCCTTTTTCCGAGCAAAAATTGGTATACCTCCAGATGATGTCAAGCACATGACGTGTGCTGTCATTTTATTGTTAGACAATTATTTCAGGTATTGGATGCTTATCCTTATAGGTTATTCTCCATAGCACCTGTGCCTGCAGGGGGATTGAATCTGAACCGGCCAAAACAGTTAGATGGATGATGAATAACCTTGAGGATCAAACTCCATGAAGAAGGGCAACAGAATTACATCAACGTCTGAAAGTGTATTTCATATGTACCCAAAGAATTATATACTATACCATATAAACAAAAGAAACTGTCATGTATTTTCCAGAATTGTTGACATGTTATTGTATATAATTTAAGAGACATAATTATTCACACCACAATCATCGACCAGCTGTTTCTTCAAGACTCAATGAATTTGGCTTGTAATGTGTAGAAGAAAAATTTATTCTGTTGTATAAAGTTACAAAATATAATTTCCTACAATTATTCCGTATCGGGTCATGTCAGTATATGTATAATTAATTTGGATATCGAATGCTTGGACACACCCTGTAGCATTATCCAAGCATTATAGCAAGTTTCGATAACAACAAATAAATTGTATGCTTATCGCTACCTGCCAAACATCTGATTATCCTTCATTCAATAATGACGCATATGCGTATCGATCTCGTGTCAACGAACGAAATTGACCCTTAATAGTAATGTTTGACGAAAAATGTTCAAAAAAGATTATTCATAAACATAGAATCCAAAATATCGTCGATTTTTACAAAAAATCGACGTTTGATTAATGTTCGGTTTATTTTTACTTATTCATTATTTCTTGGTAGTTTTTATTGAGCTTTTCTTATGAATCAGGTACGTATG
>CAXAKQ010000188.1:0-17720 GCA_963969455.1 Arge pagana
CGAAGGGAATGTACGATGTATAATATCAGAAAGCTGCTGTATACGTTCGTGTGTTTCCACGTTTTTTCTCTCCGCCGTATGGAAATGAGAAAAACCAGAAACGGAAACGACGCTGGAATTGCTCTATCATGGGAATTATAAGCTGAACTGTTGGGAGTAAATTAATACGAATAACTGCGGGACAACTTAATGGACTGTGCCAAACAATTTTGCGAACTCCTCACCTCGGTAACTACAACTTTTTGATCGATTCCGTCAAATGTTCGATCAATCGTATTCACGGGGCACAGTGGAAAAACATGGTAATAATTTCAGCCATAAATTTTAATCGCGAAACCATAATTTTTTGTTTGATCATTTCAAAATGTCCGACATTTTCAGCCAGAGTTGCGGAAATTACTTTTCTAAATGTGCTCTAGATGTGCTTTCTAATCTTTAACGATTCGAAAATTATAAAAGTTGGTCAATTCGTTGAAGGTTGCGATAATAGAGTCAATATGATATTTTCAGAGATCTTTCAGCCTCGGGTCTTGATTCTTTAGATTTTCTCTTTTCAACATCTCGCAAGATACTTATGAACGGATCTGAAAGAACCAAACAATAATGAATTGTATCTCCATTAGTCTTTCTCAAATTTAATGATTTGTTCAGGGTAATGTCAGCTACCTGGTTTGAAATCCTCGATAAATTCGTTGATTGCCGCATCTCCAGTTCAAAATGTATGACATTCTAAAAGATTAAGTCGAATTGAGATGCCCCAAAAGGATATTTTCACTACTCTTTTTTGACATTGCTTTGACAAATAATAATATAAAAGCGTCGAGCCCAAGAAATACGGCCTTTGAAAAAATGTTTTCATTTCATTCGAAGTTTATTTATAAGAAGAGCAGCTTTTCAAAAAATACGAAAGTGACTCACGCTAGCAAACTACGATTATTGATTTCTAATCATACTCAATAAAATGGCGGACCTTCAAACCTGAGATTATATGGAAATTTTAATTTATAGAACATTTTTTATTTAAAAAATCACTGAAATCAATCACTTTTTTCGAAAAAAAATCCCACAATTTGTTAATTACGTATAAAAACCAATATTTATAGTTTGAGCTGAACCTACCAAAGTCAATTGATAACCGCGCGATGCTCTTCCTCGTCGAAAACGGAATCGAAGATGACTGGGAATATCTTTTCTGCGAAGTTCCGGTGTTGAGATATTCGAGGTCGAGTATCTCGGCCAATAAGAGAGCGCGTTACAGCGATACGTTCCCCCGTGCCGGGCAACGAGCGTGTTTCACGCGTCGCGATTGGCTACGGCACCGAAGCGCGATTATCTCGAGAACCGTGCGACGCGCAAGAATCTTTCTCGAACATTTTTGGTTCAGTTTTTTCACGAGAAACGCCAAGTGTGGATACATTGTTTGTCATGCGTCGCGAGGGTCGCGGGTCAACCGTAACTTGGTGCGGCAAACACTTCCGGCGTGAACCGTAAACCAGGGAAAAATAGATGTGGCCGGAGGGTGCATTGAAATTTAAAACTCGACTCTATAGGAACATTTCTCGCTCGTCACTTCACCGGTAACTCGTATAGTCACGTTGCTCGTATTTTCAACGAGATTCAATTAGCTCCTAGC
Organism: Arge pagana; assembly: GCA_963969455.1. Lineage (NCBI taxonomy): Eukaryota > Metazoa > Arthropoda > Insecta > Hymenoptera > Argidae > Arge > Arge pagana. The sequence continues at coordinate 1,634 of CAXAKQ010000188.1, forward strand.
TCATTGTTTACCCAAAAACGTTCGAGGACGCGTACGATTTTTCCTGTTCCAAAAAGTACGTCGCGGCGAAAATGTGCTAGCTTTTTCTCTCCCGTGCCAGCGATAGTCCACCTCCGCGGTAACGCAATCGCCTCCATCGCCGAGGAATTCGCGTGAAAGTGGGAACCAACGACCAATAGCCGTGCCAAAAAATGATAATCGAAAACGTTTTTCCTTTGGGTTTTGTTTTTTTTCCACGACGAAAATGAAAAGAACGAGGCAATGGGAAAAAAACCACCGGCGATTGTTTTATTTTCCGCGCAGTTTTTCGTATTTAAAACAAGCGCGTTGTTCGCGGACAGGTTGCTTCAAATTTAAATAATCACAGAAAAATGTTAATTCGTCTCGCGATGTAATTCGATGAGAAAAAAGCAAAGGAACGAAGAGAGAACGGAGAAACGCACGGAGTGTGGAGTGAAATGTATGGGAGCGTCGCGAAGACCGAGGGTAGTCATCTCGCGTCTGTGGGAGGTGAGCTCCGTGCGCGTGTGCGTGCGCGAGGAAGACGAGAGATTCATCCAGCAGAAAGAGTGAGAGTCGGAGAAAAAGGGGGGAAAAAGAGAATAGTACGGGGAGAGGGGTCGGGAGACGATATCCCTGGAGAAGAGGGAAAAATTGAATTAATGCTCCGAAGAAGAACGTTAAGGTTAAGATATAGCTTAAAAGGGGCATTTTTGCGAAAAGTAGGTATATCTGTACGCGTGCGCCCTGTCCCTGTCCATTTCTTCCGTGGCTCGTCCGCCCATTCTTTTCTTTCATTTCTTTCTCGCGGCAAAACTTTCCCGCGATTTTCTCACTTTTTATTTTCATATTTCTCGCGCAATATCCAATGCCGAGGAATTCTTTTATTACGAGCCACGAAGGGAAATGCGTGAACGCGAGGCGGAGAACGAGGAGCACAGAGCCATACTTTGTTTACTGCTCGAAGAGGTGAAAAGAGGAACTCGCGAAGGAATTACAACTCATTTCGAAGCGAGAGCAGCTTCTAACGGGATGGATGCTGCTGCTAGCTGATGTTCGCGATCCGCAACCATGCAGTGAAAATAACCGAAGGGTAACTCGGCGTGTATTGGGAAAAGGGTGAGGAGCGTCTCTCTGCTTCGGCTTCGTCATTAACACGGTGTTCGCGTCCGCAGTCGCTGGTCTTGCGTCTTTGAGAGAACATTAACATTCGCTTCCGCCAACTACTATATACTCCAGCTAAGAGAATTCTAACACCGTGCTCGAAGTAGGTCCGTACCTCCTCGAGGTGATAGTTTTATTTGCATACGTATGCAATGGTGCGCATGGAGATCTGTTCAGAGATGGAGGTACCTCGGAGACATTTTATATACATTCTCCGTTGATCTTGGAGGCGGTGAAGAAGATCGCGTGAAAATTGGATTAGCATTGTAAATGCTGTGTAACCGGTCTCGCGTAAGTGACGCCACTACCGATGAGGTGATTCCGTTCCTAGGAATGAGACGATTTTCCACAATGATCTCTGTCTCGAAAGCAGCCTTTGTTCGCCGATGAACTCGACTCGCAGAATTAAAGGACCAAAAATTTCATTTGACTAACGCATTGATGTTCTAGTACGTATCTGTGGGCTCCGCGTTCCTCTGAAGACAACGTGCACGAATCTCTTATTTGTCGCGCGAGTATTCGTGCAGAGAGTAGCTCGAGCCTGGCGTAGTGGCTTGCACGGACGTTATTCTTCCGTGAATTGTTCCGAAATTTAGCTCGAGTGCTACGCGATAAGTTCCGACGAGGTGGAAGGGGTTTGATTTTTCTGGGAAAACTGTTTAATTGAATTGTTTCCGAAGGGTTTTGCCGAGGCGGCCAATTCTCAACTGCGACGATCCTTTGACGAAATTTGGATCGCAGGAATTTCGAGGTAATGTTCAACTGAAGTCCGAGCTAGCGGAATCAGCGGAACTGGCCAAAACACACCGGCAGTAATTACGGCAAATACATAGGATCCCTGTTGCGAATACCCGCGGAACTAATGAAAACATTGTTTCATGCACCACCTGCGCATTATGTCATATACATTTCGCAGTACAGCGCAAACACACGCGTAGTGAAGATGTAGAATGTAAAATGTGTACATTCGTACCGACGGGGGGCGGAATCGTAGAAAGAAACAACGCGAACGATGATATTTCTAGCTTTTTATTTCACGATGAATGGGAACGGTTGCTTCCTCCTCGCATAGTCATGCTGAAAACTTCGACTGTACGCAACGTTACGAATTGCATACATCCGATACGAACCGAGAGGTGGGAGACCAAACATCGGATAGTTTAATAAAGCTTGATATTATAATCTTAGGTGGTATATCGGTATCATATCAATGGCCTACCTAGTTGGTCACATTCTGTCAAATTCAAACAAATGCATTGCCGATAAGCGATGTTGCCAGCTACTCTTTTTCGCGAAACGACTGCCGGAATCGTACAGTTTTTCTTTATAAAAATCACTTCTTCCATTAATTAAACGTTTCACACCCAGTGAAATTATTATCGAGAAATCGAAATAATTATTTTTATTTCGATTCTGTAATTGAAATCTAGCGGGTACTGCGAACATTATTTTGACTCGGAAGTTTCGGTAGAGTCTCCTTAAGTGTCCCGTTTTGCCCCTTTCTCCCCTACGTTGCAGCCGTTGTATAAAATCTAGAAATTATTCTGTTGATAGTAAGACAAATGAGAAACTACGGGGCCGTAGTCAGTCTGCCAACTATTGGGACGGTACGCGTTAACGGCACACCAAACTCGTAAATAAAAAAAATTTGGTCGATGAAAATATTTTACGAAGTGTAAAGTTTTGAGTCAAGTATTTGATAATATTCAAATCGAGAAAAACATAATCAGTCCGTATTTTTATAGAACAAAGGATGTCAACGCTCCATAAGTGATGAATCAGGTAATAAATAAATGCAAGCACATTTGCCATTTTTTTCCATGAACAAACTAATTAAACGCATTACACATCCACTAATTTGCAGATGCTGAGTCCGAGGTAACTGTCATCGAAGAAAGTTATAATGAGCCTGATAAAACATGTGAATGTAGCGTGCTACTGTCCCAATATTTTGCAGACGAACCATGTCCACATAGTTTCTTACTTATCCTACTATTCACAGACTTATTTCCAGATCACATCAAGCAGTTTACTAGTTCGGAGCCGCCTTCGCGTTAGCCGCATGGAGTTACGCTTTGACGAAAGATATCTTCTTTACGAAGAAGAGAACAAACCGTATAGCACTGACTAGTGCTAAGAGCCACTTTCTCCTTCAGATTTTATGCACAATTACAATTTTCGAATGATCGACGAAAAAATATCTTTGCGATTTCAGATAATTCTGTTCGTGAGTTCTGTTGGCTTATCTGAGTATCTAGAGCAAGAACGAACCATGCCCATTCACATCGTCGACAATGGAAAATTTTAAGCGTTACATTTTATTTATCATCACGCGATCGAAATGAAGAATTAAATTGGAACTATTATGCGATAACCAAAATTCATACAGCGTATGGATATTCATGATATTGAAACATCGAAATAACGTCATTGCAAAGCTACACGAATAACGAGATTCATCGAAATTATTTCCAGTCAGCTTTTGATCAAGCCAATGAAATGTAACGTGATTAGAACGAATGGAAACCGTGTGTGAATCTGTGCGTTAATCACCTTACGAGCATCTCCCATATTCTTTTACTTACATCAAGTTCCATGACGATGAGACGAATGGATTATCGTATTTTTCTATCATGTTTCATTTAAGTTTACCGTTATGTAATGATTTCGACTAGATATCAATGAAAATGAACGAGATAGATGTATCGATGTTCGTACCGGGTCAAATGTTTCCCTAGCAATTCGATTCCTCTAATGATCCTATTGTTGGGTGGTCCGCGCACCTCATCATCAATGCAGTTGATTGCGAGTTCATGACTGTTCATCAGCTCGCGATGACGCGTTCCGAAGTCCCACACCGTCGAACCCCCTTTTTCAAATACCCAACGTCATCGAGTAGCTGGCGTAATTTGACGACTGCATGTAACAACCCCGGCCAGACGAGGAGTTCTTTATGAAAATCAATACGAGAGCATCGCCTCCCTTCTGTAACAGGTACCATTAAACGGATGGGAAGGTGATGAGAATGCGTAAACGAAGTAGCCATCGTAACGACGCTTCGTATTTTTTGGCGCTGATGGAAGCTTAACGTGCGAATAATTTCCTCGCGGAATTAACCATTCGGGGTAGTCGTGGGTGTGCGAAGCACAAGAAGGGTTGAAAGATCCTTGAGCGTACTTATTGTAAATGAATTGTTTGCTTTTACCGCGTTAATGATACCATCTGAGACGGAAATGCCGACGTTTTATGAACCGACCTCGCTTAGGAGGACGATACTGATAAGAATGTGGAGCTCTTCTCGCCTCTCGTGATGTTATCTTCGCTTTTCTCTACTCTGTCTCTCATTTGTCTGGACTTCTGATTGCTTGCGCGCCAGGGAACAGGGTTGCGCTACGGTTACATACAATTATCACGAACGCGTCCAGTACACCAGCGATGCTCTAAGATCGAACCGACGAGAAAACTAGAACAAGGTAATTGGATTCATGCGAGATGAAAAATCCCTTTGAAATTAACTACCAGCAGTCGAGAAACTCGGCAATTATATACTGCGATCGTTGCTTAACCCGCGGAATTTCGCATTCAAGTTCTACGTGGAAAAATGACAAAGTTCTGGCGGGGAATAGTTACTTGTTAGATGGGGCTGCTACCGAAGCTCCGCTCCCCCCTGTTCTACGTTCTACTGGCATATCTCGATGAAAACGGAGCCTCGGTGGTGACTACCCGTAGACTAAATATGGCCCATTACGTCCTAGCGCACTTTCTTTACGACACGAATGCTGTTACGGCAACATAAAAAATATCACGACTCGCGCTCACCATCGTCAGTTTTAGTTCGACGCTCGAGTTTTTTCCTCGTGATTTTTCTCGCGACCCAAACGCAGAGCTGGGGGAGTTGCGAAATCGTAAAAGTGGCGGGAAAACTGTATAGGGCGCTACGTTTAAGGGGCCGCATTGCTGAATAAGGGTGTATTTTTCGATGGCTATTGCACCTGATCCAAGCTGGAAGTTGATGAGAAGGAACCCACCCAGAGAACGGTAAAAGTTGATAACAACCATTGTTTCTATTCGTCGCGTGGTTCGTACGTTGTAAAACAGAAATGTATGATCTGGCTCGTTTCGCCGAGTTCTGTGCTGGAACGGTCTGTAAAAAGTTCCACGATTTATCTGAAATTACGGATCAATCGATTCCTCTACAGATCGATGTATCACGATGAAACAGTCGGAGATCGAATATCAGCTTCGGAGATGACCAGAGAATACTTTGAGTCGAGTTTGCGAGTAAATCGTATCTATTCCGCCGTTTCCTATCTCTGGGATGTGGAATCTATTCACCTAAGACCGTGGTTCGACCAAATGTGTAGCACGTTTTATGCAAACTCGTCAAGCGCATTTCTGCACACTGAATTTGTAGATGTCGACTAGCGTAGTTGTTTATATTCACTAAGAGTTGCGCGTTTACTGATCGCGATTGCCCAAGGCTTGCGAAACGCCCAAAGTTGATTCGAGACTTTGAGTAATGATGAAGACCGTCTGCGAACCGCAGCGTGTAGAAACATCAAAGTAACGCGCTGAGGAATGGACCATTGATTCGCTCGCTCGATTAGATTCTACACGGAATAAGGGAGAATCGTTAAATTCGACGCGATCGAATAGTCTAACTGGTTCGGTCCAATAAATCTTCCAGAAAATTAGACGACTTGTTATTCGAAAGAGGTAGAAAAACGAAAGGAAATCAACTTCTTTTATCGCATTTTCATCGAACGATATCGTTATAGCTCGATGAATATAAAAATAAGTGGCAAGGTTTGAAAAATGAACGATATTTGGGCTGAAAAAATATTAGCTTCGAAGGAAATGATTGATGATTTTTCAGTTTCAAATCGACGTGACCCTCATTTTTTCAATGGCCTAGCCTTTACTTCGCCATCTCTTTGAGACTCCACTGGCTTCAACCCTCCCAAAAAACCTCGAGAGTGGTTAATCGATGGACTTTTCTCATTTTCCATCGTTCCCGAAAAATGTATCTACCATGGAGCACGTTTTTGCTGCTTTTGAAATCTGACGTCCTTGGCTCATATCGTTTCCACAATTATTCCCAAATTGGTTGCCTACCGATCGTTATAAGACGATGAAAACGATCGCTCTCCAAATCTGTGCGTATCCCATGCGTCGTGAGAACAGCTTGAGCTTATTTTTTATAGATGGGCAATTCTACGATTCACGATGATTTTTTCGACGATGGATGATTTTATTTTTTTCGGAAAAGCATAAAGTCATTTCGCGTTCCTCGTAGTTCATTGAGATCGATGTGGTTCGTTTCCGAGACGCGTGTGTATCGTGTTGGTGGAAATGAATTTTCTTTAGAGATCTATTGCCGCTGAAAATCCTTGTTCGAGTGATTTATGAAACTGTGGAAGTAGGACGTTGACGTGATATAGGTGAGATGGATAATACATTAGACTTTTGTACGATCGTAAATTATTTCGAGCTACCTATATACGATTTCAACTCCCGTCAGTTTCGTCCGATCGTTCGTGCGAGACGTGTAAAAATGGCGACTCCAGTACTTACTTGAAATTTCAATCGCGTACGACCTCGCCGCATATATATTCGCGAGAGCGTGTGTACCGTGAGATTTGGCCGTAGTCGCAATTGAAACCTCGGATCCAAGAACATCTTAAGTTGACTTAAGATAGTCTCGCTTATACGCGCATATCTCGAAACCTCAACGTGTAAACTACCGAAAAGTTTTGAACGTCTACGTTTAGATTAACTCCTTGTAACTACAACTTCTCATACGTAGATGAAGTCGACTCAGCTCGAGACTACGAAGCAGTCGTGAATATCACGAAATCACCAATAACTCCGCGTTAAAAGATTATTCGGTTCGGCTCTACTACAGCCTCGAATGAAGAAGTCGTCGTAACGGTGAATCCCGACAGATTTTTGGTCCTTCCTCCCCAGATTTTCGCGCAATATGATTCGTAGCTCGAGCAGTGGAATATAGGACGAAGAAGCCTGTTATCAGATCAGATTCATGTACAGACTACGTCATCGGATTGTTCCAAACGCGCAAAAGTGTGGAACCATCCGAAGGAGGCATCGGTATCTGCACACTCTGTGAAGTATTGCTAATTATACATACCTACGCGTTAAAGGTGTATCGATGATTCACAACAAATCACTATGCTGGCAGAAGAATAGCAGAATACAAATGGTAACCATACATGGTTTGGCATCGTAACAATTTGTTATTCCACAAATAAGAGTACTCAATAATGTAGATGCCTACACGCTAAAAATCCAAAAAATCAACATTTTTTGGGATACCAGGAATCCTGTCCGTAACGAACTTGTCTACCAAATTGCCGCCCAATTCGCTGCATAATTATGAAACCATAACGATTCGAAGATCTTTCTTGCAGTCGATTCGCTACATTCATATCGACTTGTATGAAACTACCCGAAAATGGCGTCACAGAACATACTGCAATTGAAATTCTAAAAAAAAAACAATATGGGCTGAGATTATAACTCGTTGAAACAATGTCAACGATATACAGAAAAATATTTATCGAAAGTTTTCAGACGAATTTCTATTGTATTTCACTACCGAGTTGACTAGGAGTTATAAAAAGTTCTCTTCAAATTTAATCGAAGCGTGAGACTTATGTCAAAATTTTATCAACGAATGCTAAAAACTACTCGTAGCTGATGCTATTGAAGTTTTAGTGGATTTAAAAGTATTTCCCAAGGAAAATAGGTATGAAAAAATCCATGCATTGGTATCTTGAATATTAAACAAGCTTCTCACGTAGAGAGTCAAGTATTTTCATCCTTGATCATGGAATAGAAATATTGGAAGTGTTTCGCAATGTGATGTTTGGTAGTCACATCGATATGAGGATATCACGGTTCGTCGCATAGCTGTAACACACAGGGGTGCACATTTTACTTCATTACTTCAAATAGTCCCTTGTTGTAGGAAATGGGTTCGCGAATAAGTGCGACGAAGCGTAAAATGCATACTTTCTTGTCTCCATATTCCATCCGCGAGAGCAACACGGAATCCCATACAAAGGACAAACTATGAATCTTCGGCGTGGAAATGCATCCGGTACAACGGAAGCTTATTCGCATCGAGTACGTTTCGTGGTAGTGTAGTCAGTAAAATAAATGACAGCAGCAAACGAAGAGCGATGTAATAGCGCCTCATTATTCCTCGACGTGGAAAGACCTAGGTTTCACAGAGCTATACCATCCGAAAATACCTCACGATCATTCCTTTCATAATAAATAAATGTACGCTCGCGATAAATAAACGATTCGCATCGGCATAATGGTGACGTGAATTTTCAGCGATTTTTCTAGCAGCTTGAATTTCTTGAGACTCGACCAACTGAGGCGAATTGGAAACAAAAATATGTTTCCCAACTTCTTTCAAATTTTCTCGATATTTTTAGGCCCGATTTATCACAACCTTCACAGTATTGGACAGTCGAGGCGTTGGTCAGCGTCGGCGTAACGCCTCCACCAGTTTAGATTGATGATTGGATTCACCCTCGAGACTCGTAAATATCCGAGAGAATTGATCATTCGTCGTTTCTGTGGTCAGAACATTTGGGAAGCCTTGGCTTGGACGCGTGAACCAAACTCAACGTTCGCGACGTCAGGCTCGAATCGACCTAACGAATCTCCCTGTAGATTTCCTCTACGCAATGCAGTTCGACTTGGTCGTCGATCCTCGACGTTTTCGTCGTATTTTTCAAATTTCTCAAGAGCATGGAGACGAATAGCTCGGCAATTAGCGAGACCAGCAAACACTCGTTCAAATTTCTCGGTGAAAACAGACGAATCGTGGAGAATATTTTCTAGAAATTTTTTTTCTAGCCAATTTTTCAATTCCCTCTTTCATTTTCTGTACGAATCAGATTATTGCTCAGACTCGGTTGAAACTTCTCGTTGATCATCGTGAGCGGTAATTACGAAACGGATTAAAACCCTCTCAAGCTTTCGGGGGTTCCCCTTTTTCATTTCTTTTTCTCTCCGTCTCTATTTATAAACGAGGTACTTATCTTTCGTGGCGGGGATTCACTTTTTCACTTTACTGCTTCGCTCTGCTAGTCTTTCTCGTTTTTGCTCGCACCCCGAGGCTGAAAATTCGCTCGTATCGATTACCCCGTCATTGATAAAGTTCCGACGAATAACAATGGGATGAGGCTCAATGATCCGTCATAATTAGAGGCAACCATGTCCGAACACTGATATCATATCGTGATTCTGGCGATTTAAACCCACTTGTCGACAATGCTTGGACCCGAGTCGTTGTCACGTATCATTAAAGTTCGTACGATTCGGGCACATAGCGAATCTCATATTTAGATGGGAAAATATGAGGAGACAATGACTTGGGTAAGTGTTGCGACTAGGCGAGAGTGGTTTCGACATGACTTATACGAGCTTAGTGATGAGAACGAATTGCATGAAGTTCATCGGAAGAGGTGGTTAAGGTGGTAGGGGTAGTCCGAGCCCTTGAAAAATGTCGGTTGTCAATAGTTTTTTTTTTGTTGCAATAGTTTATTTTATCTTATAAGATGAATGAGATAAAGTTATTTTATAATGTTTTATCTTTTGTTCACCAAAATTTCTACAAATAATTCATGGTCAATCAAATTATCACCATATTGGTTGAACCTCATCCCAACACTCATGCTTTCGGTGACGATCATAACATTTAACTGGATCATCTGAAATCAATAAGAATGAAACTCGTCAGTTTAATAGTTAATCTAGTTCTTGATGGACGTTTTTCTTTGATACTGAACAAAATACCTGCCGATAATTGTTTACCCTCAGATTTTCAACAAACAACGCCGTAGTTGAATGCTCACAAAAGATATGAATTTTGATTTAAAGAAATCCTCGGAGGGGGCCCTAGATTAACTATGAAGCTTGTTACGAACGCGATCGTTGGATGTTGTTTTCGCGTAGTAACGGTCGTTCCGAGCGGTTAGAACGTCGATTATTCAGAGTTCGGGGGAGCTGCGCGTACAACTCTCTGAGTTGTTTTAAGGAAGTGACGGGTTCGGTTGTAGTTCGAGACGAGTAATTGGGAGAAAATAGTATCAATTGGGTTTATTCATGAGCTTGCCCTACCCCACGACCTTACAATATGTTGATAAAGCGACTCTAATATGAGGACTTGTGATATTCGTGCGATATGAAAACTTGGTCGGTTAACAATTAGCAAGATCAGCGAGAGGACTGTCTTGGATGATCGTTCGGCGATGACTGCCTTCGCGGACCCTTCGTGCGGCCCACGACGGTTCGCGCAATGATTCTCTAATTCAGGAAAAGGGTCTTGTTCACTCGCCGCAGAGCGCTCTCCGAGAGTTCTGCGGCTCGGTGGAATCTGCTGATTCCGCGGAAAGGTGTGAGATCTGTTCCAACGGTCTTTCCCATGATTCGGATTCCAGGTCGGCGGAATCCGTTGGTAACTGGACCGTTGGACGGTGGACGAAGTCCGTCCGTAACAAAGCTAAAGATTGTTTGTTGTTTCATTGATTTCAGATAGACCGGTAAAATACTACGATGATTACCGCAAAGCATGACATGGTCCAACAAATATGAGAATAATTTAATCTATTTACAATTCTTAAAAAATTTAATTTTAGTGAAATTAAATTGAAACATAATATAATAACTTTACATCACTCGTTTTGTGAAATGAATAAAACAACTGCTAAAAATATTATTTAAGATAGTCATTTTTTTCAGCTTTCCGCGTACCCCCAATACCCTATGCTAAACAATACACGCATCCAGTTATCCCTGTGGTTAGACACGTACCTGATATTTATGTACCTGTTCAATTCAACGATGTGTGAACTCGCAAATCATAATTGTATGGGGTAAAGTTTCACCCTGAAGTCTCCTGGCATTCGAGTAGCAATCTTCTCTCTCCCTCTCTCTCTGTCTCTCTCTCACACACGCACACACACACACGCGCGCGCGCGCGCTTGAGCTCACCTCTGGCTCTCTGTCTCTCTCACTCACTCTTTCCCGACTCATCTTCCCGCTGGTCTTGGAATAATTTCGTTAGTCGCGCTCCAGAACCCGGGGAATTAATTTCATTGTGACGCCGTACCGGGCGCTACTGTAATTCGAATGTTTTAGCACGACCACGGTGCGGCCGCAGCGGAGGCGTACCTTAGCCATCTATCTATACACAGTATCTACGCATTGCGGGCGGAACGGGGCCCATCTATTTCTCACTCTTTCACATCCATACATGTCTGTATACCTACCTCGTGGATATCTAACACGAGCCGACCTCTGCTGCCTATCTACCTGTGCGGCACCGTTGGAACCAAGAATACGACCACCTGCCAGTGAATTGTGGGTGGAGACCTAAGCAACGCGATACCGGCTCGTTTCCAGTAATTAAAGAGCATACCACCCGTACCTTCGACTGGAGCTTTCACTCTCGTCGATGCTTCCTTTTCCTCGTTCGGTTGTCCACCATTTTTTTCAAGTAATATGGTGGACAATCATTGCAATCTGCGTATCGCTCTATTTCGTAATGTATTTCAACCGTCTTCTCATCCCACGTACCGATACATTTTTCAAAATATCTTCGCTCTTCGACGCGAAAATTCTTAATTCGGAATTACAATTGCACTATGAGATACAAAATAAAGATCTTCGCGAGTTATAATTACTCTGACTCGAAACAGCGTCAAAAATTCACGTTCATAGTGAATTTACTTCTATTTTCATGTGAATCTCGCCAAGTATCTCGTAAATAGTAAAAATATGCACAAATCATATCTCACAAATTCTATTCAATATCTAAGAGCAATAGTTGTTTAAACTGAGTCTTACAAAATTACAAGATATTCGATTCCAAGTCTTAGTATTATCAGATCTATCGTGTCAATCTCACGTAACAGATAAATTTTTTACCTGCATGGACTTTAGTTTTATATGCGTGAATCACATGTATCACTATGTAAATCATATTTGAAAATAAATAAATACATGAATAAATAGATGAACAAATGGATAAATAAATCAATATATAAATGCATACATGAACGAATAGATGAATAACCCAAATGAACAAATAAATAGATAAGTATACACCTGATGTGAAGCTGATTTTTCGCTCAGCAGGGTTCAGGCGTGTACTGACGTTTAAATGTTTGCTCATTTCCGTTGAAAAACAGGGTAGATGCTAAGCAGTCTGGCGAATTGCTTAGTTGACCGCAACGCAGGAGCTTGCTCTGGGAAAACACGGGTGCATTTACCGTTTGATTTCGATTCCAGAAACTGTCCGGAAAACTCTATCTCAGCTCCGTATCCAGCGCCTCTTTCCATTTACCGTTCTCGGAAGCTTCGAATCTTGGACCATCACTGATGGCAATTACCATCGGCTCGTTAAGTCTGCAGCTTCCAAATACTCAAGCACGTCTACGTAAGTCCAATTGGTTAGTTCAATAACTACGGAGAGTCGATTTTCGTAATTCCGGGAACGTCTTCGGTGTAGGTCGAAGTAAAGTCCTCGGTAATTTGGTAACGCTTTGATTGGGTAGCCATGTCCAGTCCACGTATTTCGTAGCATCGACGCCGAGCTTCCGCTTTTGGCGAATCAACCGTGGCCCAGCATTTCAATTGGGGGACAAAATCTGCGGATTCGAGAAAATAACATCGCGGGCGAGAGAAAAATACTCCATGGAGCGATATAGATCGAAGGGATTTTCCGAAAAGCTCCGAGGAGACCAATGTTGAAACGTGTGAACGAAGCTTTCGGTGACTCGATATTAACGACTTCCGAATCAAAACCGGTAAGCGTGATTTCTCTCAGAGATATTCAATTATTGAACAGAGATAATGGAAACTCCACTTACTCACCGGAGAAACTTGGAGGAAAATTTGATTTCCGATAGTTTGATATCCGTCGACGCTGTTACCAACGCTATTAAAAACTTTTTACAGCGCAAACCTTCGATCTTCCTTTTGCAGAATCCATCTTCGAACAATTCTACCGAACCAAAGACTTTTTTAACTTCACTCTCGAATGGTACTGCTCGTCGAAACTTTCCATGACCGAGCGGATCTCGAATCTTTACGTTTATATGCGGTTTTTTCATTTCTCTCGTTTCTTTGACAACCTTCTCTACACGGCTTCTGCGTGTCGGTAATCTCAAAAATAATGACGAACACCAAAAGCGTCGCGGGTGTTGCTCGGGAGAAACGGACGAGGGTATACAGAGAGAAGATGAGGCTCCAGATTTGTCCGATGTAACTCAAAGAAGTAATAAGCTCGGGATTGATGAGTAGCCAATCGCGACCTCGCACAGAACTGGCGCATCGTTCGAAGTCGAAGTGAAGTTTTCCGCGTCGGCAACAAAGTTCATTTATCCGAAGCGAATTGAACGCGGAGTCAGCGCTGAATCTAGATATTTCTGAAATACCAGTCACGCTGGACGAAATGACCAGTTCCTGCAGGAGTGGTCTGCGCGGTAACGCGGAAAAGCGTCGAGTGGAAGTCGAGTTTTCATAACGAAAAAGAAGAAGAAGCAGCAGCAGAAGTAGAGAGAAGGAAGTAAAAATGGAAACGACGGAGAAAAATATGATATGAACAGAGAGAAGTGTTCGTCACGAACGTCGAGGGGAGATGAGAGGCAAGACAGTGGCTTTTTCATTGATCGCAAAAGCGGTGGGGTGTCTGGTGAAAAGTATACCTATAGGGGCTCACCCGTACATAAAATTTGCCGCGACTTAACCTGCCGCACAATAACTGTTTACGAGTTTATCCGTAGAGAAAGTTGGGATCAATATCGACTTGTTATGATATCCAGCCATCCTGTATGGCTGCTCTTCTCCTGAGGGATATTTACACGGGACAGTTTTCCACCAAGATTCTGCGAACGGTTCACCTTTGAAGTCCCCCGGATAACCGTTCCCTCCCACGAACTTTTCCTCCCACGAGACAATGGTCCATCCCTCATTCGCTCTTGATTCCCAGCTCGCAGGTCTCAGATCCCAGCTTCACTCGGCTGGCATTTCTGCAGCGGCCACCTTTCACCGGGATACAGACCTCCCCTGTCCCGGCCTCGGAGACCAGAAGCATACCTCCCAACGGAACTGGAAAATGGAGCGTCCTAATCTCTTTTTATTGGCTGTAACTGGCTGTGACTCCTATCCGTGCTTCGCAACCTCAACGAGGCCTCTCTTTCCACTGCTTTTACCGGTGACAACCATACATCCGCGACCTCTGCCACCCCACCTGCTGCTGGTTAGGTAGCCGACTCTACGGACCTTATCACCCTTCTATGCCAGTTCTTGCGCGTATCCTTCGCAACTTCAACATCCTCTTTCGTCTTCCCCCGATTATTCGCTTCTTTCTCTGCCTGGTTATCGCTCGAATACCATTTCGTCAATTTCCCTAACTATGTGAACTACCCATTGTGTATTTCGTGCAATTATCCTCATCTATTTATACAACAGCATCCGTTCAATTACTCGCTGTCAGTCGCACTTCATAAACTCGGCCGCGGAATCCAACATTGCCATTCCCTCGGTGCTAGAAATTATACTGTTACGGTACCGCTACAGTGTGAATTGGCTGCTCCGAAGATACGGGGCGTGGTTACGCTCGTCGTTCTACTTTCCGAGTCCCTTTGGCCTTCTGCTCGGACAAATAAGCCGTAACGCCGTCGTCGACGATCTGCTCGCGTGAACAGCCTCTTTCCCGGAAGTCTGCCGAGTAGTCGCGAAGAATATGAAACAGCTCGGTCGTCAATCCACTGAATGGTGCTAACTTACTTTCGAGTAGAATTGATTGTGAGCTAACGCAGTCTGTATGGCAAGGGGATATAATTCTGTGCTGTGATCGAGTCCCGACGCGACATATCGAATGAAATAATACGCTGAGGCCTGTTCAACTCGCTGCGCAATTAATACGAGCGTAGACGACTGTCCTCGCACCGTATAATGGATCAGATATAAATCGCAGGCGAGCTCTTGAAAAGCTGTTGATCGGAGGTAAAGAACGACGAGAATAGCGAACAGAAAACACGTCTCTGGGCGTTAATTAAAAAGCCAATCACTACGAGAGGCTAGGTTACCTCGAGTGTCACTACGGATTTTCATACGATCCGTTCTGGTTGAGACAGCGGGAACGAAGGATAAAATGGAGCAGTCAGTCGATGCGCGATGAAGACTACGCGCGGGGTCGTCGTTGAACGAACCTCGTCACCGCGATCGGACTAACGACAAAGTCTTCGACTTTGCGGATGGAAAAGATTTGCACTCGTCGCGTTATTCTCGCCACGTTGCGATTCTCTCGTTACTATGTGAGATTCGTTCGTACCTACTCGGCATATCGTCTCACGCCCTCCGCTTATCTCCAAACCTAATCACCGAACGAATAGAGCTTCAATGGAGCAACTACCGCTTTTCGAGGGAACCATGCGTTTATGGAGACCTTAATGCGATTTTAATTCTATGCCTCACACGGCCGAATATTAGTCACTCCTTTGTCCTCGTGATATTTCGTGACGTTTGATTCCCTCCAGAGTATGATAATAGATCCTCAAAATGATCGCTGCTTCCAAAATTCCAACGAATATTTTTCACCGATGCGTAAGCTGCGGACACAATCATCACCGCAAAAACATTTGAAAATCCAGTTTCTGTCGATTAACATATCTCAAAAAAAAATCCACGTATAATCAGGGTACAATTAGTTTTTCTACATTCTTCGCAGGTCTTTGTCGACCTGCCGCCTCGCTAGCAATTGTCTTCGACCTATTTTTATGATAAACGTTATTCCAGACTCTCGACGTGAGTTGCCGTATTGTTCGTCGACTTGAAACAGCGATGAAGGTGTCTTTGATGTACCATATGTCTATGT
>CAXAKQ010000193.1:7500-10000 GCA_963969455.1 Arge pagana
CACCGTCACACACCGGCGTAGCGAGTCCATCAGGCTCCTCGGTGTACGACAACGCGCGTACGGTGACTTTGAGCGGCGTAGCCGTAGCCGTAGCCGCCGTTACCGTTCACCGTCACACACCGGCGTAGCGAGTCCATCAGGCTCCTCGGTGTACGACAACGCGCGTACGGTGACTTTGAGCGGCGTAGCCGTAGCCGTAGCCGCCGTTACCGTTCACCGTCACACACCGGCGTAGCGAGTCCATCAGGCTCCTCGGTGTACGACAACGCGCGTACGGTGACTTTGAGCGGCGTAGCCGTAGCCGTAGCCGCCGTTACCGTTCACCGTCACACACCGGCGTAGCGAGTCCATCAGGCTCCTCGGTGTACGACAACGCGCGTACGGTGACTTTGAGCGGCGTAGCCGTAGCCGTAGCCGCCGTTACCGTTCACCGTCACACACCGGCGTAGCGAGTCCATCAGGCTCCTCGGTGTACGACAACGCGCGTACGGTGACTTTGAGCGGCGTAGCCGTAGCCGTAGCCGCCGTTACCGTTCACCGTCACACACCGGCGTAGCGAGTCCATCAGGCTCCTCGGTGTACGACAACGCGCGTACGGTGACTTTGAGCGGCGTAGCCGTAGCCGTAGCCGCCGTTACCGTTCACCGTCACACACCGGCGTAGCGAGTCCATCAGGCTCCTCGGTGTACGACAACGCGCGTACGGTGACTTTGAGCGGCGTAGCCGTAGCCGTAGCCGCCGTTACCGTTCACCGTCACACACCGGCGTAGCGAGTCCATCAGGCTCCTCGGTGTACGACAACGCGCGTACGGTGACTTTGAGCGGCGTAGCCGTAGCCGTAGCCGCCGTTACCGTTCACCGTCACACACCGGCGTAGCGAGTCCATCAGGCTCCTCGGTGTACGACAACGCGCGTACGGTGACTTTGAGCGGCGTAGCCGTAGCCGTAGCCGCCGTTACCGTTCACCGTCACACACCGGCGTAGCGAGTCCATCAGGCTCCTCGGTGTACGACAACGCGCGTACGGTGACTTTGAGCGGCGTAGCCGTAGCCGTAGCCGCCGTTACCGTTCACCGTCACACACCGGCGTAGCGAGTCCATCAGGCTCCTCGGTGTACGACAACGCGCGTACGGTGACTTTGAGCGGCGTAGCCGTAGCCGTAGCCGCCGTTACCGTTCACCGTCACACACCGGCGTAGCGAGTCCATCAGGCTCCTCGGTGTACGACAACGCGCGTACGGTGACTTTGAGCGGCGTAGCCGTAGCCGTAGCCGCCGTTACCGTTCACCGTCACACACCGGCGTAGCGAGTCCATCAGGCTCCTCGGTGTACGACAACGCGCGTACGGTGACTTTGAGCGGCGTAGCCGTAGCCGTAGCCGCCGTTACCGTTCACCGTCACACACCGGCGTAGCGAGTCCATCAGGCTCCTCGGTGTACGACAACGCGCGTACGGTGACTTTGAGCGGCGTAGCCGTAGCCGTAGCCGCCGTTACCGTTCACCGTCACACACCGGCGTAGCGAGTCCATCAGGCTCCTCGGTGTACGACAACGCGCGTACGGTGACTTTGAGCGGCGTAGCCGTAGCCGTAGCCGCCGTTACCGTTCACCGTCACACACCGGCGTAGCGAGTCCATCAGGCTCCTCGGTGTACGACAACGCGCGTACGGTGACTTTGAGCGGCGTAGCCGTAGCCGTAGCCGCCGTTACCGTTCACCGTCACACACCGGCGTAGCGAGTCCATCAGGCTCCTCGGTGTACGACAACGCGCGTACGGTGACTTTGAGCGGCGTAGCCGTAGCCGTAGCCGCCGTTACCGTTCACCGTCACACACCGGCGTAGCGAGTCCATCAGGCTCCTCGGTGTACGACAACGCGCGTACGGTGACTTTGAGCGGCGTAGCCGTAGCCGTAGCCGCCGTTACCGTTCACCGTCACACACCGGCGTAGCGAGTCCATCAGGCTCCTCGGTGTACGACAACGCGCGTACGGTGACTTTGAGCGGCGTAGCCGTAGCCGTAGCCGCCGTTACCGTTCACCGTCACACACCGGCGTAGCGAGTCCATCAGGCTCCTCGGTGTACGACAACGCGCGTACGGTGACTTTGAGCGGCGTAGCCGTAGCCGTAGCCGCCGTTACCGTTCACCGTCACACACCGGCGTAGCGAGTCCATCAGGCTCCTCGGTGTACGACAACGCGCGTACGGTGACTTTGAGCGGCGTAGCCGTAGCCGTAGCCGCCGTTACCGTTCACCGTCACACACCGGCGTAGCGAGTCCATCAGGCTCCTCGGTGTACGACAACGCGCGTACGGTGACTTTGAGCGGCGTAGCCGTAGCCGTAGCCGCCGTTACCGTTCACCGTCACACACCGGCGTAGCGAGTCCATCAGGCTCCTCGGTGTACGACAACGCGCGTACGGTGACTTTGAGCGGCGTAGCCGTAGCCGTAGCCGCCGTTACCGTTCACCGTCACACACCGGCGTAGCGAGTCCATCAGGCTCCT
>CAXAKQ010000193.1:17500-20000 GCA_963969455.1 Arge pagana
GGAGAGGGCCACGTGGAGGTGTCGCGCCGGTTCGTACCCATATCCGCAGCAGGTCTCCAAGGTGAAGAGCCTCTAGTCGATAGACTAATGTAGGTAAGGGAAGTCGGCAAATTGGATCCGTAACTTCGGAATAAGGATTGGCTCTGAGGATCGGGGCGTGTCGGGCTTGGTCGGGAAGCGGGTTTGGCTGACGTGCCGGGCCTGGGCGAGGTGAAGGTTCTTCCGGATCCGAGCTCGGTCCCGTGCCTTGGCCTCCC
This sequence comes from Arge pagana, assembly GCA_963969455.1. Taxonomy (NCBI): domain Eukaryota; kingdom Metazoa; phylum Arthropoda; class Insecta; order Hymenoptera; family Argidae; genus Arge; species Arge pagana. The sequence continues at coordinate 17,758 of CAXAKQ010000193.1, forward strand.
GCGGATCTTCCTTGCTGCGAGGCTTCCGTGTCGGTTCTCCGTCGCGGTCGTCCTCTTCGGCCGCCATTCAACGGTCAGCTCAGAACTGGCACGGACTGGGGGAATCCGACTGTCTAATTAAAACAAAGCATTGCGATGGCCCTAGCGGGTGTTGACGCAATGTGATTTCTGCCCAGTGCTCTGAATGTCAACGTGAAGAAATTCAAGCAAGCGCGGGTAAACGGCGGGAGTAACTATGACTCTCTTAAGGGTTTCGACCCAAGTGCCAACCATACCTTCCCGTGGTGAGAGTCGGGAAACGCCAGGGCGTACGAAGTCTTCGTGCGTCCTGGTAGGCTAACATGGCTCTGGTTATCCTTGGGGTCGGTGGGTTGCCAGCCCATCGGCCCGTCACTTTAGCAGGCCCAAATACAAAAGAGATGCATTATAATCTCCGGCGGCAGCCTCGGGCCGTCGGACCTGCTATAGAACATGATCATTCCGAAACTGAAAGAGAAACACCAGACAAAACCGTTGGTGAGGAAGACCAGGTCCAAGGGTCATTCAAGTGCGAAGTGTGTGGAAGATCTTTTGGTAGTAAAATAGGACTAGGGGTCCATAAGAGAAGGGCACATGTTGAGGAAGCGAACGAAGACATCAACGTAGACAAGGTGAAGAGAAGGTGGAGTGACGAGGAGATGACGTTGATGGCCGAAGCAGAAGCGGAGGCAATCCAGAGTGGCGTTCGCTTTCTCAACCAACATCTGCTGTTCGTAGTACCGAATAGATCGTTGGAAGCGATAAAAGGCTTAAGGCGAAAGAATACCAAGTATAAAGAGTTGGTCGCAGAATTTTTAGCAGAGCGTGAGCGAAAGCAAAGCGCGAGGGAGGAGGCTGATCATGAGGGTGTTGAGGAGCGGGAGTTGGAGGTTGATGAAGGGAACCAGGCTGGGGAGCCTGGCGGATACTTACCTCAGTACTTACCTGAAGAGCTACCTGAAGAGTACTTACCTGAAATGGTACACCCCAATCCGCAACATCACGAGCGAACCTCATTATCCGACCAAGTTCGGAAGTTGGTACCCGACGTCGAGGCCATAGAAGGGTGGTGTAGTCCCGCGTTGACCAAGCTGGCGAATGAGTGGCTAGCTGGACAGAATATCAATGAACGATTAGACGAATGGATGAAGATTGTTTTCCCGGTCAATAGCGCTGAAACATCTAGGCGACCGTATCTAAGAACAGTCAACCCGAGCAGGAAGGAGAGGAGGAAGAGAGAGTATGCGAGGGTACAGAAAATGTTTAAGGCGAACATGTCGAGGGCTGCGAAGGCAATCCTCGATGGTGTAGATACGGAGGAGACCATGCCTACGGTTGGAACCTTTGCTGAGTATTGGGGGCCAATCGTTGGCCAACCCTCAGCGGCGGCGCCAGCCGTAGAAACAGCCCCCCCCAGCCCCGATCCGAGGTTGTCATTCGTCTGGGCCCCGGTGACGCAGAAAGACGTCATAGACCACGCGCCTTCTCTGAGAGCGGCGCCGGGGGTGGATGGTGTAACGCCAAGGCAATGGAGGGCGGTGCCAGCTTCGGTTAGGGCCCTGTATTTCAACTTGGTCCTGGCAGGTGGTGGGTTTACGGCGGACGCACTTGTGAGCAGAACAGTATTCGTTCCAAAAGTCAAGGGATCGATGAATCCAGCTGAATACAGGCCGATCAGCATAGCCTCTGTAGCAGTTAGGCACCTGCACAAGATAATAGCGGCAAGGATGTGTGAGGCCAAAATAATAGATCTGCGGCAGCGTTGCATGGATGACGGATGTGCCGAGAACGTGTCGTTATTGGCAACTATTCTGTACGAGGTCAGGACGAGACGAAGGGAGATGCATGTTGCCTCTTTAGACATCGCCAAAGCGTACGATAGCGTTAGCCACCAGGCAATTAAGAAGGTACTACGGAACAACAGAGTACCAGGAGAGCTGACTGAATACGTTAGTGCGTTATACCAAAAGACCACAACGGTATTCGAGGTCGGAGGAACAAGGTCGGCTACGTTTAGAGTAAGCAGAGGGATAAGGCAGGGTGATCCACTATCAACGGTCCTGTTCTGTTTGGTAATGGACGAGATCCTGCGATGCATCCCAAAGGCAGTAGGCTTTCCCATCGAAGGCGAAAGGATAAACGGCATTGCCTTCGCAGACGACCTGTTGGTATTCACGACGACCACGTGGGGACTGCAAACAGCACTCGATGCGGTGCAACAGGAG
>CAXAKQ010000194.1:5000-41604 GCA_963969455.1 Arge pagana
ACGCTTTCTTCCCCTTCTTTCTTTTCTCCTTCCTCTTTCTGTTCACCTTTCTCTCCTCTTTTCCTCCCTCTTCCTCTCCCTCTCCTTCTCATTTCCCGTTCTCTACTCTTTCTTGCTCACTCTCTTTTTCTCCCTCTTTCTCTTTCACTTTGTCCCCCGCTTTCTCTCTCTTGCCCTTTCCCATTCCGTTCACCTCTCCTTCTTTCCGCTATTTATCTCCCTCTGCCTTTCCCTCTTCCCCTCTTCCTCCTTTCACCTTTGTTTCTCTCTCTTCCTAGAGAGGTTCTATGCGATTAGTCATGCGCGCCTCTTCGATCGCTGTCGCTGTGTCTTTTTTGTATTGTGTACACGTGGTATGTGAATGGGTGATCGTTGATAACAGTCACATATCACTCACGGGTACTGACCAATATCAAAGATACATCCGATATTCAGAGTTGGATGTGATGTTATGTGAAGCCGTTACATCTAACGCGATTATAAACAAGATAATATCATCACGTTTCCGTTTCTTCTCGAATCTTATTCACCTTCCTATTATGTACGTTAGGTTGTGATTAAATCAAAATCTCACAAATGGCGTTCAACTATGAGGCACGATAGAATCACTGAAAAGCGTGGTCATTTTCTCTATTTTTGAACAATAGTGATAATATCGTGAACCAAAATCTTACTACCAGAATTTTCGATTATTTGGTTTTATCTTTATTTCATGTTGTGTTAAAATCAATCAAAGCTATTTGAAGGTAATAGCGGTGACATCGCGAGCATACACATGGTATATGAAAGAAAAATATAAAACTGGTACACATGTTACAAACTTGGGGAGAATATCGAAACAGAAATTTACCAATTTATACAACTTCAACAGGTCAACCAAAATTGAAACAAATATGCCTTAAGTGCCTGACGACAAACCGATTGTCACGGAAAAGAAGCGATGGCGTGAACTCTAAGCTGAGGAGGAGAACCTTGAGAGACAGCGTCGCGAAATCGATTTACAACGGCTTGAGCGCCATGAACAACGAGCGGCTGTAAAACAAATCCGTCAACAGCAGTTTCAGCATCGAGTTATGACGAGTATTTCAATAGCAAAAGATAATCTGAGTCAACAAAATAGAAATTTGGAAGAATTGAGTTATCATCGTGAGTACGGTACAAAACTTTTATGTCGAAGCGAAACTACCAAAATTTGATAATGAATTGGAGAAAAATCCAATAGAATTCTTCGAAGAAGTGGAACGATTTTTTAAAATGAAAAATGTTGAATAAGATCGGGAAATGTTCATGATCGAACAAGCGTTAGTGGGAAAAGCGGCCCTGTGATTTGATTTAGGAAATAAAATTAAAGATTCCGAGCATTTTGGACAAGAAGTTTCGACGGAATTTCATTCGATCCCAGTTCGTGTGTCGTTTAAAAATCAATGGATGAATCGAAGGTGCAACGTAAACGAAGAATCCTTGCAAACTCATCACCACCGACAGGTACGACACGCGCGTAACTTTATCCCGAGATTGACATCATATGAAATTAATTATGCCATAATATAACAATTTCCAATATGAGTGAAGGAGACGCTAGCCACGGTAAATTATGATGACGATAAACTGATCGGTCAAACGCTGGCGAGCTTAGACTGTATCGGTAGAGAGAAAATGAAAGTGCGAGATGATCGATTCAACCGGCGCGACAACAGATTAGAGTGCGAAAGGTAAATGTGTACCGTCCGCATAGATATAGTGGTCATCAATATGCAGTACAGCCTAGCTATAGATAGAGTAGATACCCGCTTTCGTCGATAAGTAGTCATGGTCGCGAGAATGATGATAACTATAATGAGTATAACGCGAACGCGCAGTCGGATTTCCAATTTCCAGATCTGCGTTTTCCCCCACCAGCCAAACGGTGGACACAGCCAGACGTGCATAACAATAACTCGGGCAATAATTCACAACATAATAGTGGAACTTTAAACTTCCATGTGACGCGTTGAAAAGCGACCCGACAGCGCATCGTTACGATTTTGATTTTATTGAGGATCTTACAGTAGTAATATACGGAGCGAAGGATCGCGACAATGAAGTGCAGGGATTTAAAGCCTTAGCAAAATCGCCGCATCTGAAAGAAGCAGTATTGGGAAGAGAGAGAACGATGCTTCTCGACTCTGGTAGCCAAGTGACAGCGGTATCCAAAGATTTTTTCAAAGAACTGGCAAGGATGCAATTGAATATCATGCCCGTATCAAATCTATGCGGAACAACCGCGATCGGGAAAAAAACTACAACGATACGGCGACAAGTATGGCTCAAGCTTGAGATTGAGGGGAAAATTTTTGGATTACCATTTTTGGTGATACCTTATTTGACATCAGCCGTTATTTTGGGTAGTGACTGGATGCGAACACACGGAGTAATTTTAAATTATAAAAATAATACCATCAAATTAGACGGTAAAGTTCTCGCGGACGAGACAGTGGTGTTCTAGCGACGAGTCGCAGAAACTGTTCGTTGAACACTGCTGGACGAGTCACAACAGTACAAGGTAATTCAGATGCTTAACAGGTATCATTTGTTATTTTCGAATAAACTGGGATGTGATGAAGGCTACCAACACGAGCTCAAGTTTACCAAGGAACGACCCAGTATCAGACACACGTATCCAGTTCCGCTACAACTCAGGGAATCTACGCGACAGGCGATAAATAGGATGGTAGAGGATCACGTGATTGAGAGGTCAGTACTGCAATCCACTCCGCATAGTAAAAGAGGAAGATAATTCCGTTAGGGTATGTTTGTATGCGTGATTCGTGAATAAAATAATTGAAGATGATCATGAAGCGCCGCCATTAATTACTGACCTTCAAAAATTTCACGGGGCAAAGTGGTTCACGAAATTGGACCTGACGCAGGGGTAATGGCAAGTTCAATTACATCCTGACTCCAGGCAATGCACGGCTTTTCTGTTTGACTCTAATCTTTACCAATTTCACAGAATACCATTCGGTCTTAAAACCGCTGGTAGCAGCTTTATAAGACCGTTGAGTCAGGCATTAGAAAATCGATTCGATCGCTACGTGTCGTGTTAGATAGATGACACGTTTATTGGAACACCGCCAGTCGAAGAGCATTTGAACGTGCTAGCGGAGATATTTCAACGCCTCACAGCATTTAATTTCACGATAAGATTGTCAAAATGTAGTTTTCTGCAAACCCAGGTACCATTCTTGGGATTCAAGATCTCACAAAGCGGAATAGAGCCCGAGCCTAGGAAGCTTGGTATAATCACTGGATTTCAAGAACCTAGTAGTAAAAGACAGCTTCAACAATTTTTAAGAGTATGTAATGATTATCGTAATTCTAAGGTCAATCACAGTAAATCGCTTGACCAATTGCGAGATCTTCTAACTAAGAACAAATAATGGGAATCGTGGAATAAACACTCCCTTGCCCTGTGAGTTAAAATGTTATGGGAATGGTTGGCCGATGCTTGGCTAGATGTGAAATCACTTATACCACGACGGAAAAAGAGCTATCGGTCATTGTTTATTCGATTGAAAAGTTTTGGGTTTATTTGACCGGCGTACATTTTCAAATTATAACCGATCACCAAAGCTTAACATATATGAATAAAGCCACGTTTCTGAGTTCGAGAATTACGAGATGAGGTTTACTTTTACAACAATATCAGATCCCCTTAAAAATGCAGATCCCCAGATCCGGGAAATCATTGGACAGCACGAAATCCATTCGGACGAATCAAAGTTCCGAATATATAATAAAATCTTATTTCATCGCGAAAGGGGTAATGAGAATTGAAGAATCGTCATTCCCGAGTGTATGAAGCAATCGCTACTAGATACAATACATTCAAAGATTGGTCATCCGGGGATTTACAAAACTATGCGACATCTTAACAAATTCTATAATTGGAAAGGTATGTTGAACGACGTAAATAAATTTTTAATGCATTGCGATCGATGCCAACGGGTAAAAAAATTATCTCTGTCGATGGAGGGTGAATTTAACATGGTATCATCCGACGGACCGAATGATTTAGTTACGGTGGGTTTTTACGGTCCTCTCCCTATGGGTCGAGGGGGGGTGCAATATGTATTTGTCATGTTGAATGCATTTTCAAAGTATGTTAGTATCCAGAAAAAAAGGCAACGGTCAGAATGCCGCTAAAAAAATATTTCTGTTTTTCATTCCGAAGTTTGGTAAACCGAAAAGAATCTTATCAGACCATGAGATGCAGTTTACCCTGCACAGATGGCGAAGCGAATTAGAAGCAAATGGAATAAAAGTATCATTCAGTTCAATGAGACATCCCCAATTCAACCCTACCGAGAGGGTGATGCGAGTGCTGGGACGTTTATTCAGGACCCTTTGCTCCGACAAGCATACGAAATGGGTAGAACATGCCCCTAACATAGAAAAGATACTGAATCTCAGCGTTCATCAAATCACAAAACTCTCGCCTCACGAGTTACATTTCGGTGAGCCGATCAAGAAGGAGTTGCACAAAATGATGAAGTTTCCCGTATCCCACGTGAAACCACATGATTATCGTATTATGTTCGCTAAAGAAAATATGATGAAAAGTTTCAAGAATCGTCAGAATCACAGATATCAATCTCAGCAACCATCTTGGATGTCGGAGACGAAGTCTTGTTGAGGGTGCGTCATCTCTCGAACGCACTGAATAGGGTCATTAAAAAATTCTTCCACCTCTATGAAGGACCTTATATTATAACGAAACATATCGATGAAAACGCGTTTATGTTAGCCGAGGGCAACAATAACATGAAAGAGGTCGGTACTTACAATCGCGTAAATCTCCTAAAATACTACCGACCAGTAACCTAGGATGCGGTTGTGGAAGGAAATACAATCAGACGAACCTCTCTCAGGGTTCTCTGGTGCAGCTAGCAAGAAATCTAGGTATGAGAAATTGTATTATATGTATATCTCTGTGACGAGAATTGTGAAATTCAACTAGAACGCGTCTCGCTAGGACTAGGAGAAATGTGTGACGCAATGTATGTATATATCTTCGTGACAATAATTATAAAGTTTGAAAGGAACGCGTTTCGTCAGAATTAGTAAACTTGAGAATAGTGTAATATAGGGGTGCATTGCTGTAGGGTATATATGGCGAGTGAATGGGTGTCTAAGCAAAGTAAAATACACGAAAATCGAAGCGATTAGATTGTTTCAATCCATTTTGACTTTTGATATATTTCCATGCGTCGTGCAAGCTTCTTGTACTCCACATAAAAAGCGGGAAATTGTAAAGGTGCAAATGATATTTGAATAGAGGGGTTCTGCGAACTGCGACACAGCGAGAAAAAGACGCACTACCGCAGGTGCGCGCAATCGGGCGAAAAGACGATCGAATGCGCCAATTTCCCGATTTTGAGTCGAGCCAATACCTTTCGACCAAGGATCGCTCTCTTTAGCTCTGGGGACGTCGAGTGGGACGGAGGTAGACCTGCAGGAACGGGAGAAATTTTAAGACCTTAGAGTTCAAGTACGACATCTTTTGAGGATACGGATTGGAAACAGACTGACCATGTCGACGATCGTACGTGCAGTCCATCCAGCATCTCTCCAATCTCAGGACCGTACATTACTCCGCAGGATCTGCGAGTCCCAGAGCCGAACGAGCCATCACATTAAAGTTAATTTTGCGCGCCTCCTCGACTGCTGTCGCTGTGTGCTTTTTGTGTTGTGTAAATGTGGTATGTAAATGGGAAAATGTTAATTATAGGAACGTATTACATACCAGTAGTGACCAAAATTTAATATAGTAGTAATGTTTAATCCCTTGCGGGGTACATTGCGGACTCCCGCTCCGCTCACATAACTCCTTAATCTACCTTAAGCACTATTCTATTTCTATCCTATTTTTACTCCTGCCGTCCTAGTGAGAGAGAGAGCTTCACTCATCCTTCTTACCGCAATCGTTCTTCCTTTCATTCCGGACTTCCGTTTCCGCCGCTCGTGTTCTACCCCTCCCTTTTGCTGCCCTCTACTCCACCATCTCCACCTCCCTGATCCTTTCCTTTTTCTCCCTTCTCCAACCATCTATCCTCTCCACCCATTTCTCCCCTAACCCCTCGTCGCCTAACACCTCCCCCCTTGCTTCTTGCCAACCTCTTGCCTCCCCCCAATCTGTGCACTCTTCCCACACATGCTCCCATGTTTCCTCCGCCATCTCGCACATCCTGCATAGCCTATTTTCCCTCGTCTCCCAATACCTGGTCCCCCTCATCTCCTCCCCTAGCCTATATCTCGCCATCCTCTTCCACCTCCCTTCCTCCCACCCTTTCCTCAGATACCCCGGTATCCCCGCTCCTTTCACGAATCCGTACTCCTTATTTCCTCTCGCCTCTCTGATCCTCGTCCACCTTTCCTCCTCCTGCTTTGTCCTTTCCATCCTCACTAAGTCCTCGCCTCTCATCCCCCCCTCCTCCCATCTCCTCACTACCTCCTGCCCGTCCCATCCTTTTCCCTCGTAGAACTTCCTCCTCTCCTCCTCCCACCCCTCGCCTCCCCTCACCATTCTCGCCCTCCTTTTTATTTCTCCCCAGCATCTTCTCGCCAGCTCCCCTCCCCCACCCTCTTCCAACTTCCTCTCATACCCCCATGCCCTCATGCCTGCTCTCGCCTCCAACGTTTCCCTTTGCAATTCCTCCCTCACTGCATAGCCTGGCACCCTTCTAGTTACTCCCAACACCCATCTCAGATATCTGTCATGAATCCTTTCCACCTCCTCTCTTCTTTCCCAGCCCCATATTTCCACCCCATATCCCAGCACCGGCCACACCATACTGTCGAACAGCCACAGCCTTCTGCCCCAGTCCTTACCAAACTTCCTCTTTCCTATCCCCCACACCTGCCCCATCGCTTTCGCCGCCTTCTCTACTCTTTCCTCCACATGGTCCTTCTGCCCTCCATCTGCCCGCACCACATACCCTAAGTATTTATAGTTCTTCACCTCCTCTATCTCCGTCCTCTTCCACCACCATTTCACCTTCTTTTTCCTACCTCCCCCTACCTTACATCTCATCACCTTCGTCTTCCCAGTGTTCACCTCTAGCCCTTTCCCCTCCAGGTATCTCTCCAATTTCCCTATCATTCCCTTCATCTCCTCTTCCCCTCTTGCCATCAACACTAGGTCGTCCGCGTATGCCAGCGAGAACACCTTCTTCCCCCCTTCTAACTCTACCCCACCCCAACATCCCTTTTCTAACTCCTCGTCCAAATCCGCCATCAGCAATGTGAAGAGAAGTGGACTCAACGGGCAACCCTGTCTCACGCCTCTCTCCGTCCAAAACCTTTCCCCCCTTTCCTCCCCCACTCTCACCCTCCCCGTCGTCTCCTTTAGCACCTCCTCGCACCTTTCCACGAGTCCGTCTCTAATCCCCCTTTTCCTCATGGTTTCCGCCAACTTTTCCCTGTCCACCGAGTCGAAAGCCGCTCTCAAATCCACGAAGAGCAGCACCAGGTTTACTTTTTTTCTTCTTCTTTCCTTATTTATCATGTGGTTCAGCACGTATATATTGTCTACCGTGCCCCTTCCTTCTCTGAACCCTGCCTGGCTCTGTGGCAGCAGCTCCTTTTCCTTCACCTCTATCTTCAATCTGTCCCTTAGCACCTCCGTGTACACCTTATATGCTGTCTGCAGTAGTGTCACCCCCCTATACTCCTCCACTCTCTCCCCCTTTCCCTTCTTCCCCACCGGCACCACTACCCCCTCCTTCCATCCCTCTGGCCACCCTTCCCCTCTCCATACCTTTCCGCACAACTTCCACAGACTCTCCCTCACATTTCCCCCCCCCCCATACCTCCACACCTCACTTGGAATCCCGTCCTCCCCCGTCGCCTTCCCATCCTTCAGCTCCCCTACGACCTTTCTCACTTCCTGCATTGTTATCTCCTCCTCTCCCTCCTCTCCCTGCTTCCTCACCGCCTCCCCCACCCTCTTCTCGCTCACCCCACCCAGCAGCTCCCTGAAATACTTGTCCCATTCCCTCATACCTATTCTTTTGTTCACCCCTTTCCGTTTCTTCCTCCCCCTGTTTATCACCGTCCATGCTTGGCTCTCCGTCCTTATGGCGTTTATCTCAATCTCCCATTTCCTCTCTTCCTCTTTTCTCTTTCCTTCGCACAGCCTTTTGTACCGTGTCTTCTCCTCCTTATATTCTCTCTCATTGTTCCCTCCCTTCCTCCACTCCAGCAGTTTCCTTCTCACTCTTTCCTTCCCTTCTCTGCATTCCTCATCCCACCAACCGTTCCTCCGTGCCCTACTTTCTACCTCTTCCGACTTGATTACCGCCTTACCTATTCTTTCCCCTAACTCTCTCCACCCTTCCTCTACCTCCTCCTCGCCCCACCTCCACTCTCCGAACTCCTCTCTAAACCTCGCTGCTCCCTCCTCGTTCCAGCACCCTCTCCTATACCGTTCCTTCCTTTCCCCCTCGCCGCTCCTCCTTCCTTTTCTCTTCTCCTCCGTCTTCACCCATAACACCACCGGCATGTGGTCTGAGTCTGTCTTCCCCTCCACTTCTAGCTTTTCTACCTTCTCTGCTGTGTTTTCCTCCGCCACCACATAGTCGATTACCGATCTTCCTCTTCCTCCCACGTACGTCCACTCCCCCTCCTCGTCCCCTGGCACTCCACCATTCAGTATCCCCCACCCTCTTTCCCTTATGAACTTCACCCATCTTTTCCCTTCCCCTGTTACCACCTCGTCCTTCGACTTCCTCTCCGCTATCCCTTCCTTGTCCTCACCTTGCTGCCACCACTGCCGTATTCCCCCTTCCGCCCCGGTTCTCACGTTGAAGTCTCCCCCAAACACCACCAGGTCTTCGCTCCTTCCTCCTCCATCCACCCCGCCATCATACTCATCTTTCTCTCTAGATCCCCACTCACGTATACTCCTATTATACTCCACCAGAGCTTTTCCAGCTTTACCCTGCATTCCATCCACCCTTCCTCATTTTTCCTGAATTCTCCTACTTCCCATCCCTCCTTGACTCCTATCGCCATTCCCCCCTTTGCTCTTCCCCTCCCCCTACTCTTCACCGCCTCCTGTACCTCCCATATAAATCCCTTTTTCCACTTCTCCTTGATCCCTTCCCACCCTCTTATGTCCGCCCATGTCTCCGTCATCACCACTACATCCCACCTCCTTAACCCTTCCCAGAACTCCTCGTCCTTGTTTTTCACTCCTGCCACGTTCCAGAACCCTACCTTCGCCGTCTCGTTTCTTCTTCCCCTTCCCCTCCGCCCCGCTTCTTCCCTTCTCCCCATCCCGTCTCCCCTCTCCTGTTGCCTTGCTATTTCCTTCCTCCCCCCGCCTCCTCGTCCCCTTCCCCCCTCCTCCCTTCCCCCTGTTCCCCCGCCCTCTTCTTCCATCCCCCCGTTATCTCATCCCATATCCTCCACTCATTGTCCACCCACATCTTCATATAGCCTACCCTCGCTATCTTTCCTTTCCTCCTTTCCGCCTCCGCTTCCCTCTCTATCCTCCATTTCGCCTCACGCTCCAACCGCGTCCTGTCGTCCTCCACCCATTCTTTTTCCCCTCTCAGTTTCCCCTTTGCCCTCATCACCTCCGTCTTCTCCGTCCGTCCCTCCATCTCCATCCACACCATTCCTCTACCCTCCCTATTCACTCCACCAATTACCTTCATGTCCTTTATCTTTCCTTCTATCCCCATCTTCCTCCATATGATATCTATCTCCTTTCGCCACTCCACCCCTTCGCCCATCCTCACTCCCTTCACTATTACGTTCTTCCTCCTTTTTTCCCTCTCTTCTCTATCCATCCTCAGCTCTAGCTCTTTTATCCTCCTGTCGACCTTCTCGCACTTCTCCTTCTTCGCAGTCTCTCCCGCCCCCCTGCCTCCGCCTCTCCTCCCTTACCACCTTCCTGTATTTCTTCCACCCTTTTTTCCAGCTTCTCTATCCTGGATCTCATCTCCTTCCTTTCTCCTTCCCACCTCCTCATCATCTCCTCCCTTTCTTCCCTCGCCTCCCTGACCACCTCCTCCACCTTCCTCCCCCAAGCTTCCATCATTTGTTCTACTTTCCGTTCCCACCCTTTTGCCATTTCGTCTACCCTTTTTTCTACGTTCTTCCCTTCCCTCCTCATCAGCTCCTCCATTTTCTCCATAATCTTTCCCATCGCGTCCCCCTCCTCTCCTTTCTTCTCCGGTGTCCTCGACACCACCTTACTCCTCTTGAACACATCCTCTTCCTGCTCCTCCTCCTCCCCCGCTTTTCCCTCCAACGCCAATGCTTTTCTTTTTCCTGCCAGGTACTCTACTATGTTCCCTTCACTCCCCGACCGTTCCCATACCTGCCTCGACAGCTTCGTCGGTCTCCCTTTCCTCTTCTCCTCACCCAACTCACACCTGCCCGCCTCGTCACCCATCCTCTCCCTCCCCTTGTCCTGTCGCTCTTTCCGTTCTTCTCTTACCGACGTCCCTTCCTTTACCTACACCCGGTATTCCTGCCACCTTCCTTATCTACCCGTCTACCGCAGTTCCTCTGCCTCTCACACCCGTGCCCACCGCGCTCCTACCCTACTCTCCGTCCTAACCTCTCAACCTATTCTGCCCACCTTTCTCGCCTCACTCCACCCGCTTTCGCCCCCTAGCTTCTCACCTTTTTATCTCCTCCCTTCCCTCCCACCCTCCTCTACCTCCTCCACTACCCTGCTTTCCCCTACCTCGCTATCTCCCGCCGCTACACACACTTTCTCTTGCCTTGTCCCACACTTTGTCAATCCACTTCGTCACCGGAAACGGAAGTCCGACCAAAATTTAATAATCATCCGATAATTAGAGCAGGATTTGATGTTATGTGAAGCTGTTAAAACTAATGCGATCATAAACGTGATAATATCATTAAGGTTCCGTTTCTCTTTGAATCTTATTCACATTCCTGCAGTGTATGTTAGGTTAAGAATCATTCAAAATCTTACAACATAGGCAGGCACGCACGCAGGCAGGTACGCACGCACGCACGCACGCACGCACGCACGCACGCACACAAAGGTGACCTGAATACATAAACATGTTATGGGATACGAAACTATTGTAGTTATTCATTTGCGGATTTGTACTTTCCCACCTCTGTAAATTGACATTCAGCCCTAGAGAATGTTCGGGTCCATGAGACTTTCATGCAGAATTGTCTGTTCTACAACATATTCAAATCCGGTGTCAATCGTCCGGAGCCATCTTCCATAAGGATTGGGGGGCGGGGTCTTTTAATAGAACAAAATTGGAGGCCGTGGTACTCGACGGGCCTTTCAGTGGAAGATTTCTTTAAAAGGATGCCAAATCTAAATTCAAGTTTTCCGACACCAAACCATAGCTATGTATATATGTTGCAGCCAATTGGTTGAATCAACCAATTCAATTGAATAGTTCAAAAATAACTAGTCAAGTCGTTAAACGCAATATTCAACGAGAAGAGTGAACGACGTTCAGCCATTTTGTTGATTCGAATATCGATGAAGTTCGGTTAGACTGACCGCGAGATCACAAATTATCTTGACCTAATTAGTTATCTATTTACTATTATTTACTACACTCATAGTGTAGTTTGTAGTACCATCTAGTGATTCACTAGTAAGTTACTAGTAATATCTAATAACTCGCTGAACTGCAGCCGATTTTCACTGCCCATGAAATGCCAGCCCTGCAGCACCAAACCCACCAAATCCAACCTAATAAAACCACATTCAGAAGAATGAACTGGATTTTAACCATCCGGCTGGTTTCAGGTCAGCCGACTCCAACGGGCTAGCTGTCGATAAGTTCTAAGATAAGTCAGTTCAGTCTACGATTGGCCTAGGCATTTAATTGAGAGGCCCGCCAAGTACCACTGCACCCAATTTTGTTCATCTAAGTTTGTCGTTATGAATATTTGTTCAACTATTATGATCATACAGATATTAGGGATTTGTATCCCATTTTGATGCTTGTGTAGGGAGATATTCGTGTCAAGTGCAAATCTTTATTGTATAACCGCGCTCCCTCGCCGGTTAGACGAAGGACGGCTATAAGAAGTTGGGCTTATCGAACGAGGAAAGAAAACGCGGGGGGGGGGGGAAAGGGGAAAAATGAAATAACGCGAACAGGCAGTGAATACGATATCAAAAAGAGACTTAGTTTAATGATAGATGACACGTGATAAGAGAGAACAAACGAAGAAAACGTAATACTACGGCGATGTACAGCGGGGGGGGGGCACGGGGCACTCGACAGAAGGGGGGTTGGAATTGGGCGCCAGCTACCAGCCGGGGTAGCACCGTTTTTGGCCGCCGGAGGGACACGGACTCACAAAACAACGACTCGAGGGGGCGGCTTAGCTCACGCGAAGGCAGGGATGACTCGACAGGGGAGGAGTGGGTTACGATCTTTTGCGCAATCGGCTCACAGATTAACCTCGGCACTCGGGGATAGGAGAACAATAGGAAATCGCGGGGAGGGGTGGTGGGTGAGGGAGATAAAGGGTGAACAGGTGATAGCCTATCTACGCTTCGCCACTCGTCACGTCGCGGGACGTTGCAAATCGGTAGGACCGGCAGTCTGAAGGACTGCGGACCAAAAACACGAAACGATAACTCCACTCGGAGGAGAAACAGGGAGGATAAGGGTGCAGGCGATACTGGGACCAGAAACAGACTCACACAGTTCAGCACGCAGCTTCCGGAGGTAACCTCGCATACTATCGTAGTCTTACAGAATTGACTCGATCGCACACTATTCGCTCGCTTACAGGGATTGACTCGACCATACGCTATTGGCTCTCGGCTCGAGACTAGCTTACCGTCGTGCCGTCGTCGTCGTCCGAAAATCGTTGGTGACCCTGGGTAATCCTGCGTGGCAATTGGGGGGGGCTGGTGTGTTGTTATTTGGCCGGGGGAGTCGGTACGTCGGCGGCGGGAGCGGGTCGGCGACGGGCGAGCCTCGACGTCGTTGCGGAAAAGGTGGTAGCGGTTCCTCCTGGTCTTTCGGCCGCAGCGAGCTTCGTGCTTGCTCGCTGCGGCGACGTGGCGATGCTGGTCAGGCATGCCGCTCGTCGGTGGCAAGGCGACGAGAGGACGGCGGTGGTGTTGGTGTGCTTGCCCGCCCGTGCTTTCCCACTCCGTAGCGTCGGCCCGTGCTCTCCCGGCCGCGTGGAATCCAGGGCCGAACGAATCCCTCGGTGAGTGACGGGGAACGATGACGGCGGTGGTGGCGACGGCGACAACGGTCGCAGTCTCGCAGGGTCGAACATAAAAACGGAAAGGGAACGAGGCGGGAGGGGAGGGGAGAAGGACGCAAAACTTATCCTAATTAGTAAACGGTTACCCTCGGACGTCCGTGCGAGTGGCGGAGCCCGAGCCGAGGGGGGGGGAGGGGGGGGGGAAGCCTGTAGCGAGATTTCTCGTTACAATTGGTATGTATTTTTGTGAATGATATTAATATACATTCTTATACAGGTACTTGGTATTTGTATCTGATTCCAATACTTGCGTAGGTTGATATTCTTCCGGTACAATTTTTGGAATACAAATCTTTGCGAACATGGCGAAACGTTTTTGCATTAAGGGTGGTTTTTCGGGGACATACTATACCCGCAGTAGGCTAACAAGTATTAGCACCGCTTGACATTGTTTAAGATGTATGAAGAACAAATGTATACAGTGTCGCAGAAGTCCCGGACAGTCAAATATTTCAGGTAAAAAAATCAAATCACAGAACTAAAAATTAGGGGTGTTACGTATGCAGTTGTTGGACCCGATGATCACGTAGTAACGGTCGTTCCGAGCGGTTAGAACGTCAAATATCAAAGAGTTCGGGGGAGCTGCGCGTACAACTTTCGAAGTTGTTCTAAGAAAGTGACGGGTTCAAATAGTTCAAGACGAGTAATTTAGAGTAGAAGTGTCAGTTGGGTTTATCCAAGAGATAGCCTTAGCCCACGACCTTACAATATTTCGATTAATTGACTCTCACACGCGGACGTGTAATAGTTGTGTGATATGATTACTGTGCGGTTGGCAATTAGCAAGATAAGGGGGACCACTATCTTAATTGTTCGTTCGGCGATAACTGCCTTCACGGTCCCGTCGTGTGGCCCACGACGGTTTGCGCATTCAGTCCCTCACTCACGAAAAGGCTCTTGTTGCGCCGACCGCAGAGCGCTCTCCGAGTAAAATATAGCACTGTATTCGTAAAAATGGAAATCCCGATATGGTCGAATATTTCGGATTGGAAATATCGCACCGAAAAACAAAAAAATAGGAGTCGAATAATTTTCAAAGAAGTAATTAGCTGTACCAACTTCTACCCCCCACCCCCAACTCTGAGGGCAGGAGTGGAGGTAACTTTTATTTTTCAATGTAATCATCCATTTTTTTCGCAGATTCGCATTCTTCTTGAGAAAGATACCTGATAATTATCAGAAATAATATTTGTATCCGGCATAGATAACACTGTAGTCGTGCGAAATGAAAAGATGCGGATATGATCGAATAATCTGAACGAAATTAATATTATCATGATTATTTTTCATTTGGATTATTTGATCAAATCCGGATTTTCACATTTTCAAGTTTTCTGATTCCATGTTTTTTCCGAAATATTTGACCGTTTCGGGACTTTTGAGGTGGTTGTCGCACCAGGAACATAGTGTCAGAAAATTCTAGATTCTTGCATACTTATTGAGGATATTGAAATACACTAGTATTCAAAATTGGTAGTTGATCAACCATCTCCAACTCGAGTTGAACGTAATTTGAGTTTGGATCATTAACACGGAGAGTAGTGGAGAGTATCTATTTATGTCGTGTTTGTAGTAGTTTAATGATTCCAATGAAAAAACTAACTGTCAGAAACTGTCGAAAGACTAATTGCAAATTGATATTTTTGCTGTGATTGTTTTGAAAGACAAAAAATAGTTACCAACTCATTGTTGAGATATCACAACGCCAAGTTCGATAGATGATGGAAAAATATACGGCCTGGTATGCCGGCAACGTGCCGTGTCTCGTTGAACTACCGAATTGAACATAGTAACGTCTCATCGAGTACAGTATCAAACGAAAATTATGCCTTTCCTTGTTACTAGCTCATCCACTCTTGCCGTGCTCTTAGCACGCATATGACCCAAAACTTCTGGACAATATTGTCGGCGACAACTACGTTAAGCCCATGCCCATTTTTCTGTTAAAAAATAGATATCCAGAAGTTTTCGAAAGAATCAAAACGCTAAATATGAAGCCTTTGGAAATTAGGCTTGTGACTCACTGGGTAGCGCACCAGTCTCGTAGATGGCGGGATCAAGTCCCACTAATAATTTTTTTCTCTTCTTTTCTCCAACTCTTCTAACGCCTGTACCCAGGTCACTTACATGGAAAATTCGTCAATTTCATGCTCGTTCACAGATATTTCGAATTTCTCAATTTCTTCTCTCCAACTTTCTACCTCCAAAGTGCACCCTGTTGGTCCAGCCGGGTGATGTATATTTTTTTCAGGCAATGAAAAACTTCATAAAGCGTTTGCAGAATTGCGCTTACTTACTCGAATAGCAACGTGAAATCAACACCAGAGAAGATTGCTTGAGAATTCATGCCATCGTACATGACCAGCTGTCCTCCCCAATTCTTGGCAACATGATCCAGTACGCATGGCCTGCCAGTATAATCATTACCGACAAGGAAATTTTCATGAACATGAGCGAAGTTTTTCTCATGATGGAGATGTTGAAAAAAAATGTTGCTGTAGAAATGCGTCTTTGATATAGTGTGCAAGGTACCGTGCTTTCCTTACTTTTACGACGAGTATCATTCGGGCTCCGGTGAAACCTTGGAGCAAGAGTGAAAGGTTACGCGATTGTAAGAAAAACTATAAAATTGATGAGAAGGGATGAACACTATATATTTAATGATTATTTTTGTATTGTGAGTTTGTAAGAATTGAGAAAAAGTATGAAATAAACATATTGCTATGACATTCTCTATTTTTGTACAAAAAAACTGATTCATTACAAATTTCCTCATGTGACTGATGTGGCTGTATGCGTTGAAAGAGTTGGAGAAGAAAGAAAAAAAATCATCAGTGGCACTCGATCCCACGACCTACCAGAGTGGTGTGCTATCCAGGGAGCCACAAGCCTTGTTGCCAAAGGCTTTATATTCTGCGTATATCACACGCTCCTAATTTTTCTAAATTCATTTTTTCGAAAACTTCTCAATATCCATCCCTATGACTTTGGGGATTTATTATTTGGGTCTAGACCTTTGTGTACGATAGGGATGAAAAATTGGAAAAATCCGTTGATTGTATAGTTCCCTTGTGAGCTTGTACTATAATTTCCATGCACCGGAGTCGAAAAAATATTCACTGATAGACAGAAACAATCATTCAACAGTGTGTGTGTGTGTGTGTGTGTGTGTGTGTGTGTGTGTGTGTGTGTGTGTGTGTGTGTGTGTGTGTGTGTGTGTGTGTGTGTGTGTGTGTGTGTGTGTGTGTGTGTGTGTGTGTGTGTGTGTGTGTGTGTGTGTGTGTGTGTGTGTGTGTGTGTGTGTGTGTGTGTAGGGAAGGCATGGTAGACCGCGTAGCTCCTGCCTGAAGAGACCGATCGAGTTGAGAATTTTTATACATGGAAGAAATAATGGCAAGCATGTCCTGAAACTCCAATTTGATGAAAATTCAATTATTATCCGACCTTTCAGATACTACACTAATCAAATAACAAAACTTGGAATTTATCTTGGGATTCTATGAAAAGAACCATGAAATTACTAAAAGTGTTGAAAATGCGAGTTGGGAGTTTCAATCCACAACTACCCTTCCCTTCTTATTTGCTGTCTCTGCCCCGCTACTCGCTGAACGATGGAAAGAAATATAATCTGCCCCCCTGTCATCACTTTATGCGTTGTATCTTAGAATTTGCATGCTAACGTTCCCTGTACGTTCGCCTCATGACCGTCCTAAATCTGTCAAAATCCAATGGTTAACTGACGGTTAGAACACAACCGTAGACCCAATGAACCCAAATATAACGTTCGGCAAACGTTAGCATGCTACTTGGATATTTGTACTCACAAGGCTTAGCAAAAGTTGAGAAAAAGTCGAAAGAAAAAGAACGACATGATGGCTCCTTCGAAAAATTCGATAAGTAGGGCATGAAGAAAGTTGTAAGCAGAAGTTTAGTGGTGAGTATTGATGCTTGGACCTGTTCAGTTGAGTTGTCGGCAGTGTGAGGAGTATATAGCATATTAACGCAACGCAGCCAACCTAACTCAACAGGTTCATCAATGCTGACCACCATTCAATGATTCATCGGCTTTGTTTCAACTCTGAAAATTTGAAATCACAATTTTTCACAGATATGGCATGAATGGAATCTACGGATGAACTTGTTTCAAGCAAGACATATACGTATAAGAAATTGTTTCAGGCGTTTGTTAGAAAATATCATGAAAAAGTAAATTTTTAGAAGACATCTGATTCTTTTCTAAAATTGATGCATTTGAATTTGTTTTAAGCTCTTTTTGTGATCACTCAAAAGGTGCTCTCACATATCGAAATTCTCAATGAGTGGTAATCGAATCATTCTACTCCGTGCTGAAAAAGTTCACTACGATTCCACGTCGAATCAACACTAATATCAGTACCAAAACGATGTTAAATCAATGTGAAATCGGTGTCGACGCGACACCGATAATTGTCCGGAAACACGATACCGAACCGGTGTCGAATCGTGGTCAAAGCGGAGTCGAATCCAGGTAAAATCGGAGTGAATTCGTTATCAATTAAAGTTGTGAAAATAAGAAAATAAAATACCTCATACAAAATAACCGTATTGAAAGCTATTGGGAAGGCAGTGATAGATGAATATTATTTCTTAATTTCCTGAATGTTGTCGAAATAAAACACAATTTTACGTTTTAATTAATCCATCAAAGTCCATTATTTTACTACGAATATACATTCCTAATAGATATGTTTTGCATCAACTGAATAAGTCACTGATCGACTTTAACTGTCCACTTTTCTACTCTTTTCACTCATTTTCCCACATCTAACATCATAAAGATAGTATAACTAAAGCAGCTGAGACACCCAGAAACGCGTATGCTTGGTAAAAACAGAGAGAAAGTGCGGAGGGCAGTCTCGTCATTGTAACACGCATGCGGTCAGACAAGGACAATGTTACTTTCGTGCTTTCTGTCTCTGTTTACCTCTCTGTTTACCGTAGCTAAGCTCTCACTTACAGGCAGTCATATAGTTCACCTCCTCTAGATATAACATCTCTATGTCTGACGTAGGTACAATCACTATTCACTTTGTTTTACTTTTGTATGTTTACGTTTAGTATTCGCAGTTACCCATATATATAAACAGTCATGTTTCGCAAACACTATGAAAGTTTCTGTCTATTCGAATTCTAGATTGTATTGATTGAAATAAAGCGTGTAATTATATCGTGTTTACGCCGAGCGATAACTTGCACAGACTGGCACGTGACCACCGCCAGTATATATTGACGACAGTGATTGGCTACTGCTTTTCATTATCTATTGGAAGCGCCCAATCACGTTGGAGAATCGAGTTTGATTAGTACTGTATCTGGAATATACCGTAAAACAAAGACTCCACAAACAGAGCCAAACGAGAAGTTTTTTTCCAACAATACATTGAATCGATAACGTCATCAGAATCGTTTCAACGTATTGTTAAAATAAAACCACTCGTTCGCGTCTGTTTGTGTTTTTTTTACGGTTTATTTTAGACACAGTACTAACTGAACTCAACTCTCCAACGTGATTGGGCGCTTCCGACAGATAATGAAAAGCAGTAGCCTATCACTATCGTCAATCTACAGGGTGATTCGAAATTCCATTTACAAACTCAGAGGGTTGTAGGGGGTGGTTATTGAAGTATTTTGGATGTCGGAACTTGGGATCACCAGGTTAACCTAATGGCGCAAGGCGTCGTCATAGCTCCTTCCGTATTCCGAAGTTTTCTCGGGTTAAAACAAAGATTTTTTTTTCATTTATTTTGATGCACACTTTCTTATAGGAAATCCAATTCTTCACAAAAAAGCTCCAAAATAGTTTTATCGTTATCCTAATGGGTAAAAAGTTATCAGGCTTTGAATACTCGCAACTAAGTGCTTTATAACTATCCTCCGTAGAGGTTTACTCCGTAAGATGATACCCATTAGGATGACGATAAAACTGTTTCCGAGCTTTTTTGTAGAGAATTGAATTTCCCATAAGAATGCGTGTATCAAATTTTGAAAAAACTTTTGTTTTAACCGGAGAACACTTTGTCAAACGGAAGTTCCTATCACGACGCCCAGCGCTGTTAGATGACCGCGGCGACCCCAAGTTCCTATGTCCAAAATGCTCCAATGACCACCCCCTACAATCCCTCTGAACTTGTGAGGGGAATTTCAAATCACCGTGTATATTGGCGGTCGTAGCGTGCCAAACAGGCTTTATTTGAATGAATACAATTTCGAATTGAAATAGACCAAATCTCTCATAGTGTTTGCAAAGCACCCATGCTTTCATATATATGAGTAACTGCGAAAAATAAACGTAAACACACAAACGTACAGCACAGTGAATAGTGATTGTACGTTAGACGTGGGATAAGGAGTGAAACAATAGAAAAATGAACAGTTGATGTCATCCAGTGACTTATTCAGTTAATGCAAAACATATTCACCAAAGATGTATATTTGTAGTAAAATAATGGAATTCAATGAAAAAAAAGCATAATGTATGATTGTGTTTCATTTTGAAAATATTCAGGACACTGAAAAATAATATTTCTCTATCACTGCCCAGGTACGAAAAATTATATATAATTATATATTATGTATGGCCATTTCCCGTATATAATCATATCTGGTTATATATAATTATATATGAATCACATATAATTAGAGATAATTTTTTTTATCTGGATGCATTCTCAGTAGTAGCCTTTAATGTAGTCATAAATTCGTCGTACTTTATTTCTTATTTTCACGATTCAATCTAGCTAAATCTGATACATATTCAATAACGAATTCACCCCAATTTCACTTTGATTCGACTCCGCTTCGACCCGGATTTGATACTGATGTGGCACCGTGTTTCCGGACAATTTCGGTGTCGTGTTGACACAGATTTGACACCAATTTGGTACTGATATCCGTGTCGGTTCGACGTTGAGTTCGGGTAGACTTTTTCAGCTGGGCTGTCAGAATTACGATCATTGCGCAGAGATAACAAGTCATAACTCGCTTGGATTTGTCACCTTTCTCTTATTTACAAAATGCTCATCGAATACATTCACGAAAATCATTTCGTTCATCGTCGAGATAAATCAATTGATAATAGGAAAAGATGCTCACTTCTCATACAGTTTGTGATACATAATACATTTTCTTATGTCGCGTTTGAAATTATAGCACGAATGTATACCATGGGTTTATTCATTCACAATTCATTGATTGTGTTATATCCGTCAGTGCTTGATACATCACCTTGGAATTATAAAAATTTTCCGACAGACAACGGTGCTAGCGGTATATCGATAGCATATACTCTGGAAAACGAAATTTCTATGCACTCACCATGTAATGTGCGAGTATCGGTCCTTTCTAGCATATTCTCAATAGGAATCGTGTGGTCAAAAATGAAACCACTTGCGAGAACGTTGTAAAATATCAAGATTACGAGGCCCCTTTCGATGGCATTAATTGTAATCAAAATGCAAAAAGACATATTAACCAGCAAGCGTTAACCAAGGTTATAACAATAATTACGCACCGATTCGTATGTTGTTTCTGAAAACGATTTTGTTATTTTTCCCCACAGCGTAACATTAAACGAAGCTGTTTCCCTCCGCTTCGCCTATTCGCCCGTAGAACGCAGCTGGGGGGGGATACGTGTTTCGACCAGTGTTGCCAACACGTACCGTAATTATCAGAGATAATAACTCTGGAGGACACCAGTAATGGACGCTCGTTGGAGTGAGGATTCATACAATCAACTCTGCATAATATTGGAACGAGCGCAGCGTTTCTATTCCTCTGGCAGGACGCGGGAAAAGAGAGATAGTTGTGTTTGAAGTTGGTATGCTCTTGTCACACTCATAGCTACTAACAGCGACTATCTGACGTAAGATTTTTGAAACTATGACCCTAGATTTCGAATGGTATATTGCATGCGACATCGACTTGATGTTTGAACTCATGCGATAATTATCATACATGGAAAATATCGCAAGGTTTATGTCGAATACAAATGTCGTACTTATGCGATATTAAAAGTGTTGCTGGACATTCATCAGAACTATGACAAAGAGGAAAAAAGGCATAAACATAATAACAGATATGAGACATATGTGACATATGAGACGTCTCGTATGCGATAATTTCCGAATACTTCATCTCGAGTGGATCCTACCCGTTCAAATTTGAACCTCGTATGCGACATTTCAGTGACTTATAAATTCTTATTCTAAAAGTAAGATTATGTTCTGCAAGTAATCAACAAAATTGTCAATAATACGCTGATGTGCACGTTTTCGAAATTGAATATCTTATTGACTTTTCAAATGCTTACAATAATATAGCAGAATACTTATAAATAAAGTAACTCAAGCTTGTCGATTTTGGTGAATAAAACCCTTCATACATCAGGATGACTTCTTTGATAATAGATATAACTTTATTATTTTGTAGTATATTAGTTTTCGAACAATCGACTTCGATTCGTTCGGTGTCTTGTCGAAAACTACATATATCGATGAATTGTAGGTAATCGCTAGGCGCGCACTCTGTAGGCTATATTGTTAGCTTAGGGCGCCAGCTTTCAAATGTTTCTTTATTGAAGTCGTTCATATTTTTGACATTAACAATATTATTCGCAAATAGTACACAAATGTTAATTCAATATTTAAAATCAGTAATAGTGAACTGAGTTCAAAATGGATACTAGAAAAAAAATGTACTGAAAACTATTTGAATCTATTCAGCGGCTTTATATGTATGGATGTTTCATATGTCATTTTTATGTATGAATATACAAAATTTTTGAAATGATTCGAACCAGTATAAGAAAACTTTTCAGTTCCATAGAATTCTACTCATTTAAAGAGTCATTTTAATATTGAAAACTATCGGAGGCGATTTAATATTCAATACATGGCAATACGAGAAGAGTTTATTGCTTTCTTTATCGTGAATCGGGATTACGACTATTGGATATTATTTACTATTGGTTCATGCATTCGAATAATATCTAAGGTTAGATGATGAATTCCAGCATGAGGTTTTCGTATGGTGGATTCTCCAAGTCTTTAGATGATTCGTTTGATATGGATTCTAAGGCTGGCGACGCGGTTAGTATCTATTACTTCAACTTTAGTTGGTTTTACAGAACGTGCAACGCTTGGTTACCGAATCAAAGTGCATCCATTTTTGTTGTTGTTGTAAATGTGGTTCATTATGATTTTGTTGGAAGCTTATCAAGGTGTTGATGAACATTTCTGCAGGTGCAGGATATGAAGGATTAAATAACAACTAGGGGAAGTTCGGGTAGCCCCGGACACATAAAGAAAACTGATGAAATTATCAAACTCAACAGAATTAAAAATTTATTCTTAAACAAAATGTGAAGTTTAAGATATCTCTAACAATATTAACTAAATAGTAATAAAATATTTTTTTTATTTTCGCGTAAATTCAGTGTTGAAATCAGTCCTCACTTTTAGATATTTATTTTTTTGGCGGGTAGCCCCGGATAAACATTTCAACGATGACCAAACCGTTGTTTGACCTTACAGACATCGCAATAATAGTAAGCCTTTGAAGGATCGATGTTCACACAGGCTTCGTGCGCCCAGTCCTTGCATTTGTGACACTGAATCCAATCCTCATCAAAGTTCTCGCCGCAAATGATGCACTCTGTTTCTTTATCCTCCATCAAAATTTGAACGTTCTTTTTCGTTGCCATTTTTCTTTCGGTCGTCGTCGATAATTTGATTTTCTTGATTGCAGACTTCTTTTTATTATTTCTATCAACTTTATCACCTGCAGCTGCGTTTTTCTCTGCCAACGCATTTTTAAAAGGTCTGAGAATGTGTGCTTGAATCTTCCCAGTTTCGGTTTCAACTCAACCTCTTTGATTATCACTTAGAGCTTTGAGCCGATCCTGAAGGGTACTTCTCGGTACATCATATTTAACAGCCGCTTCTCTAACCGATAACGTTTTTTTCCTGTACACATAATACAGCCTGTTTCATTTTATGTTCATCCCAATTCCCGCGTTGCGTAGTTCGTTCCTTAAATTTTGGCATTTTCAAATGATCTACAACAATAATAACACACTATACCCTTTTTTTTTAACATTCAGTAACAAGTTTTAAAAATGTCCATCAGAATTATTCAATAAAAGAAGGCAATCTTTCCACCCAAGAAGTGTCCGGGGGCACCCGACGAAATTGTGTCCGGTATTACCCGACTGTCTCAATAGAACAATTTTACTTATTACAGCAATACTAACAATCGCAGCAACAATAACTGACTCGATTTGTAAACTTGAACAATCATCCTACAAGATAATGTATATATGATGGTAAAGTACTTACATTTTATATATAATAAATGTATCCAAAAAAGAAACAGCGCACGAAACAACCTGGGCACAGATAAATACACGATCGTAACTTGTTTACCATTCGGCGAATTTGTCATTACTGGTACGCATAATTCGTCACACGACGCTTGGATTGTTTCGACCGGTGTTTTGTTCACCTAAGTGGACGTGAGGTCTCAGAAACGATAGTGGCCGGGGCTACCCGCCGTCCGGGGCTACCCGAACTTCCCCTACCTCAACATAATTATTCAAAGTCTAATGCGTTTATATTGCAGAATTGATCTCAAAAACGGCATAGATAAGGAATATTATGCATCGTACATTGATTGGAAACTCTAAAATAGAATTGGTCATTTAAAGTACGAAAAAAATGGAACTTACATCAAAGTGTTCTTGACAACAGGATAAAGTGGTACGAAGTGAGGTTAGGTCATCTCGCCTGGCTATTTCAAACCATTTCTTACTGGCCCTACCTTTCGATACATTGACCAATATTTTCGAGCTCGCCGATATACTTGTGTTTTCGCATAGTGGCACAAAACAACACTTATAAGTACGATTCCGATCCATTTCTTGATTTTTCCTGATCTTCTTACGGGTCGATGCTTACGAATATTTATAAGTTTATTCGTGGACGCCTTTAATTTCTTTTATTATGCTTATTCCTTTTTTTCTATCGGTCATAATTCTGATGAACGTACGGCCAGACTGTGCTAATATGGCATAAATACGACATTCGTATTCGAAAATATCTCGAAGTCTTATAATACCTCTTCATTGTCGCATGCGATATAAACCATGCGACATTCTCCGTATACGATGATGCACTCGACCAACTGTCAAAATCTCAGGACACAACCGATGGTTGTGCTCGTCAGTCAATAGATATCGTGTGCGACAAGTGCGTACCAATTTCAACCACAACTATCTCCATCTAACGCATTCAACTGCACCCCACTACCGTAGCGCTTGTTCCAGTTCAGTGCATGGTCGTACATACAGCTCAAGACACTCACTGGAATAAAGTACCACGAAATATCGCCAATACAGCGACACACCAGTCCGGTGTCATGGTGGTGTTTGCAGTAACGTATCGTAATATCGTCATAATATACCCATCTGCGTTTGCACGTGCAGCGGATTTATAACATAAGAAAGAGACAGGAGATCGAATTTACAACTTCAATCCCTTTCCAACTGCCCAGAGTTGGGGAAGTTGGCACCGTCCACTGATCATGAAATGAACAAGGATCAGGCAATATTTGTTTATTCATCACAGTGTTGTTGATCAGCATTTGAAAAATTAGGAATACCTATAACTGCCCAACCCTGTATTTTGATATTCGCTATGTGATTACCTTGTGCTGCCATCTAATAGTTGGAAATTAGCGATCTAGCAGGATGAATTTGCGTATAATTTCATAGGCAAATAATGAAAAGTAACAATATAATTGAATAAAAAATCAGTTCTTTAAGAATCGAAATTACAAGTAACTTTTGCAACAATGTTTCATATTCTATAGAAGTCGCGGTAAGTAAGCACAAAAAAATATATATTATATTATGTTTAGTATCAGGTTTCGGTTGGGATTTTAAAAGCACTTGTAATGTTGAAATCCAAAATGACTACTTGATTTGAAAATACCAGTTTTCACGAAAACTTTGTAGAAATTAACAAAGTTGTTTGAGGTACTTGTGTACTTGCAATAATATTTATATATTTGCACGTAAATGCACAACTTGTGAACTTAATTAAATCAATAACACCATCTGGAACTATGAAAGTAGTTCTCAAAACTGGATTTGAAAGAGCAAGCCTGTGGCGAACGGACTCCGTCCGTCGTTCCGACGATTCGGTTATTATCAACAGATCCCTCGGATCTGCAATCAGAGTCATGAGAAATTCCGTTGGAAACGTTCGTTAGGAACGACCGTTAGAACCAAGGATGAAATTCCGTCGAGACAGCGGAATCCGTCGACCGCGGAGCTGCCAGCGGGCGCTCCGCGGCCAGCGCAAAGGGGCTCCTTTTGCAGATAGTAAGATCACTACGAAGTCCATCAAGGGCTAACCGACGGGACCGCAAAGACAGTCATCGCCTGACCGTCACCTCCGATAGTCATACACTTGACACTCTCTACCTGACCTTTTTACGCGATATCCATAATATAACTTCTTCGAGTCGAGTCGCTTTAATAACCTATTGTAGATCGTGGGAATAGAAACAACCTTTGAATAAATCTTTAGTAGATCCTCTAACCCTGTGTCGATATTCAATCAAACCCATCACTTCCCTAAACGACTCACAAAGTCGACGCGTCGCTCCCTACTATTTTCGGAAACTGAGGATCCAGCCGCTCGAATCGTAACAAAATTGGTGCTAAGTGTGGGGTTACGCAAAAATAAAAAAAAAATCTCTTGTGAAATTGTGAGTGGAGTACATACCGTCACGAGAAACTTATGGGGAAGTGATCCAGAAGAACACACTAAGGATACCGAGGATACCAAGGGTACCGAGGACGCCAAATACGCCCAGGATACCAAACGGGTAGTATGGTCGCCATTTTGTATCTCCTGAAGATCTGGGCGTACGTCGAGTAAGTACTTCTTATTCATTGAATTACATACGACTTGTGTGGTCAGAGGGCCCAGGCCATCCGTTGGGTTTTCAAAAAAAAAACCTGCGTCGATTCCAGAATCTCCCGCCAGTTAAACGGAGACCGCGCCGCGTAGTCGTACCATACCCGCTTGACGAATTCGATAGTGACGCGCGCGAATCGGACGAAGCGCGAACCGTGGAAAACCCCGAGCCCCTACGCGTTTTACAGGCTGAGACCATGGCGATGGCTCCATCGGACCCCCGTCCTCGATTTGGCGTTCGCGAGGCCCTGGACTTGATCAGGCCTTATGACGGTTCCCCGCATTATCTGACATCGTTCATAAATTGTTGCCGGAACGCGGCCGAGTTGGTAGGACCGGGAATGGAAAAACTGTTGGTGCGGTCCATGGGCGGAAAATTCTCGGGAAACGCGGCGGATTTTGCGATTACCGTGATGGGGCTAAGCACGATAGATGGGCTGATCGCGAGCCTCCGCGAAACGTTCGACGGCTAGAAGGGAACACTATATTGGATGGAGGAATTATCCCATGTCCGGCCGCGACCAAGGGAACCCTCCGCGGAATATGGGTCCCGAATAGCGGGGCTTTACAAAAATTTGTGCATCTCTGTGGATACGGGGACGGACATCCCCGAGGGTGCTCGAGCGGGGACGCTCGCGACCCAGGGGCAGGTAGCGTTGAAAGCGTTTAGACGGGGGTCAACGAAGGACGTGGATGCGCGGTTGGTAGCCGCGAAACCCGCGAACCTCCAAGAAGCCAGGGGGCTGGTAATAAGGATCGATAAGGATCTGGAGTGGTTAGGCGATGCCGAAGTCGACACCGAAAGAAGCGCGAGGGCGCGATACGCGTCATCCCCGGACTTCGAAGGGCCGTGGTGCGCGTATTGCGAGCGCACCGGCCACGGGCAGCGGGAATGTCGCGTGAGGATTAGGGACGTTCGGGGGACCCGCGACCGAGACGACGAACCGAATGCGTACGCCGAAGAGTCGTGGTTCCGCGGAGACCGGGGAGTTCTAGGAGATTATAGGCGATACCGCGAGGACCGAGAGAACGCGGCAGCGTACCGAGACGACCGCCGGTACGACCGGGTGGCGTGGACTCAAGGGCCGCGAGGACGAGGGGAAACGTGGCGTGATCGTCGTTATGATGCGGGTCCGAGGCTATATCGCGAACAACCGCCGCCCCAAGGGACGAGAACACGCGATGGCGCGCGGGGGGACAGCCGACGCGATCCGCAGGCGGGCTATTGCCGAGAAGAGGAGTTTGGTACGCCACGTCGGGGACCAAGAACACGGGAAGGCGCGCGGGACGGGGGCCACCGCCGCGATCCCCGACCCGCCTATTACGAGGGAGAAAATTCGGGACCGTGGAATCAATCGCCAAGGGGGCAAGATGAAGCGGGAGAGGATCGCCAGCGGGATACCCGACCTTTAAACGCGCAAGGGGCTCGGCCCGGCCGAATGGGACCGAGCCCCGCTATCCCCGGGAATCGAAATGCGCGCGTACGCGTGCAGCGCGGACATCCAGCACCGCCAGTGTCGGAAGTGAGCGACTCGCTGTCGCACCTTCAATTAAAGTAGAAAGCGACGAACTCCGGCGAGAACGAGGCGAATTTCTGATCGACACGGGCGCGGAAATGTGCCTAATAAAAAGGGGTAGCGTTGTGAGGAACGTCGCGGTAGACAGGGACGATACATGGGAGCTGTCGAGAATCACGGACGTGGCGTCGCGGACGTTGGGTAGCGTCAACATCGCGGTATACGGTCGACGGTGCGAGTTCCACCTCGTGGACGACGCGTTCCCGATAACTCAAGACGCGATATTGGGATCGACCTTCTACACCAGGTACAGCGCCACGATTTCGTATTCGCAAGGAACGTATCGCGCAGGCGATAAGGATTACCAGTTCCTTAAGCCGGAAATAATCACCATTCCTCCGCGGAGCAGGCACAAGATTTTCGTGCGCATCGCGAACCCGCAGATAGGCGTAGGGATCCTTCCCCTGCTCAACGCAGGGCCCAACCTGTGCCTAGGGAACTGCATACTGTCGGCGAGCGACGGCATAGCGTACACCTACGGAACAAATATCGCCAACGTGGCGCTCGACCTGGAGATGCCGGTGGTGGAGCTGGAGGAATGCGAGGAAATTCGCGAGTCAACGGAGAAAGGTGCGCTCACCGGCCGACTGGAGGGCGTGAACGACGATCGAGTTGCAAGGATAAACGTTGCGAGAAGGAAAAACAGAGGAGACGACGTCCTCGCGATTCTCCCGCGGGAGGGACTGAACGCCGAGAAAAATGACCACGTGACGAAGCTGATCCACGAGTACGGTCATCTGTTTTTTCTGCCTAGCGATTTCCTGCCAGAGACAACGGTCTTATCCCACCGAATACCCACCACCGACGATGTCCCGGTGCGAACCAAGCAGTTCCGGCAGCCGCCGCGCCTCAAGGAGGAGATGCTCCGCCACGTGGAGGACGGACTGGCAACAGGCGTGATTAAGGCATCCTCTTCGCCGTACAATTCGCCCGCGTGGGTCGTGCCAAAAAAGGCAGACGCTGACGGTAATAAGCGTTGGAGAATGGTAGTCGACTTTCGCGCCCTGAACGAGAAAACCACACCCGATTCATACCCCCTAGCGATAATCACCGACGCCCTAGACCAACCGGGACAAGCCAAGGATTTTTCGACGCTCGATTTGAAATCTGGATTCCACCAGATACCCATGGCCGAGGAGGACAGCCATAAGACCGCGTTTTCGACGCTGAACGGACATTACGAGTACGCAAGGATGCCGATGGAAGTCAGCAACGGGCCCGCCACCTTCCAGAGATTGATGGATCTGGTGCTCGCGGAACTCCAAGGAATCGAGCTCGCGGTGTACCTCGACGACATCGTCATATACGCCAAGGACCTGAAGGAACACGGGGAAAAGTTCCACCGGCTGATGAGGCGCATCGAGGACGCGAACCTCGTATTCGCGCCGGAGAAATGCTTCCTCCTGGGGAAGGAGGCCGGATACCTAGGATACGTCGTAGGGGAAGGTACCGTGAAGCCCGACCCGAGGAAAATCGGATCCGTAAAAAATTACGCTGCACCGACATCCGCGAAGAAGGTGAAACAGTTTTTGGGGCTGGTAGGGTATTACCGGAGATTTATCGAAGGGTTCGCGAAGATCACGACTCCGTTGCTGCGACTACTGAAACGCGACGAAAAGTTCGTTTTGGGGGAAGCGCAGCAACGAGCCTTCGAAACGCTGAGGGACAGGTTATGCGACGGCCCCATACTTCGTGGGCCTGATTTTTCCGAGCCATTCATTGTGACCACGGATGCGTCCGATTACGCTGTCGGCGCGATTCTTAGCCAAGGTAAGCTGGGCGAAGATTTACCCGTTACGTACGCGTCGCGCGCGCTAAAGGGAGCCGAAGTCCGATACAGTACGTCGGAAAAGGAAATGCTGGCGGCCGTCTATGCCACCGAACAATTTAGGCCGTACCTGTACGGAAACCGCTTCACGATCGTGACCGACCATCAGCCGCTAAAGTGTCTGAAGAACATGAGGAACCTCACGCTGCGGCTACATCGGTTCCGTTTCAAACTGGAGGATCTCGATTACGACGTCGAGTACCAGCCCAGCGCGCGACTCGTGAACGCCGACGCCCTCTCGAGAAACCCTGTACTTCGTGAAGGAGATCCCGATCTCGAACGACCGCGAATAGAATATTACGAAAACGCCGAATTTCGCACAGGGCCCGGCGACGAGCAGGGACAACAGGTCATGATCCTTCGGAAAAGGAAACCAGACCGGTCAGATCATCGAAAAAGGTAAACAAGTGGCACCAGTACGCCACCCGCCCTCGATCCACGGACGAGGAAGGCAGTGGGAATCCGGCGTCGAGGAAGGAAAGGCGGATGGAGACGGCCGAGGGCGACGATGGCGCCGAGGAAACGAACGGGTCGGACCAACGCGAAACAAGGGACGACCCGACGCCGTCACCCAAACAGGAAAGCGACGGCTAGGTTCCCGGGACAGAAGACGAAATGGAAACTAGCACGAGCGAGGAGGACCAACCCGTATCAAGATCCAAACCGCGAGGGACCAAAACGGAACGCGGTCCAGTGAACCAAACCCGTGACGGGAAGGTCAAAAAACACGTCACCCGCGCAAGGACGGAATGGAGAACTAAGTCGCGGAAAATTCGGGCATCGGGGGATGACGTAGAGAATAACCACGACGGAGACGAAACGGACGTGGGTTAGATGCGAGCGCCAAGCCCACGCACCGACATCGAAAGGAGGAAAAGACCGCGCGGAAGTACCACGGACACCGCCGAGTCGGACGAAGTGAGAAATCTGCGCGGACCCGTCACCGAAACCGGCGAGGACGAGTTGGAAAAACCGCGTGGAAGTACCACGGACACCGCCGAGACGGATGGAGTGGGAAATCTGCGCGTACCCATCGCCGAAACCGCCGAAGAAAACGCTCCGACGAGTGACGTCGGAGATCGTCGCGTCGATACCATCGGTCAGACGACCGCGACTCCCGCCGGTTCACTGCGCTGTACCGGTGGTGGGAGGAGCGATAACGACGAGGAACCAAGGGCCGCTCTTAACCACGGCGCTGTCGATCGCAGCGCCGGTACAAGAGGCGCGGAGGCCCACTTACGACTTGCCCCGTTCAGGGACGTGGCTAGCGACGGGAACTGCCTGTTTGATTCCCTGATCAAACTGCACGGGATGGACATGTCGTCGCAGGGGCTACGAGATGCGCTGCGCCGATCGGATTCGGTGAGGCACTGCCCCGACGCAAGAGAAGCTCGACGGATTCTTCGGAGCAGAAGCGAATTCGGGAACGACAATATCCTAATTATATTCGCGGACTTTGCACGCGTCAACCTGTGCGTGCACGTGGTTTACGACACGGGGGAAATAGGATACGAGAAATTCGTGAGCAACGATGCGACCCCCTTTTACCATCTTCAGTTGGAAGGGTGGGTGCACTATGTTCCGCTCCAGCCAGTCGAGACGCACTCCGTGTACCGATCCATGAGTCAGACCGGTGGAGACGAAGGGGACAACCACGTGACGTCGCCGAGATACGAGCGGACCGCCGACGACGCTTCTGTCGAGAGCGCGATGGAAATCGACGATGAAGGAACAACGGGAGTCGCACGGATCAAGGAAGACGTCGGGAGCCGATCGTGCATCCGCACAGAACACGTGCCGGCGATCGAGCGAGGACGCGATATCAAGAGACTCGGTAGAGTCTCGCGCCTAGTTATATAAAAAAAAAAATTATTCCGCCGCGCCGCGCGAGACTCTGACAGAGTCTCTATATACCCGAACGGCAACTGAGTGACAGTTGAGGAAATTTATGATCGTTAATTTCTTCCGTCTCGCTATAAATACGGAATTGTAATAACTATTGCAGGATGTGGCCAAGAAGAGCTTTAATTTAAGCCCTATTGCGATCGAATCGGTGGACGTAGAGCTGAGATATTATTATTCGAAGATTTCGATGCAAGTAATTTATACGTGTTATCGACGAGATCGCATTTTCGTCGTCTCCGTCAGTCAGTGACGTCACACAATGTGGCAAGAAACCTATGGGTATAAAGAGTATAGAGTGGCTTTCGCTAGGTAGAGAGAAGAGACCTACCAAGTATGTGGCAAGAAACCTATGGGTATAAAGAGTATAGAGTGGCTTGCGCTAGGTAGAGAGAAGAGACCTACCAAGTATGGACGTAGCCAGATGGCGCTTTGGTTAGCTTTTTATTTTCACCAACTACAGTACGGTATGTGTCAATGTATTTTTGGTCGTAATTGTTCGTATAATTTAGAACAAGATTATTTGAGGTACGGTAAGATATTTTTTTTTATGAGATAACTGTAAGTGTTTGACAACACAGGGTTGAATTGAATGATTACTACAGTCTTTAGTTATACCGTGAGATTCGTTATGCGGGTCAGTTGGATCGGTCCGATCCCGAATTTGGCGTTTACGGCATTGCCGTTCCGCTGTTCTTTGTTCACGCTGGTTGTCTTCTGCTTTGACAGGTAGGCAAAGCGCCCGGAGTACGATTATATGGTTAGATTGCGGTTAGGACTTACAGTATGAAAAAATTGTACCGATAATCTGTCCATTATTATTCGCCAAATGAATAATATTTTTGAAACGATTCAATGCAAATCAGAAGCAACTAAAGTAGCTAAGTCACGAGAATATTTATTAGCGAATCCTGTGAAAGAGTGTAGAGAAGGAGAAGTACCAGGCAATAGAGAGAATTACAGTCATTACATTAACAGAGAGTGCATCACATTCAGATTGCAAATTAAGGTAGTAAGCCACAAACGGAAACAACTTTCAAGATTATTTACGCATGTATATTATTGGAAATTATTTATTTATAGTTGGAAATTATTACAATTATAAACTACAAAATAATAAGGATCTTCGAATGTCGAGGCTGGATCTGGAACAAAAAAGATTAACGAATATTGTGGTATGGCTGAAGAGTTAGATACACGAATACTCACGGTATGTAGGTGTATTTTTTAGAGTGAACAAATGTATTCGATCAGTATTATATGTAATGTATATGTAATGTATGTATATGTAATGTATAGTGCCCGAGGCGCGCAGCGCCGAGGAAGGTCGGGGCGGAACCCCTAGTATATATATGTACATATCTTTATACAAATATTATTATTAATTTGATTCAAGAGTGATAGACAATTTATGCAATTTATTACGGATACGAGAATGATTGTACTTACGTAATTAATCAAATTCTACAAAAAGTAGTGATATCCCCATAAAAAGCACCTCTGGTGCAAAAACCTTTCGCCTAGTTATATAAATGTGATAGTCACCTAGAAAAAATACATTCTTATACCAAGAAAACATTATACACTTATTATTTTATACAAAAATTCCTTCCTCGTAAAAAAAAAAAGATTCGAAATCAGATGCTATTGCCTAGTACCGATATCACGTTGTCTTTTTCGAATTGACAATTAGGCTTTACATAACACGGTATTGACAGCTTTCCTGTCCTGCCACGTAGTACCATAGATATAACGATAGAGGACTGACGCCTCCATTGGTTCACCCAAATAACATTTAAAAAAAATAAAAAATAAAATTAAAAAAAAATTTGGTGGTAGTGGTACTAGGCGGGCCTTTTCCAGATAAGTACAATGTTACCGCGGTTGAACCATGTCAATAATCCTAATATAGTGATACGAAATATTGGCCCGCCTTGTACCACGTACGC
The DNA here is from genome assembly GCA_963969455.1 of Arge pagana. Classification (NCBI taxonomy): domain Eukaryota; kingdom Metazoa; phylum Arthropoda; class Insecta; order Hymenoptera; family Argidae; genus Arge; species Arge pagana. The sequence continues at coordinate 38,566 of CAXAKQ010000194.1, forward strand.
CAAATTTTTTTTTAATTTTTTTTTTTATTTTTTTTAAATGTTATTTGGGTGAACCAATGGAGGCGTCAGTCCTCTATCGTTATATCTATGGTACTACGTGGCAGGACAGGAAAGCTGTCAATACCGTGTTATGTAAAGCCTAATTGTCAATTCGAAAAAGACAACGTGATATCGGTACTAGGCAATAGCATCTGATTTCGAATCTTTTTTTTTTTACGAGGAAGGAATTTTTGTATAAAATAATAAGTGTATAATGTTTTCTTGGTATAAGAATGTATTTTTTCTAGGTGACTATCACATTTATATAACTAGGCGAAAGGTTTTTGCACCAGAGGTGCTTTTTATGGGGATTGTATACGTCTGCAGCGAGGACCTAGGAAATCTCAGCCGGCAAACACGGATACTAATGGAGAGGGGCCACCTCGACGCGGGATTCTTACGCGCCCAGGAGCCGAAAGTCGGCCAGGTCATTTACAGGAGAGCACGAGGAATGAGGAAGTACGGACTCGTCGTCCAGGAGCGAACCGACAACGAAACCGCGCCGATAAGTGACGTAGCAGAAACGGTTCGCACGCTTCGCTCGCTCGTTGCTGCAAAGGGAGGCGACGAACTAGCAGTGGCGGTAGACTACGGGATTATTCCGAAACACACGTGGGGGGACATTCGACTGCTTTTCCACAGCACATTTTTGCATACTCCGGTACGAATCACGTTTTGCACGAACGAAGTAATAGTGCCTGATCCGGAGATGCGGGTGGAATTAATCCGGGAATATCACGAGTCGACCCACGGGGGTCACAGGGGAGTCACGAAAACGTATAAGAAATTCGGCAAGAAATACTACTGGAGAAATATGCGCCGGGACGTAGGGGGCGTAATCAAGGGGTGCGTCAATTGTCAGACAAATAAGTTGGTACGGGTGAAAACGCGACTCTCGATGGCGATCACCGATACCCCGACGGAAGCGTTTTACAAGGTAGGAATGGATATCTGGGGGCCGAGACCGAAAACGAACGCGGGGCACCAATACGTCCTGACCATTCAATGCCTGTTGACGAAATACTCCGTAGCCGTACCGCTCCGAAGCGGATCGGCGAGAGACGTAGCCAAAGCGTTCGGCTCCGGATTTATTAGTCGGTGCTCCCCGCGTCGTACTAACCGACCAAGGTAGGTCCTTCTTGAGTCAAACAATGAAGGAACTCGCCAAGATCTTCAAGATAAGGCAGATGCGAACCGCCGCCTACCACCCACAGTCGAACGGGAGCGTAGAAAGGAGCCACCACGTGCTAGCGGAATATTTAAAGCAATGCGGAGCTTCCGACCGGAATTGGGATCGATGGCTCCCTTATGCGATGCTGGCGTACAATACGAGCGTACACGAGGGCACGATGCATACGCCGCAGGAGCTGGTCTTTGGGAAACGAGCGAGACTCGCCTCCTCCTTTCCGGAGGCAGATCAGACCGTCACCTACGACTCCTACCTTCGTCAGCTGTCCGACCGACTGCGCGCAATGACGGGCGAGCGAGCCTCATACGCGCGAAGTAACGCGCCAAGAAATACTACGACCGAAGATTAAACGTTCGGAATTTCGAAACGGGAGAACTGGTCTACCTTCTTAATGAACCGAGGCGCGGGAAACTCGACCGCGAATACGTAGGACCAGTTGAAATAATCGCGTTGGTCGGACCACGTAACGTCAAACTTAAAATTCTGGGATCGCGAACGAAGGTAGTCCACATAGATAAAATTAAGCGCGCGCACCCGCCCCCACCGGAGTAAGTGGAATAACGCGGATCAGTTTCTCGGGGTACGGCGCGAATTTTCGAGGGAGTTCGGAGCGGGACGCGACAGAATTATTCTGAGCGCTCGCGTATCGGGCGATAAGCCGACGGGTGGCAGAGAACGACAGGGGCCGTTATTGTCATTTCAATTCCAGGGTCCATGCGACGGGAAAGGGAGCCCCCGGTGTTTCGGTCACGAGGATGACCGCGATCCCGGGAATGATTCCGGAAGCGGACGGAGGTATTCGGTTTTACTCGTCGAGTTGGAAATTCGTGCACACCTTGGATGTAGGGCCGTATCTCCGAAAGGGGCACTATTGGGTCAGCTCGTGCGTGAATTGGAAGGGGCGCCTGAGAGCGCGATGAACGTGGAGATGAAACGCGCCCTACGCGAACAATGGAAACGGCTGGGCAAAACGCTAAAGGATACGAGCAGCCTCCAGGAACTGACGCCCCGTAAGTATTCCAGGGACCGAAGACGACGAGCCCTGATCAGCATAGGAGGGAAGATCAGCAAGTTCCTCTGGGGTACGATGGACGAGGAGGACGAGGCACGAATCAACGATCACATCGAAGCGATCGGAAACGACACGAACGACCTCGCTAGCCTCCTCGCCGACCAAACCTCTCTGGTGGCCGCTGGATTCTCCCAGATTCACGGAAGCATGGCGAACCTAACGAATGAGTTCGCGACCCTAGTGGGACAATACAATCTCCTGGACGACAGGGTCCAGATGATGAAGAGCGAGCTCGTGCGGGCGAAATTCTGGACGACGTTGGCACTCGTCCAAGAAGAAATCGCGCAGTTCGAAATCGACACCGAAGTCCTGGTCGACGCGATTCTCTTCGGTCGACAGGGACAGATACACTCGCGACTGGTGCCGTCGGAAGAAATTTTTCAAGCGCTATCGAAAACAAAGGGCGAGCTACGAACCGGGGAATTCCCGGTCAAACCGGAAGAAGGAGGAACGATCGGGGAATTGGTCGCCGTTAGCGAGGTAGCGATCTACGCGCGACGATCAATGATCGTTACCGTCCTGATGGTCCCGATAGTGGACCTGGTGGACTACACGCTATTCAGGAATATTCCGGTACCGGTGGGCCAAGAAGTAGGAACGGGGGGAGCGAGATTTGCTTACATCCAGCCAGAATCGGCCTACACGGCGATAAGTTCCGACCTAAGAGCGTACGTCAGCCTAGGAATTGAAGAAATCGCGCGTTGTCACCGCTCACGCTTGGGTCGGGTCTGTATGGCAG
>CAXAKQ010000195.1:0-12389 GCA_963969455.1 Arge pagana
AGGGAGAGGGAGAGGGAGAGGGAGAGGGAGAGGGAGAGGGAGAGGGAGAGGGAGAGGGAGAGGGAGAGGGAGAGGGAGAGGGAGAGGGAGAGGGAGAGGGAGAGGGAGAGGGAGAGGGAGAGGGAGAGAGACAGAACGGAGACAGACACAAAGACAGAGAGAGACAGAGCCAGAGCCAGAGCCAGAGCCAGAGCCAGGGACAAAGACAGAGACAGAGCCAGAGCCAGAGCTAAAGACAGAGACAGAGGCAGAGACAGAGACAGAGCCAGAGCCAGAGCCAGAGCCAGAGCCAGAGCCAGAGCCAGAGCCAGAGACAGAGCCAGAGCCAGAGCCAGAGCCAGAGCCAGAGCCAGAGCCAGAGCCAGAGCCAGAGCCAGAGCCAGAGCCAGAGCCAGAGCCAGAGCCAGAGCCAGAGCCAGAGCCACAGCCAGAGCCAGAGCCAGAGTCAAGGACAAGACAGAGACAGAGACAGAGGCAGAGCCAGAGCCAGAAACGGAGCGAGAGCGAGGGCGAGAGCGAGAGCGAGAGAATCATATCGCGCAACTTCTTGCACTAATCATAGCCTGAAGTTAGCGCGACAATCCGAGTTATAATTCTCGCGCAGGCGCATTTGTACGAGAAGTGGATTAACGGTGACGCTAATACCATGGTACATAAGTTACGCACACGGCACGCGAGGAACATCGTGATGGGATTACGCGAAGGGCGCAACGAGAGCCTTTGTTTATCCCGGAGATTAAAGTCCGTGCCGGAGCTCGATACGAGCTCGGAGGACTCTCGAGCGAAGATAAAGCGTCGATGGATGCGATCAGCCGGTGAAAATCGATAGTTGCCACCCGGAAATTTTCAGTCGATCGAACATCTCGGGAGCATTTTTGTTAACTCTATCGCGTCAAAAATCTAACGGGGATGAACACCTCTTTGCGGAGTCGTGAAGCCTGTTGGCAATTCAATCATGGGAATATCGATTCCTCGGCATCTGTCCGAATCGAAACCAGGGACAGCTCGACCATCTTGACCATGAACCGCATTTACATTGAGGTCTTCGACAAAGGAGGATGCCCATTTAAAATTGAAATTGACCCGGACGCCTCAAACTTCGAACCTTCGCGGATTGCGTAATCTTCTCGACCATTAAAGACAAAAGAAACTCCACTTGTTTACGAGACAGCACTAGAATGTTCTCCGAGTATATGAAAATTATAACGTTCCGACTTCGAGCATTTTCAAACTCGAGATCAGGTGTCGAGATAAATGAAGTCATAGGGTGACAAACAGATAGATGAATAGATAGTGTGTCCCAGTCGAAATCACGCTTCGTGTACCAAATGATTTTCCTAGTTCGAAAAAGCTAGCTTCATCTACGGACACGGAAAAACAGGAGAGGTACCATGGAACACCCGGTTGGAACGAATTTCCTTTCGTCCTATATTTATGTATTAAGTAACGGACAGGATAGAAATTAATAAATTAGCAACGCTTGAGAGTAATTAGATGAAAAATGAAAAAAAAATCAGTAACACGAGTTTGAAAATAGTGAGGAGAAGTTACGAGTAGTACATCGCGCACGGATTGCTAAATACAAACGTATATACGAATACAGCTGACGTGGACGTCGCACGTCTATACAAGTAACTTGAAATGGCAAAATTTGTTGCTAGTTTAGTTGTTGGTCGTTTGTTCTTTGATGCACGATCAAATGATTTTTTCTTCTCTGTTCGTTACCTCTGCTTTTAATTCGTTTTTTAATACATTGTAATATCGGTAATTTTTAAACAACGATATTTAAATTTAAATTAATGTTAAATAACAATAATTAAAACTGGGCATGCGCGGAAATTTAGCATTATAATAGATGCGCCGATCACTTTCATCTTTGAGCTTCGTTTCATTCATTTATCCACAGAAATTGTAAAGGCTGTTTTGAATAATTCCCTAGCGATATCTGAAGTACGATTTTCTTCGCAATGTATTGATACACTATGGAAAAACGTGGCAAGAAAATCGTTTGCCATCCTCCAATCACAGATGTATACAGAAAGACGTGAGAATTTTGCAGGATCATTGGAATAGTTCCGGGAAAAAAACTAGAAATAGCAGGAAAAAACCTTGTTTCGAAAAAAAAAATGTAATTGAGCATTTTATACGCAATCGTAAATGATATCTACTTGCAGCTTTTTCTATCGATAACTTCAAATCGTTATCGGGAGTAGATTTTTGCAGATCCGACAGCGGATTTTGCAGGTTTCTACGAAAAACAGTCGTCAAAGTATACATCTTCGAACAGGATAGTAAAAAATTGATTTTTTTCAACTCTGTCGGTCGGGGAGATTCCTTAATTTGGATTCCATCGCGATAAAACGTTCGATCGGGAATCGTGTTTTCGAAAGATGAAGAGAAAAATGAATGGACCCTCATTTTTTGCGGAGATTCGCGCTCCCGGATCGGGAAGTCTTGATAACGATACGACGAAAAACCCGGGGCTTATATCGGTACGCCGAGGTAAAAATCAAACGTCGGCTTCTCTCTGCTGCCTTGGGAGTTATTTCCGAGGATTTGTTCAACCGCGTCGTCTTACGCGGCGTCTTAGAGTTCGACTGAGTATATTGCGGTACCTAATGGTTGAGTTAATGATGTACTAACAATGCTTTTTTCTTTGCCTGTTGCAGGTAAGCCTCCGCCAATGAAACAGACTCGCTCTCAGTAAGTCCGATTCACCGTTACGTACCTACTTCTTTCGTCTATCGATCCCCCGATTTATTCCCAGCAAAAAGGACGTAATATTTTTTACCCACCTGGCTCGACAATCTCCTACCATTTCCAACTGAAAATTTTTCCCCGACACCATTTCTATTTCATATTTCACGTCACGATAATCCGCGATCTCGGTTAAAAGTTCGATGGATTTTTTCCCAGAAAAATTGCAGCGACTAAGAAAATATCGACCATGCTTCGCGAAAATCTGGGCATTATCTCAGATAATTTTAATCACATACAACGACGTTGCTTATATGTTGAACTTTTCGAATTATTTCCTGCGATGCAAGACTTCATTGATGCTCATTAAGCTCAAAACAATAAGATGCGAGCTCGTTAAAAATTCCGCTGCATTCCGCAAAGCTCGTTTGGATGACTTTGACACCGATAAAGAACAATGGAGTGAGAATCCACCAAATCACGGGTGAGAATTTAATTCCAGAACGAAGATGCACTCGAAAATATTTTTCATTTTCTCGCAGTAATATGTACGTCGTTGATGACAGCAATAGAACGGAAAATCAATGTTCTCATTTTCACTCGTCTCCAAGACGATGCTCGTAATTTATTTTCGAAAAATTCTCATCACAAACGAACAGTGTGCCATTTTTGAACATGAAAATATTCAGTTGCCAATGTTATATTTTCGCGTGAGAGAACGTTACGTATTCAATTGATGGATTTTTGATGAAAGGATCACGCATCGAACGTTTTACAGAACCAAAAAGCATCGCGAAACAATACCGTAATTTATTCGTTTACTCATTAACGCAATTGGATATCTATAAAACCATTTAAAACGTACGTTTGGATGTAAATATTTGAATGATTCGTATAGTTGTACAAATTTTTAGGTAATTACAATTTTCCTAAATTTGTATAAACAACGCAGAATGATTCAAACTATACACCTTTCCGAATTACGGCATCATAAGAAGCTATGTCTGGGAAATAAATAGCACAGGTCCGCGAAATAATTTTTTTATAATAATGTCTTACTGAAGTGTTATTTTTGCCATAGTAGTCCCAAGCTATATCTGAAACTATGTACGGAAGTGATACATCACATCACACCACATATTAAGTACTGGTGACGGAACGTCAGATAATGCAAAGCTTGTGATTACTGAAATGAAATCATACATTTTAATTTTTTTTTAAATTATTCTATCAAAGTAATACTAAGATAACACGTCCGTATCAATGGGAAATTGATACAACGTATCTTGGAAAAAAAAGAAAATATCTGTGGTCAAGTAGCGCGAGCATTATTTTTTGACTTAGCCTAGAGAAAGATGGATTTATCCTACGTTTTTGGGGGATATCAAAGACAGTTAAATAAATTAACCCTTGCACGGTTGTCACGAGAGTGACGCTTAAATTTATGAAACATTGAAAAATAATAAGTTCTGTGATACAGTCATACAGTTAGGTGATACAGTTAGGTTCACCATCTCCGGTGCCTAGGCTGGATTTATTAAAATATTACAGACGTCTTTCTCAATAAGTACGGTTCATGCTGTTTATTCGTAATAAGTGACGTTGTCACGTTTCAACCAGATGACAGAACATCTAGTTGACCCGGTATCACCGTACTATACTATTTTTGTTCCGTCTCCCTGGTCATGTTTCCATGGGGATACAGGAGACGGCAATTGCTGGTTTGGGAAAGAATAGGGTAACGTGTTGAGGGGTACTACCTCTTACGGAGACTATGTGAGTGTAAGAAATGAATTAGGATTGATTTGATGATATTTAATGAAACAAATTAAATCAAGAGAAAAATTATAAAAATGATCATAAGAATTAGCAGTATTGATAATAAAATAAAATTAGTTATGAATATGGTGATAACATTAAAAACAATATTCGATGAGACATTTTATGTCGGTTGTTTGATCGCTTTGGGGAAATCGGAATGAGTCGTCCAGTAACTATAAGAATAATATAATCATTCTAAAACTTACTCAAGTTGATGATGATGATGCGCAGAGAATAAAACAGAAACAAGTGTTCGTGGGTATCAGGTTCACTTGGAACAGGCACACACACAAAAGTCTGATAAATGAGTGTTCGTGGTTATGAGGTTCACTTGGAACAGGCACACACACAAAAGTCTGATAAAATTTTGGTTGATGATAAACTGAAATAAACAGTTCGTCCTAAACAAAACTGGTCGAACACAATGAGATTGTTGAAAAATAAAGTAAGGTGAATGAATTATTTTTGAATGGGCAAATACTACTATTCCCAAGAAAATGAAATCTTATCATTTGTGTTAGTTATTTGGAACAAGGATGGATGGAATATTCATGTCCAACGCACAACTTCACCGAGGGTTTGACCATACTCTAGATCCGAAGTGCGAGTCCTCGAATACGTATAGGTTTATGGTTAAGTTGAATTGGGTGGACAGGATTTTGTAGAAGGAAATATACATGCGTCGCGCACAATTTCACCGAGGGTTTGATCATACTCTAGATCCAAAGTGCGAACTGCAATGATACATTAGAGGTTTAGGATTAATGATGTGTGTGATTAGTGGGATCAAGATATTTCCGCGATGGTGATGAATATAAATGATTTTTAATAATTGAATTTAATTAGTTGCTTCTATCGTTCTCCGATTGATATTGATAGTTACTTTTATGAGAGTTGCAGGAAATAGTAAAACTTGTGGAACTCGCGACTGAGTGTAATTGAACTTGTTTACTGACGGTGAGCCGAAAATAAATAAAATGATGTGTTTTACTTGAGTCTTGATTTAGGATTGAGATCGGAAACTGGTCCGAGAGTTGACTTGAAGTCGGGAGTTAAACCCGAGAATTGCAAATATGATATGAACACTTGAACAAATACTGAAGACCGTTTTACTAGGACTGCGAACTGATGACTGACTTTTGATTTTTGATTGTTCATCCTTGTAACCTCGGTTAGTGGTCTCCCATTCTGATGGTATATTATCTAGTATTTACATTTTGTCGCCAATGAACTACATGGATACTAAATGGACCGTTGTGACTGGCTCGTCACCCGCCACGTGTTTTAAGGGTCTCAAATTCTTAGAAGACTCCCCACTCCGATTTGCCGATCGTACTCGCATCGCTTTAGCGAGTTGCTTGATTTTGGTATTATTCTTGTACAGTATAAATGATTTGGAAATTTCCAAATTACGTTATTCTTATTACTATCCCTTATGATTATATAAATGTAAGGAACGCTTATTAAGAAGTATCACGTACGATGCTGTCAAAAACGCGTATATGAGAAAAAACCCGATGTTTTCGGTTCAGACGTTTTTTCCATAAGTGCCCTCGCCTGGAGGGTCGAAACGCCGATCCCTTAGCGAGTCGTGTATTGGATCGTGTCAACACCACTTGAGATGAGGCGTTGGCCAATGTTCTGATCTCGCGGTTCTGTTGAGTATCGAAGGGAAACCGTCGTTTTTGACAAGTTATAATATATTAGAGTGGCGGCTAGTGCGACCTATTTTAAATGGTATGGTTTTACTGGTCAAGCACGAGACAAAGAACTTCGCTAGTCATTCGATGCACATTCTTCCGAACGTGGGATCGTCGTGTTACTCAATACCTTGTGTGTTTGGCAAATTTCTGAGTTATCTTTTACTAGGAACTGACCGTTGAAGTTTCGGCGGCCTCTTTTACATCTCGTGTTTGTACATACCAACGCGCAATTATTATTGATATACTATTGTTTTTAAACGAACTGCCCTAGTTCCAATGGCGGTGGCGAATGAATCCCTCCCATGACGCTCGCTATCTTCTTTCATTAAGCTAAACAGTTCTTGTATATATAAAGTTTCATGCGTTTGGCGGCGGACGTGACAACGTCAGGGAAAGGATTGAAAAACAAGATCTTACACGAGTCTACCTGCCTTATTTGTCGAAATTTTGAGAAGTCGCAATGTAAATTATCGAACGAGTAACGAAGGGTATAATGTGCACAACGAATATACTTACGTCTATCAATCAAGTGAAAGGTCGCCTTTGAGCACTCTACGGACGGAGAGATTTTCCGTTGATCTCTTAATAGCATTTTTTCTTCGATCAACATGTATGATTCTCTGAATAGAGAACATGGACATACCAATGTGAAAACATTGCGAAGAAAAGTTACAAAGCTAGTTCGTAGTTTCTGCACAAATTCTAGGAACAGTATGATATTTATACGGTACCCATCATCGAATCATTACCAACGGACGTTGAAAAAGTTGAGGATGCCAGGCACATCTATAAAAATGCAGTTGTGAATACGCTTTGACTAAAGTACCTGATATATTCGAAAATTTGGATGAAATTTGAATTTTTTCAGAACTACAAAAGTCAAAGCTTTGGTATGAAATGTGATTTTCGCTTCTAAAAAGGCCAACTGATATTTATTGCGAGGCTGAATTTCGACTACGCGAGTTCAAGCAGAAAATATCAAGCGAGCTCCGATAAAAAGCGCTGCCAACGTCGCGCGCAGGTGTATGGAAAATCGTTGTATTCCACGAAATGAGGCGATTCGACGTGGTTGGAATATCAGCTCTTTGAAAGGCTGTGAACGATCGTTCGGAACGTCGATGAGATATAAATCAATTACGCCTTCGATTACACGTCGGATCTGCTCGCTCATAATTCTGAGAGTCGGACTCCTCTACCCGCGCGTTCGCACCTCGACATTCCATTAATTCTCCCACGTTTCAATCGAGGAACACGCATCGAGATCGTGTATATTCGATCGATACGCGCAAGAACTAACATCCAACCCGTTCATCATCGTACATCAAAGCGATATTTACACGGTGAAACTTTCACGTCGTCGCGTTCAGCGGTCGTGACCTTCTGCCAACTATCAACGCTGTGCAATTTATACCGGGCACATTTCATGCCGAATCATGATCATGATTCATGATCGGTAATGATCGATCCTCAAATTCGACAGTTCCAAGTGGAATTTGTGTTTCGCAGATCTGCGTAGGATCAAGCGAAGTTGCGAGGCGCTTCTATGATCCCATTTTCGGTAAATATGCAAGCTTCCGCTGTTTGACGCTCCGTTTCATCAAATTCGCTCGGTAGTTATACCAAATTCTCGGAACAACGCTCCCGCGATGCTGGCGCTGGCCACCCAGAGGCGAATTCGACGAAACAAGCCGCACGTTAATTTATTGAGCCACGAATTCGTTGCGTACGACCCGATATTCGATTATAATACCTGTTTTATTTCTCACTCGTTTGACCGTTTTGCAGAAACTTCGATTCCATGATTCCGTGCCGCCTAGTTCCGAGGGCTCGTGTGCCAGCAAATTCTTAGTGAAAAATCAATTACTTTTATTCGGATGAGCTTTTCGCTTGTTTTACGGAATATCCTGAAGGTTCGGGAATTGCCCGAGGGAAGAGAAAATATAGGTATATTCGAACCCTAGAGAGGTCCAAGAAAAATATTTGATCGATGAATTGCTGTTTTCGCGAAACCTGATGAACGTTTTTTAGCAGCGATAAAAATCTATGTATCGTTGAATGCGGACGGACGAATGCGCCCGGTATTGGAACACGTTGGTCCGATTATTTTAAATAATTTGGGAATTTCGATTGGGCTGAACGCGATCATCGTCGATAACTCGGTTCGACGTAGTTTTTCCGTAAAATTCTCAAGAGAAAACCCGGGAATTTGTAAGGAATCATTGCTCGACGAATCGATTCACTTCTCGTTACTATATCCGTAATATTACGGTTCATGTTCTCGCTGATTCGTGCAACGTACGAAACTGGGCGGAAAAAAATATGAACCGAGATCATTCGCAACGCTCCCATTTCATTTTATACTTTATTGTTTCATCTGACTTGTGATAAGTACATTTGATTGTAAGTCACGGTCATGGTTTAAGGTTGATTTACGACGAAATGGATATACTATGTAAGCTCTCGTCGTCTTTTCACTCTTTTCGTCTTCGATGCGGCAAGGGTGCACCGACGGCTACCGCAGAGTGCGAAATGTTGAACGTGAGTTGAATCCAACATTCGTATCCCGAAGCTCAAATAGCATAATCCCCACTCGCTGCCACGTGACCGATGTATTCAGAAAAATAATAATTTGTACCCGAGGAACACACTCGAAATTTTTTGTTTCTCTGCATGTATCATCTCGAAAAAAAAATTTGAATCGTAGAACGTATCATTGATTTGTTTGAGAACTGATAATATCGATAACATCACGAACGTTTTCGAAACATACTCCAAAGTCTTTCATACCTCAAATCGTTCTCGAAATTACCTTTCGAGTTGCCCGCCAATTTTTCTCCGAATCGTACAGTTCTCAAGATATTTAATGAAAGGTGCCATTTCTGAAGAGAAATTATTTCTTCTCATAGTTAGAACAAAACGATCGACGACGACACTAGCGTGAAATATTTGTGAAATACGACGACTCTTACGCAAGCACTTTTTTCGAAATTTTCGAAAATATTGTGAAAAATGAAGGTGCTGTTACCAGAGGTTTCATGGATTTCGCAAAAATCCAAGGAACCTATTTTTTTTTTCACGGATCAGATACATCCATTTTGAACGGGATGTACGAGATCGCGTGAAACTTCATCGCGGTGATGAATCGTATCGCGAGCGATTCCTGGAATATTTCGAGTCAAGTTTAATCAGTCTGACGAGAATTTTCGAAGGCCGTAAAAATTCTGGAGAGTCGAGTAGTGATCGATATCCCATCCGCATCTCTCCGCTCGTCGCCGGAAATCCTATATTCTTAACGCGACGAGTTTTCTGTCTCCCGTTTCCCCATCCAAGCCGGTGTCTTCGAGCCCCAGACATCTGTATATAGCTATAACTATAGACGAGACGTGCCTTAATCGACGCTGAATTCATTTTTGCAGCGCCCAGTTTTCTCTCTCTCTCTCTCTCTCTCTCTCTCTCCCTCTCCCTCTCTCCCTCTCTCCCTCTCTCCCTCTCTCCCTCTCTCCCTCTCTCCCTCTCTCCCTCTCTCCCTCTCTCCCTCTCTCCCTCTCTCCCTCTCTCCCTCTCTCCCTCTCTCCCTCTCTCCCTCTCTCCCTCTCTCCCTCTCTCCCTCTCTCCCTCTCTCCCTCTCTCCTCTCTCCCTCTCTCCCTCTCTCCCTCTCTCCCCTCTCTCCCTCTCTCCCTCTCTCCCTCTCTCCCTCTCTCCCTCTCTCCCCTTTCCCCCTCTTCCCCTCTCCCCCTCTCCCCCTCTTTCGCTCTCTTCCTCTTCCCCTCTCTTCCTCTACCCCTCTCCACCTCTCTTTCTCTACCCCTCTCCCCCTCTTCACCTCTCTCCCTCTTCGCCTCTCCCCCTCTCCCCCTCTTCCACTCTCCCCCTAAGCCTCTCTCGCTTTCTCCCTTTTTTCCTCTCTCCCTCACTCTCTCTCGCCCCCTTTACCTCTCTCCCTCACTCCCTTTCTCCCTCTCTCCCTTTCTTCCTCTTTCCCTCTCACCCTCTTCCCCCCTCCCCCTCTTCACCTCTCCCCCCTCCCTCTCTTCCTCTTTCCCCCTCTCCCCCTCTCCCACTCTCTCCCCTCTTCCATCTCCCCTCTCCCCTCTTCCCTCTCCCCTCTCTCCTCTCACTCTCATCCCTCTCCTCCCTCGCTCTCTCCCACTCTGCCTCTCACCCTCTCTCCCTCTCTCCCTCTCTCCCTCTCTCCCTCTCTCCCCTTCTCCCTTTCTCCCTCTCTTTCTCTTTTCCTCTCTCCCTCTCCCTCTAACTCCCTCTCTCACTCTCTCCCTCTCTCCCTCTCTCCCTCTTTCCCTCTCTCACTCTCTCTTTCCCTCTTCCTCTCGCCCCCTCTTCATCTCTCCCCCTCTACCGCTTTTTCCCTCTCCCCCTTTCTGCCTCTCTTCCTCTCCCCCTCTTCCCCTGCCCCTCTTCCCCTCTCCCCCTCTTCCCCTCTCTCCCTCTCCACATCTTCCTCTCTCCCCCTTTCTCTCTCTTTCCCTTTCTCCCCTCTTCTCTCTTCCCTTTTCCCTTTCCCTATCGCACCTCTTCGCTCTTCCTCTCTCCAACTCTTTCCCTCTCCCTCTCTTCCTTTCTCGCTCTCTCCCTCTCTTCCTCTCTTCCTCTCTGCCCCTCTTCCCCTCTCCCTCTACCCCCCTCTCGCTCTCTTCCCCTCGCCCCCTCTCCTTCTTTCCCCCTCTCCCCCTCTCCCCCTCTCCTCCTCTTCCCCTCTCCCCTTTCCCCCTCTCCTCCTCTTCCCCTCTTCCCCTCTACCCCTTGCCCCCTCGCCCCCTCGCCCCGACGCCTTCTTTCTCCCTTCCGCCCCCTCGCCCATTTGCATTTTTGCCCTCTCTTCCTCTCTCCCTCTCTCCCTCTCTCCCTCTCTTCCATTCTTCGTCTCTCCCTCTCTCCCTCTCCCCCTCCTGCCCTCTCCCCCTCTCCCCCTCTCCCCCTCTCCCCCTCTTCTGTTCTCCACCCCTCCCCCTCTCTCCCTCTTCCCCTCTTTCTCTCTCCCCTTTTCCCCCTTCCCCCTCTTCCCCTTTTCACCTCTTCCCCTTTTCTTTTCTTGCCCGCTCTTTCATCTCCTCTCTCCCCGCTTCCCTCTTCTCTGAACCCTCTCCCTCTCTTCCCTCTTCCCTCTTCCTCTTTCCCTCTCTGCCTCTTTCCCTCTCTCCCTCTCTCCCTCTCTCCCTCTCTCCCTCTCTCCCTCTCTCCCTTTTTTCCTCTTCCCCTCCCTCCCTCTCCCTCTAACCCCCTCTCTCAATCTCTCCCTCTTTCCCTTTCTCCTCCTCTCCCTTTCCCTCTCCCCCTCGCCCCCTCTTTCCCTCTCCCCCTCTACCGCTTTTCCCCTCTCCGCCTTTTTGCCTCTCTTCCCCCCCCCTCCCTGCCCCTCTCCCCCTCTCCCCTCTTTTCCTCTCTCCCTCTCCCCATCTTCCTCTCTCCCCTTTCCCCCTCTTCCCCTTTCTACCCTCTCATCTCTCCCCTTTCCGCTTTCCCTATCGCCCCTCTCCGCTCTTCCTCTCTCCGAATCTCCCCTGCTCTCCATCTCTTCCTCTCTCCCTCTCTCCCTCTCTTCCTCTCTTCCTCTCTCGCTCTCTTCCTTTCTCCCTCTCTCTCTCCCTCCCTCTCTCCCTCTCTCCCTCTTTCCCTCTCTCCCTCCCCTTCTCCCCCTTAACCCCTCTACCCCTCTCCCCCTCTGCCCCTTTTCGGTTTCCGCCTTTCCCCCTCTCCTTCTTCCCCCCTCTCCTACTCTCCCCCTCTTCTACCCTTCCCCTTTCCCCCTCCCCCCTCTTCCCCTTTCCCCCTCTGCCCCTCTCTTCCTCCCCCCTCTTTCACTCTTCCCCTCTCCCCCTCTCCCCCTCTCCCCCTTTTCCCCTCTTCCGCTCCCTCTCTCTCCCTCTCTCCCCCTTTCCCTCTCTCCCCCTCTCTCCCTCGCCCCTCTCCTTCTCTTCCCCTCTTACCCTCTCGTCCTATCCCCCTCTTCACCATTTAGCTTTGTCCACTCTCCATCTCTCCTTCACTTCTTCTCTGCCCCTCTGCCCCTCTGCCCCCTCCCCCTCTCCGCCTCTTCCCCTCGCCCCCTCTCCTTCTTTCCCCCTTTCCCCCTCTGCCCCTCTCCCCCTTTCCTCCTCTCCCCCTCTTCCCTTTCCCCCTCTTCCCCTCTTTCCCTTGCCCCCCTGCCC
>CAXAKQ010000196.1:0-11572 GCA_963969455.1 Arge pagana
AGGGAGAGGGAGAGGGAGAGGGAGAGGAAGAGGGAGAGGGAGAGGGAGAGGGAGAGAAAGAAGTGGAGAGTATCTGTTTGTATCGTGTATGTAGCAGTTTATTTATTGTAACGACAAAACTAACTGTAAATTCATGGTTTTCTTGTGACTGTTAGAAGAAGAAAAAAGTCACCATCTCATTGTGGAGATAAAACAATACCAAGTTCGACGGATAATGAAAAAATCGAGAATAATATAAGTTGAACCATGAAGTTAAACATAGAAACGGCTCACCGAGTACAGTGTTAGACAACAAATTAAAGCTTTCCTTGCTACCAGCATACCCACTCCTTACCGTCCTCTTACCACGCATACGATCCAAAACTTCTTGACATTATTGTCGCGCGACCACTAGCTCAAACGTGAAATCCATGTCACTAACGGCGGATTTACCCAAGAAGGCACGTTGCAAGTAAGAAACTTGACGTAACGTTACGGCTCGACGATTTTTTTGGGAATTCCTGAACGAATTTTACGAGCGCAGCCGACGAGAAGTTTGGTCAAACTCGAGGCACGGATTTACGGGGAGATGAGAAACGCAGGGAGTAATCGAGTGCGTTGGAGGCTCCGGACATAATAATAGGCTTTCTAGTTGACGCGACGGCGTGAAAGAGTGGCCGGGAAATCTGATTATTATTAACCAATCGAATCGGGTACCTATTGCTATGCTTCGCGGTCAACGTCGCTCGGCATTGTTCGTTTATTCGTCCAGCTGTCCATCTGTTTTCGAGGAATGCGTTCCAAACGAACTACCTAAGTTCTTGGCGCTTGAAATCCGTTTTTGACGCAACAGACGAGCCAGCATGTGATCTCAGAGCTCTGAAAGGTACGACGAAATGGTAAAAAACGACCGCTACGATTATTTGTCGCGCAAAACACTTTGCGTACCAGCGAGTGCTTCGAATTTCCATTCTCGTGTCATCAATTAATATTCCACAAAGCAAAGATGGCGGCGTAAGTATCAGTCATTTTACCAGGTGTATGGAGCCGACAGCTACGTAATCTGTCGACCTCTTACCATCATCCCGACGTCAATCGAATTTTTGAGACGCGAAAGCTTTCGCGTGCGTCATTGTCGGCCAACAAGGTCGAACGATCATAGCAATAGGAAGCTGAAACTGAATCCAGAAAATTGATATTCATTTCATGTTTAAGGTAGTTCTCCTGCTACAATTTGTTTTAAATTTTAGAAATTGTACGAGATTGTATCCGAAAAAAAACTGCCGAATTTTTTGTTTAAAAAGTACCCTGAGAATATTGTTCAAGATACCGAAAAAATTACTCTGTTAGAACGGTAGCTTTTTATTTTGATATTAACGGGCGTCTTATCATGGTTTTCCATTTCTCATTTGATTAACATGGGAAAATTATGTTTTCAACCTTTGGAGTAGATAGCTTATGAACGGCTCATCGGACCCGTAAGGACAAAGTATATTTTTGTAGAAAATCAAACGCTCTACAAAAAGGGCCTGCTGTAACAGTTTGATACATCTACTCCTTCAGAAGTTATTCAAGGTTAAAGGTAAATTTACCAGAAAATTTGATATTTTTCTACTGTTTTCGCGAATTTATGAGACCAGCAAAATTTTAGGGTTAATCATTTTTTTAAATATTTTTTTTTAGATGCTGAATAGTATCTTAAGATCATTTTAATGATAGTGTTATCCAAAATACTTAGTTCTACACGCTTTACATTGAGATTAATATTTTAAATATTGAGTTTTTACTGTCTCACCTCATATTTCATAAGTAGAATTATTATTGTTTCATGAAAATATCATCTAACATTG
Source organism: Arge pagana (assembly GCA_963969455.1). Taxonomy (NCBI): domain Eukaryota; kingdom Metazoa; phylum Arthropoda; class Insecta; order Hymenoptera; family Argidae; genus Arge; species Arge pagana. The sequence continues at coordinate 1,830 of CAXAKQ010000196.1, forward strand.
AGAAAAAATCATCAACTGAAATTATCTGAGCTTGAAAATATTTTTTCAAGTACAAAAACCTCAACAATTCTGGTAAGTTCAACTTTAACCTTGAATAACTTATGAAGGAGTGGATATATCAGAATGTTACAGCACCGCAACTTGTTTCTACCGAGTGAACGAGCGTAGTCAAGTGTTTGAGCTGATTGCATTTAATTTTGAATTTTGAAGACTATAAATTAAATAAAAAATATCAGTGTAATTGAAGTACAAGGGAGAATTTATAAAACGAAAAGTTGTAGATAAGCGATCGAAAGCATCTGCAGCTATGCGCATAGCAAGACAGAGTGAAAACAAAAGTGAGCAAGTGTCGCGAGTTCTGCATTACTCGGGTTTCGATTTCAATTTTCTTAGGTGAAATTAGCCATTCTAACAACGAATAACTTCTTAAATAAACGATCATTCTGAATTGCCGATATAACATTCGTAACATACCTACATATAATCAATTCTACAATTTTCTATAAAAATCATAAATTCCAATTCTATTGAAAAAGAAATAATAATCATTCGATCCGAGACTAGTTCTCCGTATGTATTGGCTATTAATGGTAGTTTATTAAATAAAATATAATAACACCACTCGCAAAACACAGTCGGATAATTAGCTTAACGTATAAAATAATGTTAATCAAGCAACGGCTCAGCTCAAAGTGAAGAAAACTGTTGTTTGTTTAAACGTCGTCCAGAGCAACGATTAATTCCGCAGACTCGCGTAGAACCCGAGTAGCGACGTATAAGCAGCGTATATTCAAAGCGTAACAGTATGTTACGTTATCGTAAAAATGTCAAAATCTAAATTTTCCATTTTAAATATTTCCATTTCTCGACAAACTATTGGGCCAGAATTGATTTCATTAATTTTAATCGATAGAGAATTTCTTTCTCGACATTTTACTATAATTTCAAAAGAATCTTAAAAACAATGCATTCATATGAGAATTACCTTAGATTGTAAATTACGTAGATGCTACGCGTGCAATATTTATCATTCGAATATTTGTAAGAAACGGGCTCTCGACCGGAAATAGCCACAAACAACACCAAAGAATATTAATCACCGATACTTCTCCGTTTCTGCCACAAAATTTCCGCTCGAAAGAAAGGCATGCTTTTTCTGCTATCGATGCAGTACAGGTATTCAGGCATTCGAAACTTGAGTACGATAATGGTTTTCGTTTGTGACGAGAGACGAAAACAATAGAAATGTTGCAAACGTACTGTTATGAAATAATAATAGCACGTGTTCGTCCTGCCGTTATTAAATCCGAAGATTGTCTGGGCTAACGAACAAAATGCGTATTTCGTTGTGTGACCTCTGTTTTGGGGCAAGGCGTTTCCGCCCTCTCCACCGGGGACCGAGGTCTAGCCTATCGTTGATTCTAAATGCCTTGGTGATGGGGAAACCGTGAGGTTACAAGGAATAGTACCCTGATCAAGTGCGTGGAACGATTAGGTGGAGTGAGATTCACGTTGGGTACTAACGTAGGTGAGGATTGTTCGACGGAGCGAGTTTCACGCTGGGCACGAACGTAGGTAAGGATTGTTCGACGGAGCGAGTTTCACGCTGGGCACGAACGTAGGTAAGGATTGTTCGACGGAGCGAGTTTCACGCTGGGCACGAACGTAGGTGAGGATTGTTCGACGGAGCGAGTTTCACGCTGGGCACGAACGTAGGTGAGGATTGTTCGACGGAGCGAGTTTCACGCTGGGCACGAACGTAGGTTAGGATTGTTCGACGGAGCGAGTTTCACGCTGGGCACGAACGTAGGTAAGGATTGTTCGACGGAGCGAGTTTCACGCTGGGCACGAACGTAGGTGACGATTGTTCGACGGAGCGAGTTTCACGCTGGGCACGAACGTAGGTGAGGATTGTTCGACGGAGCGAGTTTCACGTTGTAGGTTAAAGGTTCGCTAGACACAATTCAAAAATACTATAGTTTATATTTGAGTTAAGTGCAGATCGTGTACAAACATGAAATGATAATCGGTTCGGCGAGAAAAATCTCAGATACGAGTCGAAGTTCAGACTTGCGTGATTCAGTGCTTTAAGATTTGGAATAATATTCGAGTTTGTGATTTCGTTCAAGATTTAGCAGGATTCAGAGGATTCAGAGGATTCAGAGTTATGTTTTAGAATATTCCGAAGTAAGGACTTGGAATATTCCTGTCGTTCAAGATTTAGCAGGATTCAGAGGTAGTAGGATTCAGAGTTATGTTTCTAGAATATTCCGAAGTAAGGACTTGGAATATTCCTGTCGTTCAAGATTTAGCAGGATTCAGAGGTAGTAGGATTCAGAGTTATGTTTCTAGAATATTCCGAAGTAAGGACTTGGAATATTCCTGTCGTTCAAGATTTAGCAGGATTCAGAGGTAGTAGGATTCAGAGTTATATTTTAGAATATTCCGAAGTAAGGACTTGGAATATTCCTGTCGTTCAAGATTTAGCAGGATTCAGAGGTAGTAGGATTCAGAGTTATATTTTAGAATATTCCGAAGTAAGGACTTGGAATATTCCCGTCGTTCAAGATTTAGCAAGATTCGGAGGATGTAGAATATTGGCCAACCTTTCGAGAAGTCTCTCTCAAGCGAATGACAAAAATGTTCGGTTTTGGGCGCGTATTTATACCCGAAAAAAGAGGCGTAGCTTGTCCCCTCCACTGAGATTTTTCCAGAGGAACAGTGATGCTCTATGCAGATTCTGGTATGAAGGCCGAAAATAGTAGAGTGGGGGATGCTCAAGTTAAGGGAAGATATTTTCTGTAAGGTCAGGATTCGTGGAAAGCGAGATGCGATAACATTTTCCTCGCTTCTGACGTCACCAACCGTGGTGCTTGGCAAAAGGGATACGATGCTACGGATTTACTAACAGCTGTGTGTCGGAAGTTGCGGGGACGTAACAGTACATTGGTATGGAAGACAACGGAAATAAAACTAAACGGCCAACGAAACGAAACGAATGGTAAGACAACGAAACTTTCGAAACCAGCCATTACAATATTGCAGCGCTCTCGGCATCGATCAGAATTGTTTCCCCCAACGGTGAGCAGAAGTACCGAAGTCATTTCGGGATCAGATACCACAGGACGGCACGCGATTCGCGTGGAGTATAAGATAACAGACCCAATAGACTGGAACGTGCCTAACAAATCTAAAGTTCGACGTAGACGAAGACTTATTACCTTGCCATAGATTAGAATATTCGCATTCCAAATAGTAAGGAAACCCGGTCAAAACTAGATAACGGAGTAAAATTATAGTCATTTTCTAGTTGTCGAAGACGGACTGAAGCCCGACGAAAATCGTTGAGAAAAGCCGATTCGACGATTCGTAAGATTTCGATTTCCGGCAATCTTGTTGATCGAATGCCTCAGAGTTGCTGGTTTAAAAAATCGATCGGGGAGGCGTTCGAAAAATTTGCCATTATTTGCCGTCTCCGCCAAACGGTAAATTTCATTAGTGATACAAATAAGAACTTATATACTATGCGTTTATATTTTCGGGAAGTTTACCCCAATCGGACAATAAGAGTGTTTCTGGTGATCCCTTGCGGCATTTAGTTTCGTTAAATTATTGATCAACTTTTGATGTCGCTAATACACAATTGTACCTCGGTAAAAGCCGAGTGCCGACTGACTCGTTAGTCTACACACTTGGTCAGTCTTCGCCACGTCGAGCGAAGGCAACTAGGGTGGGCCAGAAAAAAACAACTAATTTTTTGTTCCTTAGTTATCGTAACAATATCGTTTCTGATGATAAAAAAAATTCTAGTAAAATTCGAGCTCTTAATATTAGTATTAAGAGGTGGCTTTTTGTGATATTTGATTTCCTTTACTACATATATTTATAAATTAGTATATCATATTTTTTATGCCAAAAAATCAAAAATATCCCTCTTCAAAAAAATTCAAAATTCATTCCAGACGACGAAGATAACCGCCGTAACGTTTATATTATGAACGAATCGATCAGGAGTCGTGAATTTTTTAAACTTGCCATATCATTATTTTTAGAAAACTCATATCTAAAGACACTTCGAAAATTAAGGGCCAAAAATTTGCAGGCAAACTTCTTTCTGTGCATAGAAAAATAAGTCAAAAATTCAGCTAAGTAAAAAAATGTGACCCCAGTCTCCCCTTTACACGAGGACATTCAAGCCCTATAGTATCCCGACTATAATCCGCAGGTCCTAATAGTATGGTATTTACAGTACAACGACAACAACAGTATCCGTTACGCTGAACACACGTTCATTTACATACGACAGACTGTAGCAGTTCTGATTATTCGCCTCAGTCAATTGCGCTTTGGACGCACGAACGTTCGTGCGTTCAAATTTTTATGGTTCTCATTCGTACGCACGAAATCTACTCACGAAGCGATCCACTTGTGCGCGGTAACTGTGCGTGGTAACCAGTTGTGCTTATACGAAGCTAATCACGTGATGTCGTCGAGAGAAGATATTATAATAGCCAGTGCAGCATACATTGTAATGCATAGAATTATACACAAAAAGAAAAAACAGAAACAATGTAAACGCTGGTGGATGACACAGTTATTCAGAAGTAGAGAAACCTGTAGTGGCCGGAATTTGCTGATGGATTTGAGGTTACAAGAGGACAGCGGACATTTCCGCAATTTCGTTCGCATGTCATCGCAGGATTTTGAATATCTTATTAATGTAATTGGCCCAAAAGTGCACAAAATTGATACTAGGCTAAGAAAAGCTATTTCCGTGCAAGACAGATTGGCGATAACCATACGTTTTTTAGCAACGGGAGACTCGTACACGAGCCTCCAGTATCTGTTCAAAGTTCCATGTTAGCAGTTTGCGTCGTACTGCTCTCCAAACGCAACGCCGTTCGGACAAACGACGATCGGCGTCCAAAAAATACGTCCACATTGCGCACGCAAATCCTTTGACGGACCGACAAGCGACGGATCGCGTTCGTGCGTCCTCAGAGCTTACGCGCACGCACATAAGCCGCGTACTGACTTGAGCATTTTGCGCGCACGAACGTTCGTGCGCGCAAAAATGCTCAAGTCAGTACGCGGCTTAAACTACGCGGGTCGCAGCACGCGAAACTGTACTTCCATCAAGCGACCGACTTCGAGGCAAATGTCCACCAAAACCAAATAATCCTTCGTTTATGGAAGAACGAGTCTGCGAAATTTGGAAAGTCAAATCAATTTTTTAACCTAGTTTATTACGATTCGAGCAACCAATTTTGTTTCTCCTGAAACCAACGGATTATCCATAAAAATGAGTTTGGCTCGATGATATGCTTACGTAAATACGTAAATTGTTTATTTCGTTCGGACAACACGTGTATATTTCTGAAAATAGTGAAATGCTAGAATTCTGTGCTGTAGAAAGGGATGACAACGTCGAAGTTCCATCGATGCGAAATAAATGGTGGGCACCGAGCTATCGAGGAAAACGAGAGCTATTTTCTCCAATTACACGAACACGCGAATGGATTCTTTTCCAACGATCGAACGGTATGACGCTACCAAGGCAACGAAGGGCTAAGGGAAAATAACTCGAGTACGAGGCGGGATACGTGGCAGGATACACGTCGGAATGAAATAATATTTCCGAAGTTCACAAACGGGTGCTGTCGAAGCCAGAATCAGGAATGTAAATATTGCATCGAGCAGAAGACTGGTATAACCCTTAGCCGTTGGAAAAATTTCTAAAAATAATCCGCAATGCGGTACGAATCGTATCGGGAAACGGACGATTGAATTGTTAACTCGAGATGAAGCATGAACGTTGATTATTTCATCCTCGATACTTCGAATCGAATACTTCGTTGAAACGAACCATTCACCTCGATTCGATGCATAATATTTTTCGAGATAAAAGCGTTTGTTAATTAAGAGAACAGAGTGTTTCGCGGAATTATGGGGGAAAATGGTTTGCTTGCGAAGTTCCAAGACAAGAACGCGAGACAAATGTTTTATCTCCATGTCTGGTTCACTTATGGTATTTGAAAGGATCGACCATCGACGTTCCCAGCGACTGGGCAACCGTCGCCTTTCGTTCTTTATTGCTTTGACAACTTACCCCGCATCGAGGCGCGTGGGTACGTGTGGGTGTATCTCGCTGAAAAATCTATTCCCGAATCTATTCGCTTGCGTCGAAAGTCAAAAGTTTTCGGCGAGCAATTTTCATCCGTGACGAGAACCGGAGTTGATCCGCCTGAAATTTTGCCCCGTTCCGATAACCTTTCGAAAGTCCCGTTTTATTCTAGAGACATTACCGTTCTTTGGACCTCGTATCTGTACGCGCGGTTCCCTCCGGTGATATCCTCATCCATGAAATCGTCGGTGTGAAACGATGCCTCCGAGCGCCAAATCCGACCTTCTTCCTTACCTCCAATTCCTTCTTCAACTTTTTTTTTCGAATTTAGCGCTCAAGAAATACCGAAGACGATATGTCCTAAAACGACGTCATCCAAAACGGTATTTAACGTACATCGTCAACTATAAATGTATAATGAAGAGCAAACGGATCGGAATTGAAATGTTGAGATACGCAATTCGAAGATAAGACTCTAACCTTTCGAATGATGCTGGAGAGTAAAAAGAATTTTAATCATGGTATCAAGTATTAAAAATTTTGTGCAGGATATTTAACGTTTTAGTGTGTTGATTCAACAGAGTCTTTAATGTTATTCGATCAGTCCAGTTTTTAACGCACTAAAATGTTAATTTGTACTCAAGTAACACTTTCTAAATGTTACTCTCAAATCAACACAAAATTTATGTCAAAAAGTACTCCCGATCAATGAGCGGTATAAAGAACACAATACCACGAACCAGTTTTCGAGAATTTCAACTCATTGTCAGATTTGTGTTATTTTTAGGGGTGTGAGAATAGGGTTCGAACCGAATGGAATCTAATAATTCGAACCATTTGAATAATTTCAATTTTTTGAATAGTTTAAGTTATTCACATTTTTTGTGAATTTTTAATTTAGTCGCTAAATAATTATTTTTTTTTAAAACTAGAATTCTGCTAAAAAGTAATAGAACGAAGTTTTTTTACGGAAATTATTTTTGAAAAAGAGTGTTCAATCGTTAGCAAGTGAAAAAATGGCTGTACACAAAATTTCATTCTATTCAACTTACTTTGGTAACAATTACGCTTTAGTAGATAACTTTACAGCAAGTCTACTGAATTTTAAATTCAGTATAAAAATCTTCATTTTCAACATACAAAGAATTCTGAGTTACTGTAAATCATTAAACATAACTGCAAAGATCATATATTAGGACTTGACAAATAATTAAGAACAAAATTTTCTGAAAAAACCATAAACAGTTTCCCACTTGATTTTTTGACATGAAAATGAAGAATAAACTTGACCTAATAAAATTATTATTTAAAATACAAAATTCCGTTTTTCTTTCACAAAACATTTTATTATCCTACAAATATTAAAAAAACATTAAATAACTCGAAACGTTCGAATATTTGAATGACTCGAACTATTCGATTTGAAATTCGAATCGATTTATCACGAATAATTCGTTAATTCGATCATTCACATACCTTTAGTTATTTTATTACATAGAGCTCGGGTACTTTATCTACGCAACCGGATTGTGTTGGAATAACATACATTTCGTGTAAAAAGTCTGTCGCCCAAAGGACCCCGCACACTCCTTATGGAAAAGTGGTTTCGGTTAATTTGGCTGAATTTCACATATGTTACGTGTCTCGGCGTCCCGAACAAATGTCTCGATGGGCACAAAGTCCCAATCCCAACAGGTTCCGAGATAAGGACCAATGAAGTCAGTATCATGGGATATGTTTAATTGGATTTATTAATTGGAAACTATTTACTCGACGGTTTGGGCTCGCGGAATCTTTTTTGTAGAAAACTAAATTTTCTACAAAAAAGAACGAACACAATCTTGCTATAAAGTTGATAGTTCGCGATAAAAAACGAAAAAACCATGGAAAACTACGAGAACACCCCGCAAACTCCTTATGGAAAAGTGGTTTCGGTTAATTTGACCGAATTTCACTGGTTTCAGTTTGGAACTTTGTGCCCATCGAGACATTTGTTCGGGACTCCGAGACACGTAACATATATGAAATTCAGCCAAATAAACCGATACCACTTTTCCATAACGAGTGTGCGGGGTCCTTTTTGTATTATATTTTACGAAAAAAATGTGAACTGTGCAACGTAATGTAATTTGTCACCTGTTCTATGTTCGCGAAGCAGCCCGAGAAAAAAATTGCGAACCTCTCGATGCGACACGTTTTTCAAAAGCGTAGAATTAAAAAATGTCGAAAAAATCATTCGCGGTCCGAGTTTTCAGGTTTCAACGATTCTTTCGGAAACATTGCACAACAGCGCATGATACGACGCGCTCTTTGAAAGTGTCAACGATGATGCATCGTTACTTTGTTATTGGTTCTACGATTCGATGAAACATTCCATTTTCATGGGTCAATACGAACGAAAAAGAGGGCGTAAATTAACTGTCACCTTTTCGGAAACGACATGGGGTCGGGAGGTGTCAGAAAGCAACGCAACGGGGCGAATCCACGCCTCATCGCATAAACTCTAGGCTCACGCGCATTTCCGCTCCGACTCAATTAATTTGCTCGTCGAAGCTGTCGCCCTCGGGCGATTTTCACGAGCGAACAGCAAAAGTTATTTTACCTCATCAGGCTCGCTAGCCCAGGAAAATTTACTCGCTATTTCCCCTAATTCTAACTACGTAGAAGTGAGCGATTAAGGGGTTAAATAAGCTTCAAAGCCAAACAAAGCTTGTTTTCTCGATTTTTTTCACATTATATGTAAATTATTTCATTCTAAATGTCAAGTATATCAAGGAGTAACATTTCAACAGTATTTTTCAAAAATTTGAGCCAACAATTTTAGGAATTCAGCCGGCGTGACCTGGTTTTCGGAGATTCCTAAAAAAAATATACGTGCGGTGGACATGATTACTCACGATAGCTTTATTAAGACTGAAAAAGAAAAAAAAATTGTTAGTAGATAAGTATAGCTAGTGATATGACCGAGGATTTTTTTAAGTTGAATTTTGGCAGAGTTGTATGCAAAATAGTACATTTGTGGTACGAAAAATTAGTTATAATGAAAAAAAAATCCTGCGTTCAATCACTAGTCAGTGCTATTTTAGAGAAGTATGCAAAATTTCGATAAGATCGGTGCTTTAGTTTGTGAGAAATCGCGTCCATCGATTTCAAGAATAGTATTTCGAAAAAAATGCGATTTAATTCCATATTACCCTAACTGCCCTTTAGTGATTGGCACTGCTTCCTTTTTTTTCTCTAAATGCTCCACTTACCATTTTTGGAAATCTGTCGAATCTAGTTGTTTCTTCCATGTCTCACATAATTTACAATATGAGCTTGACACAAATACGTCAAAAACTTTTTTAGAATAATAGCCAATCAACGTGCGCAAATCGTAAAACCGCTGAATAGCCCAGGGAATTCCCGAAGGTTCTCCCTCCCCTGCCCCTCCCCCTCCCCCTCTCCCTCGCCCTCTCCTTCTCCCTTTCCCTGTCCCTCTCTCTCTCTCTCTCTCTCTCTCTCCCTCTCCCTCTCCCTCTCCCTCTCCCCCTCCCCCTCCCCCTCTCCCCTCCCCCTCTCCCTCTCCCCCTCTCCCCCTCTCCCCCTCTCCCCCTCTCCCCCTCTCCCCCCCCTCTCC
>CAXAKQ010000197.1:0-49070 GCA_963969455.1 Arge pagana
GGTTGTTGTCCTCATCTGGTCAGATAGCGTGGTTATCCAGGTCCGCCTTCTTGGAACGGAGAACGCTTTGTATCCAGTGACATACCGCGTTCCAGTTGTCTTCACTGGCTAGCATCGTAGAGACTATGTTGTCCGGAGTCAGTCGTCCTACTCTTGTCTCGAGTGTAGTTCTGAGTCCTGCCCACCGGTCGCACCCAAAGAAGGTATGCTCAGCATCGTCACGCGTCTCTGTGCAGTACAAACAGTTCGGCGTGTCAGTCTTTTCCATTTTGCAGAGGTATTGCCTGAAGTACCCGTGTCCGCTGAGAAATTGTGTAAGATAGTAGTCCACTTCACCGTGTGGCCTCTCGCACCACGGCTTTATTTCTCGGATCAATCCCGCAGTCCACCGGCCTCTGGTGTCGTCGTTCCACAGCGTTTGCCATCTTTCGAGCGTGCGGGCTTTAGCCTCTATTGTCGCCAGCTCTTTTCCTACTTCGGCTTTTCTCTCGTAAACCGCTTTCCGTTCCCTTGCTAGGAGTTCAATGGGAGCCACCCCAGCGATGATCAGGACCGCTGGTTCCGAGACTGTGCGGTACGCGGATGCGACTCTGATGGCCGCTCTTCTTTGTACCTGCGCGAGGCGCCTTCTGTAGCTCTCCTTCGTGAGAGTTTCCGCCCATACCTCGGCTCCGTACAAAAGTACCGATTGAACCGCGTTCATGAGCAGCCGACGTTTGCTCGACTTGGGCCCGTTGGTGTTGGCCATAAGCCTGCTGAGGGAGCTAGCCCCCTTCGCAGCCTTATCCGCGGTCTGTCGTATCTGCTCCCAGAAACTTGTCTTGGTGTCGATCATGATGCCAAGGTATTTCGCTGCTGGTTTCGTCTGGATGATTTCCTCTCCTACCCGCATTGGGATTATCGTGACGATTCTTTTTCTCGTGAGAATGACGATCTCCGTTTTGCTAAGGGCTAGCGATAGGCCATGCTCGTCCATCCAGCCGTTGATCCTTCGCATCACTTGGTTCAGCTTGAGCTGCGCCTGCTCCACATCTCTGGCGGGTATGAGTGCCGCGACGTCGTCCGCATACCCGACTAAAACGGTTTCTTCAGGCATTTCCATCCTCAGTAGGTCATCGTAGGAGGCATTCCACAAGTCAGGGCCAAGGATCGACCCTTGGGCCGCTTCGGCCGTGACCGCGGCTTGTTTGTTCCCTGTTTTGGTGCTGTAGAGTGAGGGGCGGTACCTCAGGTAATCGTCAATCATGCGCAAAAGATACTTTGGCACGTTGAAAGTGTGCTCCAGTGAATTCATCATGTCGCTCCATTTCGCCGAGTTGAAAGCGTTCTTCACATCCAGCGTTACGAAAAGGACGACACGACGCGAGTGGTGGTTGTGGTCGTTGGCTCGCCGTACTGCCTCAATAACCTCTTGGATTGCGTCTACCGTTGAGCGACCTGCCCGGAAGCCGTACTGTTTAGGTGACAGGTCCCCGGCCGCCACTATTGCTCGCTGCAGTCTTGTTTTCAGCAATTTCTCCAGGACCTTGCCTGCCGTGTCCAGCATACACAAGGGTCGGTAGTACGACGGTGTCTCCGGGTCTCCTTTGCCCTTACTGATGAGAACGAGGCGCGAGGTTTTCCACCGGTGGCTGAAAATTCCGTTTTTTAAACACGCGTTGTACATGTCCAACAGTAGACATGGTCTTTGTCGCGCTACCGACTTCAACACCTCGCTCGGTATGCCGTCCGGTCCAGGCGCCTTCTTGTTCTTCATGGACATTACTGCCTTTTCTAGCTCCTCGTGGTTAAAGAGGGGGAACTCTTCGAGTTGTGCGAAGGCCGCTTCTGCTCTCTCGGGGTGAGTCGGAAAGAGGGCGCCGACGATGTTGCCCATGGTAGTCGCGTCCATAGATTCCGTTGCACTTAGGGCCCCAAGTTTCTGGGTAACGATTTTGTATCCCAGTCCCCATGGGTCCGTGTTTACATCCTCCGTGAGTATTTTCCAGCAGTGAGCCTTGCTGCGGTTGATGGTGCGGCGAAGTTGTTTTTTTGCAGCCTTATGTTCCGCGGATTTGACGTTTGCCTCTGCTCGATTTCTTGCCCGCTGTGCGGCGCGCCGTAGCCTACAGCATCTTTTTCGCATATCCGCGATTTCGGGAGTCCACCAGTAGGCTGGACGTTTGCCATGTCGAGGTCTCCTTCGTGGCATGGAAGCCTCGCATGCGGAGGTAATGCGGTCCATGGTCGAGGCGACGAGTGTTTCCACTTCAGTTCTCCCATTTGTCTCTGGGTCTGGATCTCTTACTATCCCTTGCGATATTGCTTCGCTGAATATCTGTAAGTCGATCTTTTCGAGATTCCATCTCCGTGGTTGCTCCTGTGGTGCTCGTTCTTGCCGGTGTTCCTCGTGGATTTCAAAGGTGATAGACTGGTGGTCGCTGCCGGTGTATTCCTCGTTCACTCTCCAGTCTCTTATCCGTGGCGCTAGGGCCTCGGAGGCGAGGGAGATGTCGGGGATGGTCTCCGAGTATCCAGGGCGGCGAAAAGTTGTTGTGTTGCCGTCATTTAGGATGACGAGCCCTGTTCGAGCTGCCATCTCCAGGATATACTTGCCTCGGGAGTCCGGGTGTGGCATGCCCCATTCGACTGCTCTAGCGTTAAAATCCCCTCCTACTATTACGTTTCCGATCGTGTTGAGAATCGCGTCTTCCAGCAGGTCGATCTTTTCGCGAAAGTCGCGAATAGGTTCGTTTGGTGTAAGGTAGCAGCTAAAATAGCTGACTTCCTTGCACTTGATCCACACGAAACCCCCGCGGCTCCCGTGGCTCCTCACTTGTAGTTTTGCCGGGTTCCGTACCCAGATCGCAGCTGTACCGAGGTGGTCGGAGAACCATGAGGGTGGCTCTCTGTTGCGGTACTGTTCACTGATCAGTAGCAGGTCCACGTCCTTCTCGCAAGCCAGTTGGTATAGAAGGTCGTCGGCCGTTCGGCTCCTATTCAGATTTGCCTGCACGATTTGAATCATTTTGCGAGTTTTCGTGCCTTTTCCAGCGCGTCTTTGAAGACACTGCATCGCCCCGAGCCTGCTGCGTGAGCCAGCCTGCTTTCTTCGAGCCCCTTCTCAGTGCACAGAATGCATCGTTCTGGGGCCGTACACTCCTTGGCTTTGTGTCCGGTGGCTCCACACTTGTAGCAGAGACTGCTCCTATCTGGTCCCCTACAGTGCTGGACAGTGTGTCCGTATCCGCTACACTTGAAGCATCGCGACACTACCGTTCTTGGCCTCACCCTGCAGCTGATCCACCCTATCTTAATGTGTTGGGCTTTCAGCAGCTGCTCTGCCCCTTCTGCACTCAATGTAACTATGGCCGCCTTCTGTTCCCTGCTGTTTGCCTTCGTCACCCATGTCTTGAGCTCGTTGGCATTATCTGGTATGTCCCTTCTGATCGCTTCCTCCACTTCCTCTTGGGTAGTGAGGCTATCAAGGTCTCGGATTTCTACCGTCGTTCTCCTCTCAAGTTGGCGGACTACAGCGTTTTCGCCGAGGGTGTTCCTTAGGGCGTCCCCAAAGGCTCCTTTGTTCTTGGTTTTGTTCCCTAGCTCCAGCAAGATTTCCCCCGACTTGGTTTGGCGGATCGATCTCACTTCGGTCTCCGTATCCTCTGGTTTCACGTTACCACGAATCTGGCTAAGGACTTCCGCGAAAGACTTTCCTTCAGCCGGTTTGATTATGAGCGCGTCAGGCCATTTTTTTCTCTTCCTCTTTTTTCTTGGGACAGCGCCCGCCGCTTGTGGGGCAGGTTCGCTGCTGCCAGGAGGGTTGCTGGGGCCCGCTTCCTCCCGTGCTTGCGCCTTTTCTTTCCTCTGCGTTTTTCTGGATTTGCTTTCGGTCCATCCGTCAGCCGCTTCGTCCTCCTTTCTCTTTTTCTCGTTCTCAGGCTGCGTGGGGCTGGAAACTGATCTTTTCTTTCCCCCTTCTGCGGCGGTGCCCTGGAAAATTCTGATTTGAGATTCATCCGTCTGTGTCTCTTGGTTCCTTCTGACCAGTTGTGCAGACTTCCGGGATGCGCGGAGGTTTGTTATGATATCGATGGACTCTTCCAGTTTGGATATCCCTCTCTTGACGTCTGCGCTGATGTTAGGCTGTCTTTTGGTGGCTGCTCTCATCATTTTCAGGACTTCTCGGCACTTCGCCAGCTCCGCTTCCTCCATCTTCCGTGCGTTCGTGATATGGTCTTCGATAGGGGAGAGGTGAAAGCTCTGTCCTCTCGGAAATCTATGGTCCTCGGTGGGTGAGCCGTGCGGAGCAGGGCTGCTAGGACCGCTCGCTTCCAGGGTGGTCCCCCCGTGCCTTTCCCCTTGGGATGACGCTTGCTCGAGGGCCATCGTGGTTGGCGTTTTTGGTGGCGTGGTCGAAAGCCTGGGTCTTCGCGCGAAGGGGTTGATGAAGGTCTTGACCTCGGGTTCGAGGTCGACCAGCATGGTCACCCGTGAGCCGCTGCTTGTCGCGCCCTTGTTGTCCGTGTTCGTTTTTGATGTTGTTCCTCCGTGCGTTTGGCCTCCCCCAAAATCCATGAGGCCGGCACCGACCACCGGGGCTTTCACCCGATCGGAATCGGTGGTGAGATTCCCCCCGTTAGGGGTACTCACTTGGGGTACGTCGTTTTTGCGCACATCTCCCATAGTTGATTTTTTTTCCGGGTTTCTTCCCGTAGCCTGTACCCTAGGCAGGGGCCCTTAACGGGTGCTATCATCCGGAGCCAGATGGACCCAGGTTTTTTAACGAGGTTGTTACTCCTCCGCCTCCTCCTTCCTCATCCCTTGCGAGACGAGGCCCCGGGCTTGGCACCGGTACAGCGGAGTTAATAATAATAATAATAATAATAATAATAATAATAATAATAATAATGCTTTGCAAAACCCAACCCTACGTCCGAGATATCTCACGTGCAGGGCGGGCAACGTGCGCTTCGGCACACGGCTAACAGGGCACTGGTCACACACACACACACCCACACTCAAACACTACACAAACACCCACACGCACACGCCCCTCGACAAACCGGGATGGTGAATGCTCGGAGGCCCTATAAACGGGCTCTACCGAAAAACGAAAGGCCGGGGACCCCTATAAACGGGGTCGCCCGAAAGCGAATGCAGGGGATCCCTATAAACGGGCTCTCCCCATGAACGGAGCCCGGTTTTGTCACTACGGGCACCCACACTCACGCACACGGCACAAGAGGGGAACACTAAACACACGGGGGGGGGGGGGGGAAGCGGGACCTCAGGGGCCGTGCGCTGTCCCAGCGCGGTTCGTGGAGTCGCGACCACGAGGGACCCGCAGCGAGACGGGACAGACAAAAAACAAAACAACTATGACAATGCACAAAGAAAACAAGGACATACCTCAAGTGGTAACCCCTTCTCAGGGGGAACCCACCCCGGGTTCCGATCGGGTGAAAGCCCCGGTGGCCACGGGCAGCGGCACGGATTTTGAGGGCCGCACCTTGTGCACGTTAAAGAGGAGGACGACACGGACAAAACGTTACTTAACCTACCCAGACGAGACAGGACAGACAGCGTGTCTAGCGGTAGCAGCGCGGCAAGCTATACCTCCGCCGTAGATAACGCGAAAACAAAGACGACGAGACAAACAGCCACAACAACGACGGACAAACGAGACCTGACTGAACTGCTTCGACACATACACGAGACGGCGACGAAAATGGCCGAGGCAGCCAAAGTACAGAAGAACATGAACATGACGGTAAAGACAGGAATTAAGACGATCCTGGAGACCGCAGACATTGCCCTGCACATGCAAGCGGAAGCGGCCTCCAAGGGACGTCTTGTAGACAGTTACAAGACACCGACGGGAACGAACAGCACCGAAGAGACACCACGGACGAAACGGAAACGCTCGGTGACCGGAGCCACGCCGGAGTCCTCCCAAAAGAGGCCGCCGACGACGGAACCGGCCACAGACCAGCAGATCGCCACAAAGAAAGGCACGGACAAAAAGAAAAAGAAAACGGACGCAAAAGCCCGGGCTGACGGGAGCGGACCGGCCCCCCGGAAAAGGGGATTGGCCGTTCTGGTCAGACCGGGCACAGACATGACGTACTCCGACATAGTACGCAAAATACGGACGACTATCGATCCGAAGGAGAGTCACGTTCAGGTGACGACCCTGAGGAAGACGAGGAACGGATTATGCCTGCTGAAGCTACGGGCAGACGCGAACAGACCAGACGGACGCGACGAGTTTGGACGGCAAATCCAGGACGCTATCGGGGAAGCGGGCAGGGTTAGGGCTGTGACCTCCAAAATCCAATTGGAGATCATGGACCTAGACTGCGTCGCGACCCCGGACGACGTGACGGACGCGCTCAGACGAGAGACGGGGCGAGACGGGGACTTTCGGGTCCACATTTTCGGCCCGAATCGTGCAGAGCAGTACATGGCGGTCTGCGAACTCGATTCGCGGGAAGCCGACGTGCTGCTTCGGCGCGGCCAGATCGGAATAGGATGGGTGCATTGCCGCGTTCGGAAACGACTGACGGTGACGAAATGCTACAGGTGCCTAGGCTTCGGCCACGTTAGGGCCGAATGCAAAGGCAAGGACATGACGAAATGCTGCCGCAAGTGCGGGGCATCCGGACATCACGCGACGGACTGTGAAAACAAACCGGCCTGTCTGCTGTGCTCCGAGCAGGGGCACAGGGACGTGGCGCATCTCGCCGGATCAGGCGGGTGCGCCGTGTTTCGGGCCGCGCTGGAGGAGCGCAGAAGGCAGGCCGGAAGACGGACAGAATAGTTCAGGAAAACCTGAACCGAAGTAGAACCGCGGACATGCTCCCACCGCAGATAGCCGACGAACATGACGCGGACATTCTGATCCTGAGTGAACCCTACAGGAGAAGGACGACTCGGACGACTCAGACGTACATCACGAACGAGACAGAGACTACAGCTATTTGGGTAAGGGGGGCCGCTCAATCCCGAGTCTCTAACCGCGGTGTAGGAGACGATTACGTCTGGGCTAGAGTCGGCGCTGTCACCTATGTCAGCGTCTACTTGACGCCCAACTGCACCGCGGCGGAGTTCGAGAGGAAGGTGGCTCTCCTCGAAGACGGGATTAGAGACCTACACGGGGATGTCATCGTTGCGGGGGACTTCAACGCGACGGCGATCGAGTGGGGAATGACGGGAACGAACCGACGCGGACGACTGCTGCTGGAGATGGCAGCAAGGCTGGACCTAGCAGTGGTGAATACGGGACACACGCCGACGTACAGACGGCCAGGGTTTGGAAAATCCATCCCTGACGTGACGCTGACGTCGGACAGAATCCTGCCACGGCTGAGGGGGTGGCGGGTGATCGGGGACTATACAGCCAGCGATCACCAGTACATCACCTTCGAAGTGGCGGGACAGACAGAAACGCGACGAACAAGAACCCACCAACCCCCGCGGTGGAACCTCGAAAAACTCGACGGACGAAAATTTTCTGAGGAGTTGATGGCAACACCAGCTCCGATGACGAAAATCCCCCCCGAGCTGACTGGCCGGCGAAGGGCGGAAAGACTGACGGACGAGACGGCCAAACTAATAGACGGCTTGTGCAACAGCACAATGCCAAAAAGACGAAAACTACAAAATAGACGACCGCAATACTGGTGGACGGACGAGATAGCCGAATTACGCAGGATATGCCTGGCGAATCGGTGACGAGTGACGAGGGCTGGGGGCGGACCCGAGAGGGAAAACCTCCAGGCCATGTACAAAACAGCACGGAAGACGCTGACTAAAGCAATACGAGACAGCAAGACGCGATGCTGGAGGAAGCTCTGCGAGGAGGTGAACGAGGACCCCTGGGGAACCGGATACAAGATCGTGACCGGCAAACTAGGTGCACGAGTGCCACCGGAACTCAAAGACGCCGAAACAGCAGGACGGATTGTTGATGGATTGTTCCCGACGCACCCGACTAGGACGAACGTGACGGACGATGCTGATGTGCCGGCGCCCCCGGTCTTTGCCGCAGAGGAGCTCACCAGAGCAACGAATGCGATGAAGACTGGCAAGGCGCCGGGGCCAGACGGAGTACCGGCCGAGATCCTCCGGCTCGTGGCTCGTCTACGGCCGGAGATACTTCTCGACCTGTATAACACGTGCTTGACGACAGGGACGTTCAGCGACCGGTGGAAAGAGGCGAGGCTCGTCTTTATCCCAAAAGGTAAGGGCGATCCTAATACGCCCTCGGCCTACCGACCGTTGAGTTTGCTCGACACGACAGGTAAACTCTTTGAACAGTTACTGAGACCGAGACTGACGGACGCGATGCGGGCCGGAGGAGGCCTTTCGGACTCGCAGTTCGGCTTCAGGAGGGGTCGGTCGACGATTGGAGCGATCCAAAAGGTGGTCGACTCCTTCCTGAAACTGGACAGACACTGCCACGCGGCGCGACCTTTCGTGCTGCTGGCGACGCTCGACATCAGGAATGCTTTCAACTCGGCCAGGTGGGTGGATATCTTGGGGGCGCTTAACAGCAACTTCGGGATCCCATCTTACTTGGCTCGGGTTGTGGAGGATTACCTGAAAAACAGACGGATAACGTACGAAACGATTGAAGGACAGGTAACAAGACAGGTCACCGCTGGGGTTGCACAGGGGTCGATAGTGGGACCTGACTTCTGGAATGGTTTATACGATGGCCTGCTCAGGCTGCGGATGCCGCTCGGAGTGCTCCTCGTCGCTTACGCTGATGACGTAGCGGCGGTGATCACGGAGCGGTCTCTGGAGCTGGCGCAGCTGACGTTGAACCAGACCATGAGAAGAGTTGGACGCTGGATGACAGACCACGGACTTCGAATTGCAACCGAAAAGACGGAACTGACGTTTCTCACGAGAAAACGCATACAGACGATACTGCCCCTGAGAGTGGGGACACACAAGACGGAGACCAAGGGGGAAGTCAAGTATCTGGGGGTAACCCTCGATACGAAGATGACTTTCTGGCCTCATATACAGAAGACTGCCCGGAGGGCGTCAGAGAGGATAGCATCCTTGAGCCGCCTGATGGCAAACACGACAGGACCGAGACCGGGGAAACGACGACTGCTAATGGCGACAGCTCACTCGATCCTCCTATACGGCGCGAAAATATGGGCAGACTCCCTGAAGACGAAGAAATACTGCAAGACAATGACGATGCGCTGAGAGACAGGGTGCGCTCAGGATCGCTTGCTCCTACCGAACGGTCTCTGCACAGGCTGTTCTGGTTGTGGCGGGCGTGATTCCTGTGGACCTCCTTGCCTTCGAGCGCAGGAGGATCTACGGGAGCAGCGCGGACATAGGACGGAAGAACGCGGCAATCGCCGAGCGCGAAAGGACGATAGACACGTGGCAAAGACGGTGGACAGATGAACGAGGTGGAAACTGGACGAGACGACTTATACGGGACCTGAGGCCGTGGATCGGAAGGAAGTTTGGCGACGTGAATTTTTACGTCACCCAGCTCCTGACGGGGCACGGTTACTTCCGACGGTACCTTTACGACACGGACAGAGTTCGGACACCGAACTGTAAGTACTGTGGATACGAACGAGACGACGCGGAGCACACGTTTTTCGTGTGCGACCGCTGGACAGGACTCAGACGAGAACTGGAGACGACGGTCGGCAGTATCACCCCCGACAACATCGTGGAGGTGATGCTGCACGAACCGGAATGGTGGCGCTTAGCCGCCACGTGCACGGAGAAAATATTGAGACGCAAGAACGCGGACGACTGCCTAACGGATGACTGAGCAGACGGAGTGACGCGACGTAACGAAATACAGATGAACGACACGAACGAACGAATACAGACAGAACCCCCAGCCAGAAGTAATATCAACATAGTCCCTGGCTGGGGTGAGGACAACTAGGAGGTGGCAGTTTAGTGGGTCGGCCGTTTTTTTTTGGGAGTCCCACATACCCCCTCGGGTCACAAGACCAAAGGGAATCTGTAAAATGGATTCTGCAACTCCTTGGTAAAAAAAATAAAACAATAATAATAATAATAATAATAATAATAATAATAATAATAATAATAATAATAATAATAATAATAATAATAATAATAATAATAATAATAATAATAATAATAATAATAATAATGTACGAGACGACCGAAGGACCGGTGACAATACAGATCACCGCGGGGGTCGCACAGGAGTCTATACTAGGACCAGACTTTTGGAACGAACTGTACGACGGCCTGCTCAGGCTGGAGCTCCCGCCCGGCGTACTCCTCGTCGCTTACGCTGACGACGCGACGGCGGTGATCACCGAGCGGTCTCCGGACCTGGCAAAGCTCAAACTAAACCAGACGATGCGCCGAGTAGAGCGGTGGATGACCGACCACGGACTACAACTCGCCACAGAAAAGCTACTCAGCAGAAGACGCATACAGACGAGACTGCCCATGTGGGTCGGAACAGACGAAATCGTGACCGGGGGGGTGGTCAAGTACCTGGGGGTAACACTAGATACGAAGATGACCTTCTGGCCCCACATACAGAAAACGTGCTAGAAGGCGGCCAAAAGGATAGCATCCCTAAGCCGCCTAATGGCCAACACAAACGGACCGAGACAGGGAAAACGACGACTATTAATGACGACAGCACACTCGATCCTTCTGTACGGCGCGGAAATCTGGGTAGACACCCTGAAGACAAAAAAGTACTGCCACGCCATGACAACGGTACAAAGACAGGGCGCGCTGAGGATCGCCTGCTCCTACCGGACGGTCTCTGCACAGGCAGTTTTGGTGGTGGCCGGCGTAATCCCCGTGGACCTCCTAGCTTTCGAGCGAAAGAGAATCTACGGGAGAAGCGCGGACACAGGACGGAAGGACGCGGCAGTCGCGGAGCGCGACAAGTCGATACAGACTTGGCAGGCCCGATGGACAGAAGAACGCACGAGCAAATGGACCAGACGACTCATAAAGGACCTAAGACCGTAGATCGGGAGGAAGTTTGGGGACGTGAATTATTACGTGACCCAGCTTCTGACCGGACACGGATACTTCCGACGGAACCTTTACAACATGAACAGAGTACGGACGCCAGACTGCAAGTACTGCGGACACGAACGAGACGACGCGGAACATACATTCTTCATATGCGACCGCTGGACGCGACTACGACTCGAACTTGGAACGACCGTCGGCAGCATTACCCCGGACAGTATCGTCCAGGTGATGCTCCACTCAACAGACTGGTGGCAACTGGTAGCTACCTATACAGAGACGATACTGCGACGAAAGAACGCCGACGGCTGCCTTGCTTAATCCAGCAAACGGACTGACGCGACACAACAGATAACAGACGACAAGACGAACGGACAAAGATGGACAGAACCCCCAGCCAGAAGTAATACCAACATAGTTCCTGGTCTGGGGGAGGACGACAAGGAGACGGCGGTTTAGTGGGTAGGCCCGTTTTTTTGTTTGGGGAGTCCCACATACCCCCTTAGTCTAAAAGCTGAGGGATATCCGTAAAAAGGATTCCGCAACTCCTTTAAAAATAATAATAACAATAATAATAATAATAATAATAATAATAATGAAAATAAAAATAATAAAAATAATAATGATAATAATAATGATAATAATGGTAATGATAATGATAATGATAAAAATGAAAATAATGATGATGACAATGATGATGATGATGATCATGATGATCAGAAGGAGGAGAGAGGGTAGCAAAAGAAGGAGGAGGAAAAAAAGAAGGAGGAGCCGGAGGAGCAGGAGAAGGAAGGGAAGGAAGAGGAGGAGACGGAGAAGGAGGAGAAAGAGAATGAAGGGAAGCAGAAGAAAAAAAAGGAGGAGGACGAGGACAAGAACGAGAACGCGTACGAGAACAAGGACGAAGACGACGACGATGACAAGAAGGTCATCAACGAGAACGACGACGAAGATGACGAGGTCTTGAACAAGGACGACCGAGACGACGTCTAGGCCGACGACGATGACGACGACAAGAACGACGACGAGGACAACGGCGAAGACAACGACCAGGAAGACTACAAGGACGGTGGCGAGGACGATGACGAGAAAGACGACGGAGACGTCGACGACGATGAAAACGACGGATGCGACGACGAAGATGACGACGAGAATGACGACGGAAACGACGAGAAAAACAACACGAACAACAACGATGAAAACGGGTACGACGGCGGAGATGACGGGGAAGACGACGAGAACCATGGGATCGACGCCACGGACGACGCGGCTAACCACGATGCCGACGAAAAGGACGACAAAGATGAGGACGAGAACCACGAGGATAAGAACGAGGACGACAACAAAGATGACAACAAGGACGTCGACGGGAACGACCATGACAACGACGACATAGGCCACGGCGGAGACGACGCGAAAAACGACGAGGAGAACGACGAGTAGACGTCACGGACGATGACAAAGCCAACGTCACGGACTATGACAAGGCCAACGACAAAGACGACAAGGACCACGACCAGGAGGACAAGGACGACGGCAACGACGGGGACGAAGCGGACGGCGACGACAGAGACACGGACGAAGACGGAGAAAACGACGAGGAGCACAACAAGGACGATGACAGGGACGATGATGAGGACGACGACAAGGATAACAACAAGGACGACGACGAGGACGACGCAGACCACCGGAACGACGACAAGAATAACGACAAGAAAGTCGACGGAGACGACATCAAAGACGACGAAACATTGTTAAAGCCGATGACAAGATCGGCACAAGAATGACGATTAAGACGACGACAAGGACGAAGACAAGGACAACGACGGAAACGACGACGAAGACGAAGCCAAGAACGACGACGAGGACGACGGCGAAATCGAAAACGAGGAAGACTACAAAGACAAAAAAAAGACGTTGGTCATGACGACGGGGGAGATGACAAAACGACGACAAGTACGACGACGTGAATCACGACAAGGATGACCACGCGGACGACGACGAAAACGATGACGAGAACGATGACGAGGCCGACGGTGCGGGAGACGACAAGGACGACAACGGGGGCGACGATGAAAACAACGACGAGAACGTTAACGGGGACGATGAAAAGGACAATGACGAGAATGGCAACGGCAACGACGACAAAGAAACGATAAGGCGACGAGGACGACGGCGAGAACGACGACGAGGAGACGCCGAGGACTGTAAAATTGACGACGCGAACGATGAGACTAATCACGCGGCTAAAAAAGGGGACGACAACGATGTAGACAAGAACCACGAGGACGACGATGGAGATGACAACAAGGACATCAATGAAAACGACGATGTGGACGACCACGTGAGTCACGACAAGGATGACGAGAAAAACGACAAGGGGCTCGACAAGGAGACGACAAGGACGACGACGCAGACGACGACGACAAGGATGACGACGGAGACAACGACGCGGACGACGACGAGGACGCTGTCTGGGATGTCGACATAGACGTTGACGGAAAAGATAACGAGATCGACGACCATGACGACGAGAACACCAACAGAAACGACGACGGGAACAACGATGAAGACGACGACAAGGACGACGATGAGGGTGATGACGGAAACGACGACGAGGACGTTGTCAAGGTTGACGACGGGAACGACGACGAGGGAGACGACAACGAGCAGACCGATGACACAGACGACGACGAAAATAACGACGACATGGAATTTGCAACGTCGACCGTCTAACGTAATGTCGACTGGTGCTTGAGTCTTCAATTTACTGTCCGATATTCCTACTAATTCCTATGTGTCTTTTGCGTATACTGGTACACCGCACACCACGCTTTCTCTTTTAATCAGGCAGATCTCGGCGCCAGTATCTACCAAGATATTTGCTTGGCCACTCCAAACGTCGTCGTTTCACAATTCGATCGCGGGGGCGGCGACGAGTCGATTTCATTGAATCTCTGGGATTTCATCTACGAATTAAGGCCGCATGATCGCATGTTTGCGTTTGTGGTACGCCTGCACTTGGTCCTGATGTGTCGGACCAAGATCTCTCCCTGTTCAAGCCGCGCTAAAAATGTCTGTCATACTTTCCGGCTCGTTTCCTTGCGTTTGGTTCGTACGCGTTTTGGCCTGGCGCTCCCAGGTTGTATCCCCGCGGCTGGTATCACCCGCGACAGCCAACCTGATGGTCTGTTCGCGAACTATGTGCTTGGTCTTGCCGTGACCTATTTCGCATCGGTTGTCGATTGTGTAAATCATTTCGGCGGTTATTCCATGGTTCCGAGTTATGATTTCACTGGTTTCCCCGCCGTCCGCTATGTTGACCCTGGTCGTCACGTGGGCGTCATCCTCCGTAGTTTCCGCGGCCCTGGGCGTTCTTTGTCTAATTTTCCTGTCCATAGTATTGCACTCGCCCTGGGTATGTCCCTTGTTTTCACAGAAATCACACCGCTTACTCGTATCGTGCCAAAGCGGTGTATGTGCGCTGCTAGCGCTACCGTTTTTTTATTTCGGGGTGTCACGTGTCCACTAGAGGTCCCGTTCGATCTTGTTTACAAGAAGCCTGGTCTCTGATAAGGTCGCGGGGTTTCCTGCTACAAGTTGTGTATCAACGTCAGTTTCAATTCCCCTACAGAACGCTCTTAGTGCTATTTCTTCGGCTTGTTCTATCTTCGCGGTCCACGCACCCTTGAAGGTGTCTGTTCGTATTTGCACCTCAATACGGAGATTGTCGTGAATCTTTGCCATTCGAGCCCCGTAAATCATGGACGTTTTGTTGGGGGTTCGATGAGCGCTGTACAACTCCTCCATCCAGTATCAATCCTGTCGTTTCTTGTCGAACACCGCATTTAGCCTAGCTTTCACTGCATCTGATTTCTCCATACTCATTACTGCGATGGCGAAATCCGCCGTGGTTCCCTCAAGCTTCCTGCTTAGCAATTGGACTACTGATTCTTTTATCTCTGGGGGTACCGACGTGACCGCGTTCTTCCACCACTAAATAAATGGGATAAGGCGCTCTCGGGCCCTACTGGAATTCGGTATCATATCAAACGCGTCTCTCGACGGTATCCGCGTGTGTTACCCTGCCGAGCCATCGCCGTCATCTCGCCTTGTGCTTGCGGTGGGTTCACCATGTTATTTCCTTGTTCTATTTTCCCAACCAATGTCAGCGTGCCTTTGTTGAAATCGGTGTAAAAATGCTGTTTGATTTCGCGGCACGCCCACGGATTGGAGGGTGGAGGATTTTCTTCCGTCGATGGGGTTTTGGACATCCGCTATCCGGATGTACCGACGTTGGTTTCAGGCGCATTGATCGCGCAATCAAGTTAGATTTGTATTTATGTAAACGAGACTTACTTGAAAACGTTTCACACTTGGAAGAGACAGGAAGCGATAATCATTCTGTTTCGTTTTGTACTCGGTCTTCTTGGCATCCCAGTCGTTTCTTGATTCTGTGTCCATTGAATCCTTATAGTCACTTCCCGTCTCGACACCAGTGGGTGAATCCACTCACTCACTCATTTTGTCGCCAGAGCGAGAAAAAAAAATTCCACTCTTCGCACACGCCGCACATAGCACAAAATTGTCACGAACGCGGTTGCTGGAAGTGGTTATCAAGATAACATCGTCGAGTGTACCCTTCCGATTTAAACGAAACTTTGGGAGATCGTAGAGCGGGTGAAAATATTCGACACGTATTCTCTTATATCTTCGAAACTCCACCCTACGGGGGTGTAATCAACCCGTAAAAATCGCATATTTCGCTATTTAGTAGCTAACGTAAGACAAACGTACGGAAATTTTTGGCGACAAAGTGGTACTAGAGAGTTTTTCGGGTCGCTGATTTCGGATTTAAGGTCAAAATCCAAAAGTTCAGATTGGCTGATCCAAAATGGCGGACCAACTTCCTCCCAAATGATACGAATTGCTTCAGATTCAGTGTCCCGGGTTTTCGGGGACGCTGACTACGAATTTGATGATCATATCAAGAAATTACGAATAAATGATCCTACAAATTGAAAACAATCTCGGCACTAAAGAAAAAATGCCGATATTTGGAATGCATGGCTAATTTATTGATAACTTACGTTTGTCTATTGTTTTCATTCACTTTCACGATATAATGGCACGCCAGAATAGATAGATGATTGCATAATTATTTGCATCGTGTCATCTTCCATTGGGATTGGGTTTTGAAGTGATCAATATTGGGTATATATGCATTGTATTATGTATTTGTATAGTTATGTTACATCTGTATATTTGTGGTTGTCGAGTTTATAATGACAATGAGGCGCTAGTTATTTCAATTTGGTTGTGCATGATGCAAAAATATTTTCAAATTTTTGGATGGTACTCATATGAGATGACTCGAGGTGTAGAGGATTTTTGATGTAAACACATGAAAGTTACATATATTCGAATACAATCATGCAGATCGATTCTTACAATAGAGCTTGCATCATGCGTATCTCGTCATGGGTGATATTCATGGAAAAAGTGTTTTAAACATAGCGACTTCTTACACCACGCACAATTAATGATAGAAACGTCCCCGCATATGTCACAAGTTGTAGAACTTTATGTGAAACAATATTCAACCGGATTTTCAAATTTCAGTGGTCTTGCGTCTATGTATCCACTTTTATACCATGAATATTAAAAAAGATCTGTGAATTTGGGAGACGAAGATTGATTGTGGGTGAGACTTTGCAGCTTGACGATATTGTCGCTCAAATGGAGATTCACGTCGTACTCGTATAGTATAAGAAAATTGGAGAAATGTTTGATATAATTTTTCCATACGCGAAATCGACACACATCCAGTGGCTGTCTCATTCCAGTAGTCCCTGGGAGGATGGTTAAGAGTTTGACGTCTTGGCCGTTAAAATCCATTGTTCTCAATACGCCCGGACATTGATCACTCCACGATTCCAATAATATGACTGATTTCGGACTTGTGTGCGGAAGGTATACGTCTTGAACCCAACGATTGAAATGTTCGCCCGTTAATTTCCCAGATTTCGATGCCATAAGATATACATTCTCTGGTTCAAATATAGTCTCTTGCACTCGAGGGCCGAATCCTCCACTAGATTCTTTTGAAACAATCAGTAGAGGTGACAATAATTTGCCATCGCTCGAAATCAAAGGCTGTATGGTGTAGCTGTGCGTTGTTGACGACTTTGATTGTATTGTCGATTCGACGGTCTTCTGTCCTCGCAACGTCAAGGTTCGCTCCGCATGTAACCCCAAATTAAAACCACTCTGATTGGAATTGTAAACGTTTTCGACTCCAAAATCGGCGATGTGGGTTTCTACTTTCTGAATAAAGATGGCAACCTGCTCTTCCAAAGATTGCTGCGTTGCTAATGTCTTTTTCGTTACCCATTTTGTAATTTTTCGCGACACGATTCCATCACGTTTCTTAAATTCTAATAAGCAGGTCGTGGATGCCTTGAATTTTGCTGATGCTATATCGAACAGTTGTCACGCTCGAATGGCCCAGCGTCGAATATCCATATCATAAAACGGTACCTTCCTATTAAGAGCATCCATGACATTGTTAAGAGTATACTTACAGATTATTTCGACCTTTTCTCTGTATGTCCCACCTTGATTCACTTGATGTGCATAGCGACGTAACTGTTGTACAGACTGAACCTTTCTTAATTTGAATTGGACAGATACTTTTCTGTTTCCCGATTTTCCGGACCTCCAAAATTCTACGGCTTGTTTTTTGTAGTCATATTCCAAATCTTCATCATCGTTCGTGCAAACTTTGTCCGGTGTATGTATGTTCGAATTCAGAAATCTCCGATGATTCCAGTCTCCTGTTTCATCATTATCTTTCATGATTTCTAGTGCATGCACTGCATTTTGGGATTCAAAATCCAAGCTCCATTTAATTTCAGTTTCCATCGGCTGGGAAATAGCATCTTTAATGATGATTTTGAGCTCGCTGCTCAGCTGCCTTTCCGAATCCGTGAATGGAGATTCGGGTTATTCCATAGCATTAAATATCATAGATAGAAGCTGAATAACGTTCAACGGATTCACGTACATTTTTCCACAATTATCTTCACAGAAATGAATATACTCCACTCGGCGCTTGAAAATACTGCACCATGACAAACTGAACCGCTTAATTCATGCTTGGTTAATAAGATAAAACGCAGTTAACATAGAATATGATATCGGTAAAAAATATGTACTATCCACATTGTTCTTCAACAAACATGTTCCCTTGTGGTTATCAGCACGACCACAAATCATTAATTGATCATATTACATTTTTGTCATCTTTAAAAATACCTATTTGTCAACTGATCTCCATTTGCCATTCTAAATGATCCAATTTCAACCCCAGATTCGTGATCAGCGATCCCAAAAACCCGGGGACACTGAATCTGAAGCAATTCGCACCATTTGGGAGGAAATTGGACCGCCATTTCGGATCAGATAATCTGAACTTTTGGATTTCGACCTCAAATTCGAAATCAGAGACCCCCAAGACTCCCTAGTACCACTATTACGGCCAAAAATCTTTGGACGTTTTTCTTACGCCAGCTACGGAATAGTGAAATCCCCATAAAAAGCACCTCTGGTGCAAAAACCTTTCGCCTAGTTATATAAATGTGATAGTCACCTAGAAAAAATACATTCTTATACCAAGAAAACATCATACACTTATTATTTTATACAAAAATTCCTTCCTCGTAAAAAAAAAAAGATTCGAAATCAGATGCTATTGCCTAGTACCGATATCACGTTGTCTTTTTCGAATTGACAATTAGGCTTTTCATAACACGGTATTGACAGCCTTCCTGTCCTGCCACGTAGTACCATAGATATAACGATAGAGGACTGACGCCTCCATTGGTTCACCCAAATAACATTTAAAAAAAATAAAAAAAAAATTAAAAAAAAATTTGGTGGTAGTGGTACTAGGCGGGCCAATATTTCGTATCACTATATTGGGATTATTGACATGGTTCAACCGCGGTAACATTGTACTTATCTGGAAAAGGCCCGCCTAGTACCACTACCACCAAATTTTTTTTTAATTTTTATTTTATTTTTTTTAAATGTTATTTGGGTGAACCAATGGAGGCGTCAGTCCTCTATCGTTATATCTATGGTACTACGTGGCAGGACAGGAAGGCTGTCAATACCGTGTTATGAAAAGCCTAATTGTCAATTCGAAAAAGACAACGTGATATCGGTACTAGGCAATAGCATCTGATTTCGAATCTTTTTTTTTTTACGAGGAAGGAATTTTTGTATAAAATAATAAGTGTATGATGTTTTCTTGGTATAAGAATGTATTTTTTCTAGGTGACTATCACATTTATATAACTAGGCGAAAGGTTTTTGCACCAGAGGTGCTTTTTATGGGGATATCACTACTTTTTGTAGAATTTGATTAATTACGTAAGTACAATCATTCTCGTATCCGTAATAAATCGCATAAATTGTCTATCACCCTTGAATAAAAGCAATAATAATATTTGTACAAAGATATGTACATATATATACTAGGGGTTCCGCCCCTGCGCGCTTCGCGCGCCAATTTTCCTCGGCGCGGCGCGCCTCGGGCACTATACATTACATATACATACATTACATATACATTACATATAATACTGATCGAATAGATTTGTTCACTCTAAAAAATACACCTACATACCGTGAGTATTCGTGTATCTAACTCTTCAGCCATACCACAATATTCGTTAATCTTTTTCGTTCCAGATCCAGCCTCGACATTCGAAGATCCTTATTATTTTGTAGTTTATAATTGTAATAATTTCCAACTATAAATAAATGATATTCAATAATATACATGCGTAAATAATCTTGAAAGTTGTTTCCGTTTGTGGCTTACTACCTTAATTTGCAATCTGAATGTGATGCACTCTCTGTTAATGTAATGACTGTAATTCTCTCTATTGCCTGGTACTTCTCCTTCTCTACACTCTTTCACAGGATTCGCTAATAAATATTCTCGTGACTTAGCTACTTTAGTTGATTCTGATTTGCATTGAATCGTTTCAAAAATATTATTCATTTGCCGAATAATAATGGACAGATTATCGGTACAATTTTTTCATACTGTAAGTCCTAACCGCAATCTAACCATATAATCGTACTCCGGGCGCTTTGCCTACCTGTCAAAGCAGAAGACAACCAGCGTGAACAAAGAACAGCGGAACGGCAATGCCGTAAACGCCAAATTCGGGATCGGACCGATCCAACTGACCCGCATAACGAATCTCACGCTATAACTAAAGACTGTAGTAATCATTCAATTCAACCCTGTGTTGTCAAACACTTACAGTTATCTCATAAAAAAAAAATATCTTACCGTACCTCAAATAATCTTGTTCTGAATTATACGAACAATTACGACCAAAAATACATTGACACATACCGTACTGTAGTTGGTGAAAATAAAGAGCTAACCAAAGCGCCATCTGGCTACGTCCATACTTGGTAGGTCTCTTCTCTCTACCTAGCGAAAGCCACTCTATACTCTTTATACCCATAGGTTTCGTGCCACATACTTGGTAGGTCTCTTCTCTCTACCTAGCGAAAGCCACTCTATACTCTTTATACCCATAGGTTTCTTGCCACATTGTGTGACGTCACTGACTGACGGAGACGACGAAAATGCGATCTCGTCGATAACACGTATAAATTACTTGCATCGAAATCTTCGAATAATAATATCTCAGCTCTACGTCCACCGATTCGATCGCAATAGGGCTTAAATTAAAGCTCTTCTTGGCCACATCCTGCAATAATTATTACAATTCCGTATTTATAGCGAGACGGAAGAAATTAACGATCATAAATTTCCTCAACTGTCACTCAGTTGCCGTTCGGGTATATAGAGACTCTGTCAGAGTCTCGCGCGGCGCGGCGGAAATTTTTTTTTTTTTTTTATATAACTAGGCGCGAGACTCTACCGAGTCTCTTGATCTGCGATTTTTAGGGATTGATTACACCCCCTTAGGGTGGAGTTCCGCAGATATAAAAAAATACGTGTCGAATATTTTCACCCCCACTACAATTTTCCAAAGTTTTGTTCAAGTCGGAGGGAGACACTTGGCGCGGTTCCTTTGTTAGTAACGGTCGTTCCGAGCGGTTAGAACGTCAAATATCAAAGAGTTCAGGGTAAGTGAGAACTCTCGGAGTTGTTTCAAAGAAGTGACGGGTTTAAGTAGTTCGGGACCAGTAATTTTGATCGAGAGTAACGGTTGAGCTCATTCAAGAGATTGCCCTAGCCCACGACCTTATTGTATTTTGATAAGGCGACTCTAATAAGCGGACTTGTCATAGTTGCGTGATACAAATTGTAACGAGAAATCTCGCTACAGGCTCCCCCCCCTCGGCTCGGGCTCCGCCACTCGCACGGACGTCCGAGGGTCACCGTTTACCCATTTAGCCTAAGTTTTGCGTCCTTCTCCCCTCCCCTCCCGCCTTGTCCCCTTCCCGTTTTGTATGTTCGGCCCTGCGAGACTGCGACCGTTGTCGCCGTCGCCACCACCACCGTCAACGTTCTCCGTCACCCACCGAGGGATTCGGCCGGCCCTGGACTCCACGCGGCCGGGAGAGCATGGGCCGACGCTACGGAGTGGAAGAGCACGGGCGAGCAAGCACACCAATACCACCGCCATCCCCTCGTCGCCTCGCCACCGACGAACACAATGCCTAGCCAGCATCGCCACGTCGCCGCAGCGAGCAAGCACGAAGCTCGCTGCGGCCGAAAAGACTAGGAGGAATCGCCACTACCTTCTCGGCAACAACGTTGAGGCTCGCCCGTCGCCGACTTGCTCCCGCTGCCGACGTACCGACTCTCCCGTCCCAAACAACAACAACAACACACCAGCCCCCCAATTGCCCCACAGGATTCACCCAGGGTCACCAACGAATTTCGAATGACGACGACGGCACGACGGTTCGCCAGTCTCGAGCCGAGAGCCATAGCGTTAGAGCGTAGAAAAGAGTGTGCGATCGAGTCGATTCTTGTAAGACTTCGATAGTGTGCGAGGTTATCTCCGGAAGCTGCGTGCAATTGCGTGAGTCTGTTCTCTGATTCCCGTATCGCCGTTCACCCCTATCCCCCCTGTTTATTTTTCGCTAAGAGTTATCGTATTGTGTTTTTGGTCCGCAGTCCCTCAGACTGCCGGTCCGACCGATTTGCGACGTCCCGCGACGTGACGAGTGGCGAAGCGTAGATAGGCTATCACCTGTTCACCCTTTCTCTCCCTCACCCACCACCCCTCCCCGCGATTTCCTGTTGTTCTCCCATCCCCGAGTGCCGAGGTTAATCTGTGAGCCGATTGCGCAAAAGATCGTAACCCACTCCTCCCCTGTAGAGTCATACCTGCTCCCGCGTGAGCTAAGCCGCCCCCTCGAGTCGTTGTTTTGTGAGTCCGTGTCCCTCCGACACGCCAAAAACGGTGCTACCCCGGCTGGTAGCTGGCGCTCAATTTCCAACCCCCCTTCTGTCGAGTCTCCCGTGCCCTCTCTTCCCCCCCCCCCCCCGCTGTACATCGCCGTAGTCTTACGTTTTTCTTCGTTTTTTTTCTCTGTCATCACTTGTGAACTATCATTGAACTAAGTCTTTTTTCCATATCGTATTCACTGCCTGTTCGCGTTATTTCATTTTTCCCCTTCTTCCCCCCCGCGTTTTCTTTCCTCGTTTCGCTTAGCCAGATTTCTTATAGCCGTCCTTCGTCTAACCGGCGAGGGAGAGCGGTTATAAAATACTGGGCAGTAGGCAATTAGCATGATCAGAGAGATAACCATCTTGGTCGTTTGTTTGGCGATGAATGCTTTCGCGGTTCCGTCGTATGGCCACGACGATTCGTGCAATGATTCCCTTACTTAAGAAAAGGGTCTTGTTGCGCCTGCCGCAGAACGCTCTCCGAAAGTTCAGCGGTACGGTGAAATCGGTCTCTTTCATGATTCCCATTCTAGGTACGCGAGATGCGTTGATGGCAACTGGACCGTTACTTGGTGGACGGAGTCCGTCCGAAACAATATTAATGATAATGATAATTTATAGAACATAATAATGGGCCTGATAGTGCATTCGGATATAAATTTTGTATCCTCACGAACCACAATTCAAACCCGATCAATTAATTTCAAAACTTCACCTGATCGATATTTACCGTTACAAAATATCGGCATTTGCTCTTGAAGCTCAAATCAATGTGAGAAGATAGCGCGATACCTATTTACCACGATGCCAGAGCTTCCATTCGAATAAATGATTCTTCGAAATATTTCGACCGGAATAAAACCTTTCCTAACTCGTCCTCTCGAGGCACTTGAGCTTCATTTATTTTCATTTATGTTGATATAATGAATCTCGGTATTGTAACAATGCGTAATAATTATTGTTGTAATAAAACTTTGACAGAGAAAAAATACATTTCAAAATTAATCTTCAGAGAAGTTACTTTCACAAGACCTATTTTCCCCAAGACTCGATCTACCCTTCCTTCGTGAAATCGCTATATTTTGATTCGCTCGAATGAGACGCTTATTTCGTCTCACTAATAATAAGATTTGAAATTCTGTACACACACAATCAATTTTTCGGATCACTTCCGTTATAAATATCAGGCAATAACAACTAGAAAACATTCACCGTAGTGAATGCACAGTTACGTCACATAGATGTGACAATAATATCCTATGTTGACATGGTAACCTTGCTTAGGGGTCACGATACGTAGCGATGATCTTTCGGAAATGTGTGGATGTTCGCCCATCGTTATGTTGCAGTGTAATGTTTGAGCAATATCGCATAATGAGGTTCCTTGAACGTTGCAAATAAATGCTCCTGAAACATTGAGAAACGATATACTTGATAGGTATACGATATATTTGTTATATAGCAGGTACTTATCAGCAAGCACACAGACGTGCGTCTGTGATACGTATGTCAGTATCATACATACATAGAATAAGTATACTACAGGTATATGAATAAAGGTATATATATTATTTTTCGTAACACGTGCACCGAAACCGGGTCTTTTTTGTCTTCATTCAGGATCGGAAAATAAGTCTTTTCACGTCAGAATTCCATTCGTCAATTTTTTTGTCCTAGGACAAAAATGCTGGTCAAAAATGAAAATTATTGTCCTGCAGTTCCGAACTTTGCCACGCGGCTACACCCGCATCTCCGATTCGAAGATCGAAAAAAACAATCGCAACATACTTTAGTGTAATATGGCATAACCTTGTTTTAACTTACAACTGCTAGTTGACGCGACACGGTATAGCAAGAATGAGCGATATCCCGAGCGAAATTATGCATGCTACCCATCAAAAACTTAATGAATTACCTAACATACTTTCTACAGTACTTCTAATTCCCATTTTGAACGAAATAAAGAACAATGATTTCAAATTTAGTTACATTTGCATACGGGAGCCTTGCTCCCCGAACCCCCTACCAGGGGCTTCATTCCCTGGACTTCGACCCCCTTCTCTCGCTCCGCAAAATTTTCCATTGCGGCATAGTACCTCGAGCCTCTCCATTCGAAGCAACTGATTCTTCTAAGTTTTCTGTGCAATTGTTACAAAAAGTATCGTTTACAGCGCGGACAGATCGACAGTGATTTTTGACTCAAGTGAAATTGGCTGCACTTGATTTCGGCTCGTACAGCCAACTTCACTCTGGTCAAAGATCACTGTCGTTTCGTCTTTGCTGCGTAATGTACTTTATTCATCAAAGGTATAATCGAAAATGTATAATAATAACCCCTTAAAAATCTCCTGGATGTACAGCGATCCGGACGTATTTTTTAAACGAGTTGTGTGCAGAAAAAGAAACAAGCGAAGAGCGCACTCTTGTTTGGTGAATTGGAAGACTAGAAATACTAGAAACTTATGTCGATCGGCTTGCAATTTCTGCGCAGGAATGGTCCGGTGCAGGACTCAAAAGAAGAGTGGTCCTCAGCCGATTAAACAAATTAACACATATATAAAAACATGCATATATTCGTACGGTACGTCGCAAGATGTCCTGTACTTACTATTTTGCTTAAAGGCGCACACCTACATTTGCAGATGTATTTAAACTACATGGCTGCGCGTCTTACCATTCGTCTATTGTTCGACACTGGCAAATCCGTAAAGCAACCGCAGAAAATAGCGGAT
This sequence comes from Arge pagana, assembly GCA_963969455.1. NCBI lineage: Eukaryota > Metazoa > Arthropoda > Insecta > Hymenoptera > Argidae > Arge > Arge pagana. Next base: position 25,192 of record CAXAKQ010000197.1, read on the forward strand.
GTCACCACTGCCTGATATCGTCTCGCGATTCTTATCCCAATTTTGTTCAACCGTCGTTCATGGCCTCATGCTCCACGACCGTTCGCTGCAACTGCAGCCACCATACAGTCCACTCGTTCAATTGTGTTGTGTTTTATCGCCTATTTACTGTAAAGGTTGTGATGAAGTGTTTGTGATGGACTCGACAGCGATTCCAACCATCAATTAATCACCTTTCTTACGCGTACCTTCGACTATGAAATAGAGAAGGGCATCATCAACAAAGTATCGGGAATCTTTCACCTAACAGTCAAACATGGAGACTATAATCAACAAACAGGCTGAGACTGCCTGTCTCCTTCACCGAGCTTCGGACAATTTCAAGGAGATCGGAAAGAACATCACAGTGGGTATCGTTCGTTGCTCGATGGGATCTTCACTAACAAGGAAACCTTTCGAACCCGAACTCGCCGATTTCGATGATCTTGATATATGTTGCAGAACATCGAAAAATAAGAGACACGTATTTTTTTATACGTGCTCTTAAGCCCGTTTAGGGGTGAAATCTACCCTCAAAGTTCACTCTTAAGAAGTCTTTTTTCGAAATATCTCTGCTTCTAATTGGTATTCCGCGACGAAACCAAGTGGAAAATGCTCTTTGCGGCGACGCGAAGCTACTAGACATCGTTATGTCCACGGAGGGTGCAACCCCTATTTTTTGTACCGGAAAAACCACATTTTTCGAAGATATTTTCGTTGTAGTGATTCGAATATTGACTTGAAAATTGAAAAATAAATATTATGGGCGGTAAAATGAAGTAAATGAGTTGACGTATTCAAGGACTTCGCGTTAACCACCCCCAAACACGGTTACTACCCCTTCAGACATTGGTCATCTGCAATAATGAAGAAAATGTTTTTCTCAAGAGAAATACGAATAAGATATGAATTGAGATATCGAATATCTTATATTTAAAGTCATTTATCACGAGGCAATGATTTCATCATAAAATGGATCACCTTGGTCAAGATAAACTATAATTCGCGAGTGACTTTTTAATCCATCAATTCGTCTTTTCGTCCGATAATTTTTTACGATACTGTTTATCACCGATTATTCGTTTCGTAACTCATCGGTCGGGTATATATGTCGTGAAACTCCATGCTCGAGAATGAGTGTAGTCTTTTAGAAGCAATGAGTAGGTTTGTTCCTTCATCCGGACTCAACAATGAGAATCAATCCTTTGACCGTTAAACATTTATTATCCGCGTTTTTTCAAAATATTCAAATACAAGATGGAACGGCCAATCATAGAGAAATGGAGTTAGCAGAATCGATTAAAGATATACTGATAAGTGCCACAAATGATTTCAATGACGTAGATATGATTATTGGAGAGACATTACATTTTCAAGAACAGTACAAAGATCACGCAGCAAAAATAGTTGAAGATACAATACAGCATCATTTTCCTGATCCTGTTGAAGCACCAACAAATCATTGTACAGAATGCTGTTCGTGGTAATCAAGAAGTTATCAACTTCGGAAAATCGTGTTTATATTATGTACATATAAAAATACTCAAAATATTCGAAATCAATTTGGTTTTTTCAAAGTAAAGTGCTCACAGGTCTCATTTTTGATTTTTCATTTCAACAATCATGGTAATCAGGTTCAGCTGCATATGTATTGACCCAGAAAACTTCAATACAAAAAACTAGAACTAATTCTATAGCGGATGAATATTTTTCAAATTCTCAATTTAAAGTGTATTATTCTATAAATTCATGACAATAATGGTAATCTTCATAGAAATGTTTGGAACATAATGATTTCTTACACCAGCCGCATCGTATCATAGCAATATCATAGCCGCGGAATACCAATTAGAAGCAGAGATATATCGGAAAAAGACTTTTTAAGAGTAAACTTTGAGGGTAGATTTCACGCCCTAAACGTGCTTAAGAGCACATATAACAAAATACGTGTCTCTCAAAACATATCTTATTCGTATTTGTCTTGAGAAAAACATTTTTTTCATTATTGCAGATGACCAATGTCTAAAGGGGTAGTAACCGTGTTTGGGGGTGGTTAACGCGAAATCCTCGAACACGTCAACTTATTTACTTCATTTCACCGCTCAGAATATTTATTTTTCAATTTTCAAGTCAATATTCGAATCAGTACAACGAAAATATCTTCGAAAAATGTGGTTTTTCCGGTATAAAAAATAGGGGTTGCAACCCTCGTGGGCATAACAATGTCTAGTAGCTTCGCGTCGCCGCAAAGAGCATTTTCTACTCGGTTCTGTCGCGGAATACCAATTAGAAGCAGAGATATTTCGAAAAAAGACTTTTTAAGAGTGAACTTTGAGGGTAGATTTTACCCCCTAAACGGGCTTAAGAGCACGTATAAAAAAATACGTGTCTCTTATTTTTCGATGTTCCACAACATATATCAAGATCATTGAAATCGGCGAGTTCGGGTTCGAAAGGTTTCCTTGTAAGTGCGAGCCGTTGCACATGGCAATCAACGACAAAGCTATGTCCGACGATCGTCAAACCCATGCATCCTTTGTCAATGAACACTTCATGCCAATGAACTAGGTCTTCTTGACAATGTCGGATTACATGACCGACATCCTGGATCAACTGAAGACAACTCAGGGTATTAATGACGCATTCCATGGTGTTTTCATCATTACATTATCCACTGGGTCACCGCACGACTACTTGCTCAAACTCAACCGGCCCACCTGAGCCGACAGGCTTGAGAAATGAAAAAGCTTTCGGGACCGATTCAAGGCGATGATCAGCGACAATCAACGATTGGGTGACGTGGGCGAATTGGAGTATTCATTTTAGTGCGTGCGGGGTGAGTCCTTCGACGTAATTAGGAACTTTGCGATAACCGAAGCAAGCTTTCAGATTGCGTGGGAATCGTTGGTTTATCGATACGAAAACAAACGTAAATTGATCACCGCGCATATACAAGTCTTGCTCAACCTTCCGCAGGCTACTTCCGAATCCAAAGTCAATCTCAATAATATTCACGACTGTGCGAATATGGCCATAAAAATCCTCGCTAACCTTGTCTGTCCAGTACAACACTGGAACGACATTCTCATCAGTCTCATCGTCAATTGCTTTAACACCAAACGCGGCGCATATGGGAGTTCAAAGTCGGTGGTTCCATCGAATTTCCGAGATGCCATGAACTTGACGAAATTTTGGAAACTCACGTTCGATCATTGGAAGCCATGCTTCCTCTCTCATCCACGTCACATGTTGATAATGGAGAAGCGTATAATTGAAAACCGGAAGAGTCGACCACATGCGTGCCCACGCGACGAACGCGACACGAGTCCAGTGTTTGCTTTGTCAGAAATCACATCTGTTATTCGCTTACCCGGTCTCTGCAGCCAAGACTGTCGGTTAACGCTATCAATTCATCAAACAATACCAGCGCTGCTTCAATTGTTTGAGTCTCAAGCATGGCAGACAGCATTGTCAGAACGAACATAGTTGCGAAAAATGCCGAAAGAAGCATCACACATCGCTTCATTCCAGCGAAGAAACGCATCCGTCGGATATCGAGACACATTTGACTCGCGCAGACATAATAAACGTGTCAACGAGCGTGTATTCCTTGTCCGTGTTCAATACAACTACTCATATCGTCTGTGCGCCTAGCAACTGCTTCAGTCAGGTTTAACTCGCTGTCAGGACGTCAAAGGCGTATTCGCGCACTAATCTACCAGGGTTTTGTAGTGTCAACAATGACCGAGAAGCTCGCACAGCGTATCGAAGCCGTTCGTTACCGCGCTAGGATTATTACGACTGGCGCAGGGTATACTGCTACTGGTTGTGAACATATGACTGCGGTAACAATCGCGTCATCTAAGAGGAAGCGAGTCACATATTCCACCAACTCACTTATTGTCAAATCGTTATCGACTTATGTTCTGAACCGCGTTCCAAGCGCGCTCAACATGACGCATCTTCGTGATCTAGATCTTGCCGACGAAAACCCTTGCAGCGTCGACCCAAACAACATGAATTTTGGTGGCTGACCTTCATGGCTCCATATTATTGGACGGTGTTCGCGAAGGCGTTGCGTTTTAACTCAGCTGCATACCACGCTGAGATAAATACTTTCAGGACCTGTTCCCTCTCCGCTTTCGTCTCACTCCATCAACCTCCGTTTGCATCATTGCATGACTTAGGAGTTGCTAGATTCCGAGCTCCGTCGCTTTTGATAGATCGAGGAAGTTGAATTATAGCCTCATTTCACACCTGACAAGAAATAGTATGATGAACATTCTGTAGACACCATACACGTTCGACTACTGGTCAATACTAAGTACGCTTACCGCTTATTTCAGGACCGCCAATCGACATTGGGGCGTTTTTTCGAAAAGCAAAACTTATGTGGCGCACAAGGGGAAGACAGACCCTGCGTCCAACCGATTTCGATGGCGTTTAACATAGTAGTCGGGGGCCACTCAAAAGTGACTTATGTAAAAGCATTTAAGTCACTACCCCTTAGTTTTGAGAAGATTGCGGTCATACGACATGACGCCGGATCAATTTTAGACGTACATCAATCGTTAAGTAACTAAAAAACAACTATTTCATTCATATATAAATGAGGTTCGCAAACCAATAGTTTCCGAGAAATCGACGAATTAGTATTTCACACGCTTGGCTCTGAACCGAATAAGTTTGGCTGTTAGCCAACTAGAGCGGTGCCGCAGTGGTTAGCGCGTCTGCCCAGAAAACCGTAGGTTCCGTGTTCGAAACCCTTTTCTGTTTTTTCTTGTTTTACTTTGGGGGGGGGGGGGGGGGGGGTGTGAAGATAACAATAAAAAATGACTGAAAATATTACGAAAACACTTCAGGCATATTTTACCACAGAAAAATAAGACACATGAAAAGAGAAACCTCATGCACAGCATAATAAACGAACCACGACGAATATAGAGAACCTCTATGATATTATGAGAACTACGTAAAAACCCTTACTACCCGTCGGCGCAGGTATTTGACTGTTGTCCCCTCCGCTATTAGATCCATGCCTTCGACCCTTCTGTTTGTGTATTTTTTTTCAAACTCTTGGAACCGTTCGCATACAGCCAGCCAGGCTTACTCATCAGTACGTTGTGAATCGTCGAACCAGATAGAACTGGATTGCAGAACGAGGATATTAACAGAATATTTTGCAACGAATCAGCATAGTGAATTTTGTTAAGTAATATCCCGTATGTTATATTGAATTCAATAATGTAAAGAAGGATTCCGAATAAATTACGGTTATTATTTCAGCTACGATGACGCATTCGCGTAAAGCATACGGCTGTCGCTTCGGTGGCTGCCTCAAATCGGCCATTGATGAGGAACAGTCATCGACAAGCCCGTCTACAAATTTTCGTGAAACCTGTCACGGTAGACACGAAAAAAGAAGTGACGGTGCCGTGCACTATTTCATCAGCGCATTGGAGAAGGAGGATGTCATCAATCCAGAAGCAAGTAGCCCAATTTCCACGCGTTCAAAACTTATGGGTGAGGCCATTGTGGAACGATTTTAGGAACTTCGGGGTGAAATGGTATTTACTGACGTACCAGAGTTGTTTCACGATGAAGAAGACATCGAGATAGACATTTCCAAAGCTGATTCATCCGCTTTGGAGATGAAAATACAGGAATCGTCTTCAAGTTCTGCTTCATCAATTATGAACGACACTTATGAACCGAAAAGAAAGAAGAAAAAATTCTAAGGCATACCTATTCACGATGAAATAAGGGCGGTAACTTTAGCAAGACAAGATCCGAAGTGGAATCTCCGAACATTGCAAAAAAAGGCTGCATCTGCCTTGAAACGCAAAAACGATTTGTTAAGGTGGGAGAAAGACGTCGAAAGATGAGTAACCAATTTGGATATGTACCCTACCATAAATAAATGGACGTTTCATCGATTTGTTGAAGCCAGACGACGTAACGAGAACGTGACAACAAGAACACTCCAGCAGTGGGCTGCAGGTGCAGCACTTCAGTACACAACGGATACTGATTTCAAATTTTCCGCATTATAGTTTTGAGTCAGAGATTGCAAACAAAAGCATGACATTCGGCAACATGACGTTACGAAATACGTCTCGCTTAAGGACACAATGATATTGAATGATGCGCTGAAGTGAGCAGAACTCTTCCAAAAAGAAACGGCACCGCTAATCAGCACATTCGATCTTGGCTACGTAATTGACACCGACCAAATCGGGTGCGAATATCGATCAAATATTAGACGTACTTTATCCAACAGGGAAGAGAAAAAAATGCTTGTTGCAGTCGGTAGTGTTAATTAAGTCACACATTCCTACACGGCGCAATATTCGATAACAGCTTCTGGAAAATTGTTGCCGAAAGTTTTCCTGTGTCTACAGGAAGCTACCGATAAATTCGACCCTAGAGTGACGCAGGAAGTAGATCGGTTGACGACTATATACAGAAACTTGTATGTTACATGTTCGAAATCTGGAAAATTAACAACCGGTATTTACAAGTTGTACCGCCAACACGTTTTGAAACCCTCCGTTGATGAAAATAAATTTTGCTTACTATTGGATTCATGGGGCGGATAAACAGACATGGTCATCTACGACTCTACATTCGTGGACGATCAGAGTCAACCGACTTGCACGGTGAAAATAAGACCGCCGTAGTGGACACCCATATGCCAACCGTGCGATGTATATTTTTTCCGCCAAGTGAAGAACTTCATTGCAAAATTTCCAAATTGCCCTACACTCCTCGAGATACAGCGAGGGCTTCATAATCGGGCTGATGCCATAACAATTCATAGCCTCATTCACAATCAATTATTGGCCCCAATATTTTAGGCGATGTTATCTCACGCTTAGTACGCATCGAAATTAATGACACAGAGAAGTGTCTTCATGAAACTGAATCACGTTTGTTTTCCGACTACTATTAGGCGGGAAAAACGCGAAACTGGGAATGTGGCTTTTATCTAATGTGCTTGGTGCAGAAAGTTCACCTGTTTCAAACGTTCTACGACAAGTATCATCAGACGCACTGGAACGACTGATTAAGAGAATCAAAGAGTGAGTGAGTGCAACGAAGCAATATCGATTGAATCACACAAATATAATTATTCCGTAATACGAAAATAAGATCACCTGAAATGTTTCTGTAATATTCTTAGTCATTTTTTATTGTTATCTTCACGTCCCCCTCCCATCCCGAAAGAAAAACATAAAAGGGATTCGGACACTAAACCTACGGTTTTCTGGGCAAACGCGCTAACCACTGCGCCACCGCTCTGGTTGGCTAACAGCCAAACACATTCGCTTCAGAGCCGAGCGTGTAAAATACTTATTCGTCGATCTTTCGGAAACTATTGGTTTGCGAACCTTATATATATATATGAATGAAATATCGTTGTTTTTCAGTTATTTAACGATTCATGCAGGTTCAAAATCGATCTGGCGTCATGACTTTTGACCTCAATTTTCTCAAAACTAAGGGGTAGTGATTCAAATGCTTTTACATAAGCTGCTTTCGAGTGGCCCTCAACCACTTTGTTAAACGCGATCAAAATCGATTGGACGCAGAGTCTGCCTTCCTTTATTAGCTATGAGCGTCGTTTATGATCAAATAACGATCAGGCGTTCGAATACGCCGAGTTCATGCACGAGTATGAATCGCTCGATGACATAAGTGAGATTCACAATCAAGAGACAATTCCGGACGATTCCGAAACAAGCGGTTTACTTCCCGCATCACGTAGTTCTTTGCGAAAGTAGGGCGAACTTGCGATTCTGCGTCATTTTCAACGCCTCATGGAGAACCGCGAACATGTCCTTGTTAAACGATTACCTCCTGATTGGATCCAAACTTCAAACCGACTTGTTCGCAATAATTTCACTTTCATACTATTCGCTTTGGTAGTATGGTCCGGATATGCTCAAGGAGCCCTCCGAGCAATAGCCTCAAACCTCACCTGTGGCTTATATGGATGTTACCTCCGAGTCCAGACGGTCGCCCTCAGCTCATCTGGCGTCCGCGGTGAAGAAATGGCCCCTCGCGGAACGTTTTTCAAGTTAGACCAAACTCCTGCGCGTTACAGTGTACGTTACATTTACGTTCACGTTGTTCGGAAAAATCCGTCAACGAGCCTTCACGAAAGTTCCAAGTAATAATAACTTGACAATTTCATTGTCATCGTTCAAAATCGACAAGGACAGGATATTACGACTCAAATAGAGTGAATGCTCGCCTCACTTCGACGGATTACAGCATTTACAAAATCTAAAATAGCTGCCGTGCCGAAATCCTTCAAATGCGCTCAATATTTATATTGACAACATAATTACAGTCGCGAAGCATTCGATTGTCATCTCATCGCATCCTTTGGTTCATCTCCTAATAATCTCCACTCACCGTCGGGCATTGCCTGCCGGCCCGCGGTTACCTTTGACTATTTCGCGAGATTAATAATGGCTTTTACGAGCGAGACAAACGATACGAGCGGTCTTGTATCAAAGTTGTTGAGAAGTTGATCTGCATTGGTGACCTCGCGTCAACCCCGTCGACCGTGCATTTTTGCATTGCGGAGTGGATTATGCGGGACATTTCCTCGTGCATACCGTGCCCGGAAGCGAACACAAGTCTCATGAGGCTGATGTTGCGCTGTTCATATGTTCAACAGCGCGTGCGATCCGTTCAGAATTAGTTCGCAACTATTCGATCAGAGCAGATAAGCAAAGAGCATTCTAGCCCGTATTAGTGCACACACACATACACACGCGCGCGCGCATACACGTCTCCCCCTTCCCTCACACCCCCTGAGGTTCGAACATTCGCCAACCGATGACGCCACCAGCAACCCTCAGGTCCGCCGTTACCCACAAAGATGGCGATGTATCAACACTGATGAGGTCACCTGCTCTTGAATTAACGTCACGCACCCAGTTCTATCTCGTTCGACGATTCACAACGTACTGATGTATACTTTTAGCGGATATTCTCGTCAATTCCGTCAAACTTGCCGATCAGCATGCAATTGAGATCCTCAGCATTATCATACAGCACCCGGTCTTGCCTTTGATGCAACACTTAAATGCACAGGTATTAAATAGAAACTTTTACTTAAAATTGACGTGGTAATGTTCATTGAAAAACGTATACGAGGTGGTGTGGCTCGATGTCCAAATAGGTATGCTAAAGCTAATAACATGTATACGGGGGTAGACTTTGATCCGCAGCAGGATGCATCGTACCCTATATATTTTGACGTAAATAATCTGTATCGAGCTGCTATGTGCCTTTATTTACCATACAGCACGTTTGAGTGGGTGTCTCATTTCAAACAACTCGATGTGTGAAAATGTATCGGACGATTCTTCCGTCGGATATATACTTGGAACATTCGCAGAACCTTCATGAATTGCATAAAAACTTATCGTTATACTCGGAGCATTATGTACCATTGGGGTGCAAACAATCAAAATTAATCACTACGCCTTTTCCAAACACAAAATATGTTATCCATTATGAAGTCTTGAAGCCATGTTCAAATTGAGGTATGAAGTTGACGAAAATTCATAGAGTTTCAAAATTTCGACGAAGACCATGACTAGCAAAATTATCAAATCTGAATACTGAATTAAGAAAAGAATCCAGCACTGATATTGAGTGAAAAATCGACGAACTTATGAATAACTCAGTTTTTGCAGACCGTTCGAAAGTTCAAAGATGTCAAGTTAATTAACAAATGGGTTGGACCGTATGGAGCAAGAGCTCTGATTGTTCAACTCAATTTGTATAGGTGCACCATTTTCGATGAAGATATGATTATAATTGATTTATCACAATTAACAGCTACGCTGAATGAACCGATATATGTGGGATTCTCTATCCTCGATCTTTCCAAAACATACATTTACGAATTTAACTATAATTATGTGAAGAAAAACTTTGGAGATCTAGCAAAATCGATGTATACAGACACAGATAGCCTTTTGTATAATTTCACCGTTCCCGACGTATACGACTGTAAGAAATTTAATTTGACGAAATTCTGCCGAATAACATTCATAGAATTCCTTTGGTGAACCAAAAAGTTGTTGGTTTGATGGAACATGAAAATGATGGTAGAAGAATGATGGAATTCATAGGTTTGAGAGCAAAACTTTATTCATTCGGACTGTTAAAAGAGGAGAATTCGGAAAAGAAGAATTTGGATAAAAAATGTGCCAAGGAAGTCAAAGGCTCTATTTTGAGAACGATAACATTTGACGATTATTTTGATTGTGCTTGGAAACAAGAAAATTTGAGTAGCAGTCGAAATTTGATTCAAAGCAAAAATCACGAGGCTGATACCGTTTAGCAAAATAAGATAGTATTCAGCTGAAATGATGATGAGCGAATTATATCTGACAATGGTATAGACATGCTTTCATGGGGCTGTGAGGTATGTAAATGAATTGTACATACTATACGAAATCAAGTATTGAATAAATATTGTTCTTTATCAATCCCGAAATTTCTACAAATCGTTTTTATTCATCCAACTATTATGTGTATTGTTGAAACCTAACCATTTTACATAGTGTTCTGGTCCACGTCTCCAGGGCACCTTCTCTACAAGGTGGATTTCAGGATTCCTTACCTTCAGAAGCTCCTCCTCGTAGAAACCACCAATGATAGGTTGATCTTGATAATCTGTTATCTTGTACGTGACCAAATTGGTATTCGCTATTTGAGTGATCGTGGATATTTCAGTTGACTAATTGGGTATATAAACTTTCCCGGAAAAGTTTTTATATTTGCCGATTCGGACTTTTTCTCCAACTTTGAATTTTGGTCTCGTGATAGATTTCACGCAAATTTCCTGATAAATAGTACGTAATAATTCCTTTTTGTTTCGTTTGGAAACTTCGGCCGTCTTCATGCGGATGGTTCGGTGATTGGTGTTATTATAATCCGACTCCAAATCCGATAAGATATTGACCCACTTGTAGTTCCCTCACAGGCTGAACAGTATCTACATCTTATTTTTCAGCGTACGATCGAAACGTTCGCAGATGGATGCCTTCAAGTTACTGAAGGTTGAGTATAGCTTGATATTATATCGCTTCTGCGTGTAAATTCTTTGGTACACATCCTTGTCCGAGCACAAACTCCATGGCTTTTGTTGTATCTTCACCCGTTTTACTTTTGATGGGTACAGCCCAAGCGTACTTCAAAAAGATATCGATAACCGTCAACAAATTTTTGTAACCATTATTTTTCCTGGAGTATGACATCATGTCAACGAGATCAGCTTGCCACGTCTCATCCAAACCACGAACATCTACATGTCGACGCTGATAATTTTTTTTCGCTGGTTTATGCAGTTCCATTAAAATGTCTAGCTTTTTATTGTTCATTTCTGCAGTCCTCTCAATCGATCGTCCAATTTGAAAATGGCTTTTGAATTTCGAGTCTTCAGCTCTTGAACCGTTTTAATATCAACATTCAGGTTCTGCAAAGCTGTCGTTGTAATAGACTCTAACGCGTGTATCATCAAATTGTTATTGTGAACTTCCTCTTGCAGGGCGGCGATTTCATTCATCAGAAATCTCATAGTAACAACATCAGTTTGCAGCATTGGATTCGCAACATCGCACAATCTTTTATTATCTATATCATAATTCCCGTCAGAAGTGAATTTGAATCCAATACCTTTATCCAACTGTCGTCCAAAGACATCATCGCTCATCTTGCGAATGATGTGAAACCGATGAGATAATGGTTGATAAATAATTTCAGCTTCACGCAATTCCTCGATAATGGATATGATTTCATCAGAATGATTCAAGTTTCCGGCTGCTTGTGAAGCTAGTAGCAAACGCAGATGGTCTTTCAGTTCATTAGAATCATCACAATGAATACAGTTTATTGCTCTACCTTCTCGAACAATCATTTACTTTGGTGAAATACCCTTGCCCGAGCGTGTACGCTTTGGTTGCGCTGATGGTAGTGATGGTGAATTTGAGCACATGGAGCGTGTTTGCTTCGGTTGCATCGATGCTGGTGAAGTTGAAAACATTTGTGCGATGGAACGGTTATACTTGTGAAAACTTTCTATAATTTTCCATGTCACGCGAAGTAATTTAGTTCTGATTAAGTATCTTTTTGAACAACAATTCAAATGAACCTCTGGTATTTGGATAACGCTCATCACCGATACGAATATGATCTCATTCGGAACTTATCGATGGATTGCCACTTCTCAACTTATTGAGAGTGAGTTTGCGTATATCATAGCTATTATCTACATCGTTTTCTCTGCTCTCATCCTGTAACATTTCAAGATACGCTTCTGAAAATTTCGCATCAGGTTTTGCAACGTTTGATACTATAAAGGCGTTCGCTTCATGTTCCTTTTCCACGTCTGCTGTAGAATAGACCTCTCTGTCATCTCTTGACTGCCCGATTGCATCTTTCGTTGGTTCTCTGTCCCCTTTAAAAGGTTCAGTTTTCTCCTTGATTGAGCTGGTAGCGTTGGAAACATTCAGCAATTGAGAAAGATGTTTGAGGAAGCGTACGTTCGACAGAGTTAAAATCGATCCATGTTCTTGTGTCGACCCGTAAAAAAAGCTCTCACATCATTCTGTTTCTCACAAGCCACATGGTCAAAAACTATTATTAAGTTAGGTAACGCACCATCCGGTGCAACTACTTGTTCATGCTCGTTGGATGAAAGATATTCAACGTCATCTGTACTTTCGAGTAATTTTCCCAGGAACTTGTAGTTTGGTTGATTCAACGACTCTGAATAGATAAAGATATTTACGAATCTTAATCCATTTGGATGTGTTATGAGAGTTAGCAATGGATCAGTTTTCCCGCAGTTTGAGAGTCCATAGAATACCGCGCGTACACTATTCGGCAGCAAATCTCCATATCGCTTTTCATTCTGTACGCTCTGCTGAACAAATCCATCGAAATTTGTTACAGGTAATTTGACTGACTGCATCTTGAACCTCATCTTGAGTTGAACTGACGTTGAACAGTATAAGTATCAAGTTCATCAAGACTAATCTCCAGTCGCATCCGAGGTATTGCAATGATTGTGTACAAAGCCAAAGCGACCAGTCGAAAGCGAAATGCGAAAAAGAAGCGTCGCTGTGGAAATTGATTACTCAACAGAATTATTAACTATTCTCCAGTAGAATTGCATTTACCTGGGTATTAATACTGCGGTCCCGGTACGAAATTAGCGATGAGGTTAGTTTAAGGTATCCCGGTATGAGTCCCCTTGACGCAGCCAGCAAGGAACACGCTACGACCGAATCGAAGCATCGAGAACACCTTGATGTAAGAAGTGTGGCACATAAAAATTTGGCTGAAGAAGTGGGCGACGAGTTTTCGCCGAAGACGCTAATTAAGGTAAAAAAGCTGCTGCTTGGGCTGTAACGAACGCGATGAAAACCAAAGTGAAGCTAGTGATGGGTCTCCGAGGTCCGAATATAACGATGAGGAGAGTTGTCACTTAAGCCAAGAGGTCTATGGTTTGGGGTGAAACTGCTCTGACTCGCATCAAGTTGGCATTGAGAAGTGCACGAGGAGCTGTGAGAAAGTTTAGCGGAACACGTAATGTACGCACTCTCAGGATTCTTTCTCTACTGTCAAAAGTTGGCATATTTTTACCATTCCTCGTACCCTTCTCCACTGGGCTCAGCTCAGTATTGCGAAGCATGTGAATGATGCGAGCTCTGCCAAGCGATAACTGGAGGAGAGTCAACGTCATAACAAAACTATGGAAGCCATCGGTTTGGGCAAAGGACTTCACTTAAAAGGCTTAGATCTCTACTTGAAACCGAATAATCAAGCAAAAAACTAATAGTGACACTGCCACAATGGGCGCCTACTGACGCAGATATGTTAAAGTATGCAATTATCTTGAAAATTCCATATTTTCTTGGTGTTTTTATGCGAAATGATATACCAAAAAAGGGACCGCGCAGGCGCGAGTCGTCAATCGTCAATCTTGATGATAGAGATGGCTCTGGCACAAATTGGGTTGCGAATAAAAAAATTGATGGCAAAGCTATTTACTTTGATAGTTTTGGTAATCTTTTAATCTTACTTCGACAGTTTGCTAGTCACGGTCGACTGCGGTCACTTATGTCTCAAGTTTCTGTGTGACCAGTCAAATCTTCACCACAATAGCATTAAGTTTCACGAACTCAGTTTGAAATTCACAGCCATGGATGATTCATTGACGCTAAGTCGGGGAAATTTTCTATTCACGAGACCCAATACTTTCCGCCGATTGAGCTTTTTTCTCACAGAAATTATACTCTTGGTCTTAATAATTTGTTAACGTTTAATTCGATTCTCAATGTAGATGTTGATCACAATAAACCTCATGTGGGGGGAAAAGTGGTGAGCAAATCTACTAGTAGCTATGAAATTGAGGATATTGAAAGCTATGTATAAGATGTGCTGATGAAGGAAAGCATCACGATCAACATTAAACCTAACAATAATACTCTCCAGAGCGAAATCTAATGTAATCGTTCTATAGATTTCAAACAGAGCGATTAAAGAAACGGACTATTATGGTGCACTCTTCGCGTTCTGGAAGCTAACAAAATTCACGCTACTGACGCATCGGTAACTATCTTCAAACTAAATACGCTACGAGTCGAGTGTAATATTACAACAGGTGCCTACGTCAATGAGCGCAAAGTTCACAAAATTCATGAATTTTTCCCAATCGTCGCGCCAGGATATATGATTGTAGAAGTACCATCGCACGCTGTTCACCTTCCAGTCGCCGCGAGAATCATAGATCGTATTCAACTACGTATCGTTGATCAAGACGGTGATTTAATCAATTCTCGTGGGGGGATCATAACGATAAGGTTACTTATCGATGCTCAATGATGAAAATCTTCTATAACAGTAAGTTTGGTGATAGTTATATTAGTACATGGCAATGTTGCGATCGAGCCAGTTATCAACCGATTCTCAACAGGCTCACCCGTCAGAACGCTCTCCTGTTGATAAGCTTAGGTGTCGAAGTCAATGCTTTTAGGAAAGTAATTTTCGCAGAGTAAAACGAAGATTTTGCTGCCTTTGCTTTGTATGCTGTTTACCATGAACAGGAGAATATTGAATATTCAGACACCCGTCTTTGACGAATCCATCGCACATTATGAGATTCATTCACACAAGCCATACGCATCATCGGCGTTCAACAACAGCAATGAGATTTGAATTACAGTGCAGCATTAAGACTTGTGTCCACTACTGAGCAAGAGCTCGCTACATGTGTACGGTAGGCTAACCAAGCCCGACGGAACTGCGGCGGCTTTGACTCTCGTCAACAACGTTGTTGGCCACTTGTTCGAGGAAGTGTAATATGAATTAATTGCCGTGGAAATTGATAGGAGTAAGAATGTTGGTATCACAAGTCTTATGAAAAGTGATACTTCTCTCAGTCCGGGGCAAAATTGACTTCTAGAGAACACTGGGTGGCTTGATATGACGGCAAGTCTAACATTGACAGATGTTGTAGGTTATTTCGATATATGTATACTGCTGAATTTGATATTGGGTTTTGCAGAAGACTATCGTGAAATCATCGTTACGAATAATCTTGACGCGTTCGATGAGTAATGTCAACGCAATTTTGCAGACTTCAAATGAACAATTCAAAATCCAGATCGCTCAAGTCAAATTGCTCATGCCATACGTGCAACTTTCGAATCATCAGAATTTTATTGAGAAAGATCCACCGATTTCCATAAGTTTTCGCACTGGGAAATTATATAAATATCATGTACTCCCGACCACCTCGAAGCACGTTTGGACTGGCAAGACGTCATCTCAGTAGGAAAAGCCTCGATACGTTATGCTTGTTCTCCAAACCGGTCGGAAGAATAACGCGACTAAAAATGCTAACCATTCCGATCATTGTTATATCATCGACGTTAAAGTGTTCTCAAACTCGCAATGCTATTCATATGGAAATCGGAACCTAGATATAAGTGACAATCAGTATGCTTCACTGTATGAGATGTATGCAAACTTTCAAGCCTCCTACTATGGCAAGGATCCCGGAACATTGTTGAAGAAGAGTGAATTTCTTCACTTTGCAACCTTGTTCATTATTGATTGTTCGAAGCAGAACAAGCTTGGACCGATAGATATCCATCTTGAGTTTGAAGCGCGAGATAATTTCTCTGCTGATACGTCGGTATACTATTTGATCTTACATGATCGTACAGTTGAATATAATTCTATGAGTGTCGGGGTGAAAAATTGATATCAAAGCACCTCATCCATGGCTATGAAAATCAGTCTGATTCACAATCCAGTTCATAGTTGATCTACAAGGTTTCGAAGTATGGCGCATTGGCCTCAGAGTAAAGAAGCTATTATATACTCTTTTTGATGACAAAAAAAGCATCCGTCATCCTTCTTAATGCAACCAGCACTCGACTGGGGTCGGTTGCCGGCTTGGCAGAAGAGTGAGAATTCGTGGTTGGAGCGAAATTTTCATAGTTCATCTTGGGACTCTGGCATGTACCCTACAATGATATCACAATATTTTTCATAAGTATTTTACATCACTGCGCTAAGATCTATGTACAAGGTTCATGGGTGAAGCATTGGCTGCAGTATAAATTATCGGGAAATACCTATTGCGAGATAATCGATCTGACAGATCTGGGGTGCCCGTCGTTGGACAAATTGAGAAAAGAAGCGAAAACCACCTGCTCTACGCATCATGATCCATGAAATGTCCACTGTATTGCTCAAAATGTAAAGTTGTTACAAAATTGGCTATTAAAACTTCGTTTTACAAACCTAGATATTGATGAGTTCGATGTATCAATGCCATGATTCTGTATCACAATTGATTTTTCAGTATTTTATGAATAAAACAATTTCCTTTCCGTGAATATGTTTCTGAGTCCTTATGATTGGCTATTGCTTCACTTTCTCCCGCTAATTTGCAGTTTCAAGAATATTTCAGAACGTTCGAAGTCTTCATCTCGACATTTCGATTGGAATGACAGTTGCGATGGAAGATTCTGGCAAAGGGGTTGCCATATTTCGAATAATATTCCATCGTTATTCATCAGCGATAATTCCAAGAACTCTCCCAGCTCACGAAAAAATTCCGAGATTGGTTAGCGAGGTCATAAGCACGCGCGTGGTAAAAACTTCTGCAATCGATTCCTGAGAACTGCAAGCATGATCATTGTCACTCGTCGGTAGTGACGTCTGGAGAAACCTTGAGTATCTCTTATCTCGTAGGATTTCGTGAGAACGACATGGCATGCGATTTACATAGAAGACCAAAAGGTTCGATCTTGCAAGCAGACCATGATGACGTCATCATTTTATCGTCGATAATTCCGATACTCCTATTGCGTGGGGGAAATGAAATTTCGACAATCGCAAGCGAAGTCATATGCACGCGCGTGGTAGAAACTTCTGAGGAGAACGTAACTTTGCATGCTGAGGTGGAAACTTCTGGATGAGAATCGCAAGCATGATCGCTGTCATACGCCTTCACCGTTTAACTCTTGCCTCAATAACAGAAGTAGCGTGAGGGAGAAAGGGCGCGCTAATTATATTGGTAACGAATCTTGCGTTGGTAATTATCGATATTAAGCGCATGATCGATAAATCATCGATCGTCTGTCGCAAGGTAGAGCGCGCGATTATCGGATTTGGAGTACGGAATATCAAGTTGTGAGGCGTTAAACGTAACTTTGAGCGTGTGTGCCGTTGAAGTAAGGGTGTTTGGTGTTAACTTAGAGTTAGAGGTGTGTTAGAGGTGTGTGACGTCAATTCAAGAGCGAGTGACGTCATCATTGCCAATATCAGCGCTATCTGTGTGGGTTACAGCGCCATCTTTGTCGGTAACGTTGGACCTGAGGTTTGCTGGTGGCGTTATCTGTTGGAGAATGTCCGAACCTCAGGGAAAGGGGGTTGAGGTGGGGAAAGGAAGAGGGGTTTACGTGTGAGCGGGCGCGCGCGTGTGTGTGTGTGTGTGTGTGCGCGCTAATGATAATCGCCCACACACACACACACACATGGCGCTTGACTTCCACGCTGGCACCCCGGGTTTGATTCCCACGTCAGAACCTTTTTTTATCATTTTTTTTCTTTATCTCTATTTCCGGTTTTTTCCTCAATGCATATTACTCATTCAAAGGAAAAATGATATAGAATAACCACGCTAACAAGGCTATAATTCAATTCGAAACGTAATTCATTTTTCAAATACAATATAAGTGTGAACGATTATTCATTGCTATCGTTCGAATTTTTGGCGAAACCAGTGTACTCGAGCGGATGATATTTCTTTTTCTTCGCACCGTGTGCATGATATGCATAAATGCAACGCTAGTGCATGCGCAATTTTTTTTCAGAGGCGATAGCGGAAATCCAATTCTGTTTACATTCTGGAATATCGCTCGATATTCTGTTAATTTTGCAGCACACCGCAAATTACGAAATATATCAGCGAAAGGGACATCGCAACTCTGCAAGAGACAGTTAACGATCGAGTTTCCTGTAATTCAAAACAAATGAAGAATAGGATCCAGATGATTGTCACGCGGATGGGGACGTTCTTGCCTAAGGTTGAGGCAATGAAGTCAGGCAGAGAGAACGTGTGAGGGAACAATGTATTGTGCGTAGCTCAATACGGATACGTGCGGGTATAGATACGCGGCACAATGAATTTTCCAGCTTTCCAATAATACTTCAACCGAATATTCATCGTCTCTAGTAACGAACGCGCGATCGTTGATTGTACAAAAAGCGAGACTTGTGAGAACAAACTATCCGCGAAACTTTGAGATGAAACTGACAATAAGACGATGGAAGAGAAATATGGAAATCCCAACCGAAAAACAGTCAAAGAGAAAAAAATCAACAGGATCGATAAATCGCGATGAAATCACAATGCTTGATGAAGCGCAAGGAATTATAGCGGATCGTTGCTTATACGTATCTTGATCCCTCGAATGATTTTATATACTTCCTTTATGAAATCCGTAAGTCCGGGAAAAAATGATCGGTTCTTTGCTGGTGCAATAAAAATCGTAAATGGGGAATCAACGGCAAGAGAGCGCATTCAGAAATTGCTATTATGGGAAAGAAAATTTTCTGAAAGCTGGCAGCATCACCCGAGCCAGGTATTGACTGCAAAAATCTATTTTTGTGCCTGTCACTCAGTTCCAAAATATTGTAAGGCACGAGGCGGAGTCGGTGATCCTGAAGATGGTTTTCTATACGTTTCTTGAAGAAAAGGAAAAAAAAATGACAGAGAAGAGAAAACCTACACAAATTACTTCGAGATTTCATTCAATAGTCTCTGACTACGGAGGTTGGTGTAGGCTGGCCACCGACCATTGTCACATACCGAACAATTGTAACATTGAGACGCTGATCCGTCAATCTGAGAATATTGGAGGAACTATTTTTCATACGTTCTGGTTCAATTGTATAATAAATGACATTTAAAACCGCGAAACCCTCGCTGATCAAACTTTATTTTTGGGGCTCTTGTTTTCAGGAATTTTTATTATGACAAATAATACCTGTGACGGTTCAGTCAAGTATTGTACTTAACGATCAAATAAATACCGAAATTGGACCAAATTCGACTCATTTTCAAAATCATCAAGGTATCACTGTCACATAAAAAAGAGAGTTACAAAATATTATAATTTTTCCTTTAAATTCATCTTCAATTCATCGAAACATTAATATTCGTCGCGTTGAGATCTGACAATCGTCGACTAGACGTAAGATCGGCGGTGTTTAACTCAATTATGGTATTTGATTAAAAAAATTTAAGAACATAATCATTATAGCTGAGAATCATATTTTGTAGATCGCCCATAGCACATGGAGTTTCGAGAACATTGTAGATACCTTACAATGTAGTTTTCAGGTAACATTCACCGATGATGTCGAAGAAACCTTAAACATATGACTCGCTGTACATGATTCGTCATATACATGTGAGGAATATTACGGAAGGACCCAGCAAATGTACAATATTGATGATAGACCTCCAATGCTCCGCATACATCCGGTTGAGACTATAATATATTCACATCTACATATATCCTGATCCGGGCGCCATGTGCATCAGCAAATAGTGATGTGTGTCGTAAAATATTGTAATTCGAGTGAATTTACGTACATGGTGTATACAACTATACAATACAAGCTTATATCTATTATCTATATCTTATAGGAGACAATAAGTACATATAATATATTATTTAATACATTCAGGCGATATAGAAATTCTAAGACTATATGATAGAACTGCCTTGACCCCAAAATGTTTTTTTCTTAACATACTTCTCCTCAAAATGTTAGAGTCATAATACCAATATTGACACAGTAAAATTTATCAGCTTTGGCTGATTTATTGTAAGCCTACAATCATTCCATTTATCATCTTGAATGATCTTGTAATTTACATCAAATCAGGAATTTTTCAATCTTTGACATCCCCCCAGTAAACCAAAACGAATTACGAACTGCAACACTTTATACAGACGATTCAAAACAAATCAGAATCAACATCGATTCTATTATTTTATTGCGTGATTACCCGGATGCAATGTATCGCTGGACGCTAGATCTAGCCTCATCCGCAGACATGTGTGACAAAGGCGGTTAATTTATGGTTGTCATTACTGTCGAGCTTATCACAAATACATCATTTCAACCTTCACAGTAAATAGACGATAAAACACAACACAATTGAACGAGTGGACTGTATGGTGGCTGCAGTTGCAGCGAACGGTCGTGCAGCGTGAATCCACGAACGGCGGTTGAAGAAAATTGAGATTAGAATCGCGAGACGATATCAAACAGTGATAACGTCCACTACCTTTGGCGGTAGGTTCATGAATCTGCCTGTGTCGAACAATAGATAGATGAAAAGACGCTCGAAAATGTAGTTCAAATCCATCCGAAAATGTGTGTGCGACTTCAAGCAAAATAGTGAATACAAGACACCGTGCGGTATCTCGTACAGATCTATGCAGGTTTTGCCGATAATCCTGAACATACTGCTTGCGTCGGATTACACGAATCCAAAATGAAATAATTAGTTGAATCATGCGGTTCTTAGATTAGTGCAACCAAACTGCAAGAATCGCCACGGGCAGGGCGAGCCATCGCCACCCGCCATGGGCAAATTCCTATGGTCGCAATTGATAATGTCTACCGGAAAAAATATATTCTCGTTACCGGTCGTTTGTACTCGGATTTCGCGCTTTTCACTGTCACCACTCGAATCATCCCGTCCGCACCGGGATGACAATGCAGTATGCGGGCGAGTCTTCACTTACACGGGGGTAAGAGCGGATTTCGTGATAATATAATGCGTCCAACTTGCGCTGAGTTTGTGATGCGAAACTTGTTTGGTCGCTGTTGCAAAGTATGCAAGTAGTCGTTGGATCACGATTTTCAAAAACTCTCAATTGACACAACAATTTCCATCGCGATAGACGCGATTCAGTGACGTCGAGAAGCGTAGGCCCTGGAATCGACGGTGAGCAGGGAACCGATCAAGAAGTGACCCGGTATCAACGTAGCGTAATCGTCAAGTTTGTTGGGGATAGAAGCTATTGGTCGGGAATTGGAACAAGCCTCGATTTGATACAGGGTTATGGTGAACTCTTCGAGCGTAAGAGAATGCGCACCGACAACGCGTTTTGAATATTTCATACTACGACCTCCCGCTTCCCAGAGTCTGCCGTAATGCGGTGCCGCGGGTGGCAAGAAATGCTAATGAATTTGATTGGCGGCTGATTTATTGAGAGAATCCGTTCTCGAATCGCAGTCACGGATGAATCACAAGGGGAGTGCGCGAACTTGGGGTCATCGATTCCAAAGTTCTTGTGGTATGTTAAAGTACTTCATAATAGCAGTCTAAGGTGCGACGCAGAGCACACCATTCGCAACCGTTTCCGAGTAAACGAATAAACATATTCCTATATTTATTCTTATACTATTAATTTTGTAGGTTAGCGACGTAGCTCAGCGGATAGGCGCTCGTCTTCCACGCAGCGCCCTCCGTTCGAATCCCGCGTCAGAAATGGTTCTATTGATTCTTTTTTCCCCCTATTTCTGCTTTTTCTCACAATGCATATTACTAATACTTAGGGAAGGTGCCATGAAATAACTAGGCTAACGAGGCTATAATTCAATTAAAAATGTAGTTCATCTTTCTCATACAATATAAGTGTAAAAGATTATTCGACGCTATCGTTCGCATTTTTGGCGGAACTAGTGCACTCGTGCGAAGAATATTTGTCATAAAAACAGGTGAAACGAACATTGATTTTCGCACCGTGCGCATAATATAAACGCAATGCTGGTGCACGCACGATTTTTCTCCAAAAGCGATAGCGGAAAACAAATTTTGTTAACCTTCTGAAATATCACTTGCTGTTCCGGCAATTTTGCGGCACACCAAGCATATTTCAACATATTGTTAAACTTTGGCGCGCTGAATTGTCGAAGAACCAACGATTGTATTTTGATTGCATCTTCGTGCGATGCTATTTCTTGCCGTTCTTTCAACAAACTAGAAGCGTTTTGCAATTGTTTAATTAAAAGTTTAACTTGACGATAGAAATACACATCGCATGGTTCACAACGAGGTGTACACTTTTGCGGGATAAATTTCAGCGTGCAAGTCACGTCTCTATTATTTTTATTGCAAATATCGTCATACCTGAAC
The DNA here is from genome assembly GCA_963969455.1 of Arge pagana. NCBI lineage: Eukaryota > Metazoa > Arthropoda > Insecta > Hymenoptera > Argidae > Arge > Arge pagana. The sequence continues at coordinate 47,984 of CAXAKQ010000197.1, forward strand.
CTTTCATCCTTGACGTAAGGAACGAGAATCGTTCCAGATACCGCCTATACAGCTCTTTCGTGAGTTTGACGAATTTCGAACAGCATACCTCGACGTTTTCAAACTCTGCAGTCAATCTATCTACGATCTTCGAAACAACAGGTCCAAATTTATTGGATGTCTCCTGAGGGTGAATATAAACCTTCGGAAGCAACTTTTCTGACGCAGTTACTGAATATTGCGCAGTGTATAAATGTGTGAGTTTGTTCAAGTTCTGTTTTTTGACGTATACAGTTTTTGCTCCTTCAATGTTCAAGGATCTGTCACACGTCCTTTGGTATTAACAGACCGTCCAATGTGTGTTGATAACGAAATCCAATCAAATTTTTGAATTACGTGTCGAGTTTGTGTCTGGAATCTTTCCGCTATTTTAACGAATGAGAGAAATCATTGACGGCAGATCAGAAATGCGCTTGCCGTCGATCGTGCGAAAATGTCACAAGATAACCATATTTGAGTACAACAGACATTTCCGCAAGGGATTCTTTGAGACGACTCCAGTGGTTACGCCGCACAGTATGCAACCAGATTTTTTTTCAAAAATCGTAGAACTCTTGACGGAATGCACATAGAGAGATGGAACAAACGAGATTTTACAGAGAATTGGATTGTGCATGAAGAAAAAATAGTCTGGTCGACCATAGATGATCTTTTGAACCTACGGGAAATGATCAAATAATCAACTTTTCGGTGAAATCCTGTTTCACAAATTTTTTTACTGTGTTAGGTTAGGGCAGTACACTATATGCCTGAATATACCTAATCCGCTGCTTGAGAAAATACTGAAACTATTTTTCAAAATATTTCAGAACCTTATATTGTTGGAAAAAGAAAGCCAAAATAAGACCTATAATAACACAGGACTACACAATGAATCGAAGAAAGTCTTTCGATAAAACCACATACTATGTAAGTTTTTTCGAGTGCCGATCGCGAATTTCAGGTCTGTCTGACTCGGGCATGTCAGGTTCAAGGTCGTTTGAAGCTCAAATGACTTTTATTGAACCAAAAATCAATTTTTGATTGCAGTTTTTGAAAGAGCGATGAG
>CAXAKQ010000199.1:0-54093 GCA_963969455.1 Arge pagana
CTGATCTTGCTAATTGTTAACCGACCAAGTTTTCATATCGCACGAATATCACAAGTCCTCATATTAGAGTCGCTTTATCAACATATTGTAAGGTCGTGGGGTAGGGCAAGCTCATGAATAAACCCAATTGATACTATTTTCTCCCAATTACTCGTCTCGAACTACAACCGAACCCGTCACTTCCTTAAAACAACTCAGAGAGTTGTACGCGCAGCTCCCCCGAACTCTGAATAATCGACGTTCTAACCGCTCGGAACGACCGTTACTACGCGAAAACAACATCCAACGATCGCGTTCGTAACAATTTGGTGCTAAGTGTGGGGTTCTGCGTGTAAGGTGAAATTTTTTTTTGGTGACAAAGTGAGTGGGTTAATTGATTAACCCACAAGTGTCACAACGGGAAGTGACCATAAGGATTTAACGAAACCCAGAGACGGGGAACGACCAGGATACCAAGGAAACCGAAGAGAAGACGAAAGAGAATGATAATCGCCCTCTGCCTCTTCCAAGTTTGGAACCTTTTTGGGTAAGTCCCGCTTTACATTATTGCAAACTTAACTTGATTGTGTGATCAGTGCGCCTAAATTAGACGTCGGCGCATCCGAAGATCGAATGCCCGAAACCCCATCGACGGGAGAAAACCATTCACCCTTCGATCCGTGGGCGCGTCGCGAAAGCAAACCACATTTAAACAGCGATTCCGACGAGGGCACGCTGACGTCGGTCGGAGAAATGGAACAAGTAAATAACATAACGAATCCGCCGCAAGCACAGGGTAATACATCGGCGATGGCTCACCGGGGAAACGCGCACGGACACCTTCGCGACGCGTTAGATATGATACCGAACTTTAATGGGTCCCCGGACCACCTAATCCCATTTATTCAGTGGTGTAAAAACGCGGTCGCGTCGGTCCCTCCAGAGATGGAAAAATTAGTAGTCCAATCCCTAAGCAGGAAGTTTAAGGGAACCGCGGCAGATTTCGCCATCGCAGTTATGAGTATGGAGAAGCTAGACGAAGTAGTAGCTAGGCTAAATGCGGTGTTCGACGGGAAACGAGGGGATTCGTACTGGATGGAAGAGTTATACCGAGCCCATCCAACCCCTAACGAAACATCCGCGACTTACGGAGCCCGAATAGCGACGATTTACGAGAATTTCCGTATCGAGGTGCGAACACGAACAGACACCTCCGAAGGTGCGCGAACAGCGAAGATAGAACAAGCCGAGGAAATAGCCCTTAGAGCGTTTCGTAGAGGATTAAAAACAGACGTCGACACACGACTAGTAGCAGGGAACCCCGTGACTTTATCGGAGGCCAGGTTTCTTGTCGACAAGATCGAACGCGACCTCCAGTGGATACGCGACGCCCCGATAGGAAAAAGCGACAACGCTAGCGGCGCGCAAACACCGCTCTGGCGCGATACGAGTAAGCGGTGTAATTTCTGTAGAAATAAGGGTCATACCCAAGCCGAATGCAATACATTGGTCAGGGAAATTAGACAAAGTACCGCCCAAGGCCGCGGTAACTACAGAGGATCACGCCCTCGCGACAACCAGGTCCGACACAACGGACCCCCGGAAAACCACTGGAATCATGGGTCGGAATCGTGGAACGAGCGCTCAAACGATCCACGCAACCAAGGACAGATACGAAACGGGTCTTGGCAAGACCGCGCAAACAATTCGCGAACGGACCATCAGGGTGGCTGGCACGGGCGACACCAACCACGGGGATACAACTCGGGAGCTCCGGGACGAAACGCATACGAACCGAACGCGCAGGGACAAGCCGGAAATCATAATAAAAGTTTTCAGCGCGATTTAAACGGGGAGAGGGCTCGGCCCGACACGTCAGGACCGAGCCCGGGCGTACTCCCAAGCGCGAACATGCGACCGTGCGGCCTCAACGAGTAAACGGAATCCTAGAGATTCAAGGAAATCGGCTCGTCGCCGCCCCCGCGATCGAACTATACAGCGACGACCTCCGGAATGGACGAGCAGATTTCTTGGTAGATACTGGCGCCGAGATCTGCCTGATCAAGAGAGGAAGCGTAGCGAACGATGTACCAGTATACGCAAACGATACATGGGAATTAGTAGGAATTACGGACGGAAAATCAACGACTCACGGACGAGTCGACATTATGCTGGACGGTCGACGGTGCGAATTCCACGTCGTCGACGACAATTTTCCGATTTCACAGAGCGCCATACTAGGTTCGACATTCCATTCCAAATTTAAAGCTACAATCTCCTATAGCCAACGAACATATAGCGTAGGAAAAGACACATACCCGTTTCGAAAAGGGGAAGGGCTCACCATTCCAGCGCGAAGCAAGCACAGGGTATACGTGAGGGTCGCCAACCCAGAAATAGGAGTAGGAATGTTACCCTCGATCAACGCCGGGCCCGACATCTACATGGGGAATTGCATCGTGAACGTAGATAACGGAGTCGCGCACCTATACGCAATAAACACATCAGAGGAGGCGATCACGATAGAAGTACCGGTGTTCGAACTAACCGAATGCGAACAAATTCGAGCGGCGACCGAGGAACACGTGACCGTCGGCCTCGGTGAAGTAAACAGCGAAGGAAAAATAGCGACGGTAAACGCAACGAAGAGGAGAGACCGGACCGACGAAGTCTTCGAAATTCTTCCGCGAGAGGGGTTGAACGCAGAAGAAAACAACCACGTGAGAAAATTAATCCACGAATATGGTCACCTGTTCTCCCTACCCGGTGACCCGCTGCCAGCGACGACCGTGCTGTCCCATCACATCCCCACCACCGACGATCTCCCAGTAAGAACGAGACAATTCCGACAGCCACCGCTACTTCGAGAGGAAATTAACCGACACGTAGCAGAAGGATTAAAGGCAGGGATAATTAAACCTTCCGCCTCCCCGTACAACTCACCCGCATGGGTAGTGCCAAAAAAGGTGGGAGCGAACGGACAGAAGCGATGGAGATTGGTCGTCGATTTTCGCGGACTAAATGAAAAAACAACGCACGACTCGTACCCCCTACCGATAATAACCGACGCTCTGGACCAGCTGGGACAAGCGAAGTACTTCTCAACCTTCGACCTAAAATCGGGGTTCCACCAGATACCGATGGCCAAGGAGGATATGCACAAAACAGCATTTTCAACACCAAACGGCCACTACGAATATGCCCGTATGCCGATGGGAGTTCGGAACGGTCCCGCCACCTTCCAGAGGCTGATGGACCTGGTGCTAGCCGGACTCCAGGGAATCGAGCTCGCGGTATACCTTGACGACATCATCATTTACGCCAAGGATCTGGACGAACACGAAGTAAAGTTTCGCCGCCTGATGAAACGGATCGACGACGCGAACCTTACGTTCGCGCCGGAAAAATGTTTCCTCCTGAGAAAGGAAGCCGAATACCTCGGCCACGTCGTAGGGGAAGGGATCGTCAAACCCGATCCAAAAAAAGTCGAGGCTGTCCGAAATTACCCACCACCGAACTCTGCAAAGAAAATCAAGCAATTCATAGGGTTAGTAGGTTATTATCGTAGATTTATCGAAGGGTTCGCGAAGATAGCAGCTCCTTTACTGCGATTACTTAAGCGCAACGAAAAATTTGTATGGGGCGAAGCCCAGAAGAAAGCGTTTGAAACATTAAGAGATAAATTGTGCGAAGGGCCCATACTCCGAGGACCCGACTTTTCGAAACCATTTATCGTCACTACGGACGCGTCAGACTACGCGATCGGGGCAATCCTCAGCCAGGGAAAGTTAGGAGAAGACCTACCGATTGCATACGCCTCGCGCACGTTAAAAGGGGCAGAAACTAGGTATAGTGTAGGAGAAAAGGAAATCTTAGCAGCGGTATACGCAACCGAACAATTTCGACCGTATTTATACGGAAACCGCTTTACTATCGTAACTGACCACCAGCCACTGAAATGGTCCAAGAATATGAAGAACCTCGCGCTACGTCTCCACCGTTTTCGGATCAAACTAGAAGATTTTGACTACGACGTCGAGTACCGATCGGGCGCACGTCAGGGGCACGCCGACGCGCTATCACGAAATCCGGTACTACGCGAGGGGGAGCGCGACCCCAACAGACCGCGGTTAGATTTCTATGAGGCGGACGAATTCCACGAAAAAACGGAGGAAGGGGATACACCCCACGTCCTCATGGTGAAGAAAAAGGAAACGGACCAAAACCGGCCGTTAAAGAAATCAAAAGGGTGGCATCAGCACGCCACCCGTAACCGATCCACAGACGGATCGGGCAGTGGAAATCCAGCGCCAAGGAAGCAGAGAGGGGTCGATGCTAAAGAAATAGAAGAAAGCGGTAAGAACACGAATGATCAAGTCGGATCGGATCAAGCCGTCGAAATGACAGAATTACCACCGCGGTTCACGCGGGCACAACGGAAACGGATACGCTCGACCGATGAAACGGAAAGTGGAAATCCGGCAGCGAGGAAGGAAAAGCGGTTAAACGGGAGCGAAACAAAAGAAAGCGTCGCGGCGACCGACGCCCGACACGGTTCGGACCAGGGCACCGAAATGGACGAAGAAATGCCACGCCTCGCCCGAAAACGAAGAGCGCGAGCGTGGAGAACCGAGGAATTAAGTAGTGGAAGAGCAGCGCCCAGGCAAAAAAGGCGCATTCAAAGGGAAGAAATCGAACAGGTCGCCGGAACGAGCAGCGATCGAGATAAAGGGAACCCAAGCGAGGGCGGTGAAGGGTGCACCTCACCATACGGAGAGATTACAGACGGATACGTCCCCGGGACGGAAAGCGAAGAAGGTAGCAGCCGCAAAGAAGCGCCAAGGAGCAAGAAAGGGAGGAAGACGAGGAAAAGCAGTAGCAACGACGCACCAAACGCGGGAGGAGAGATACCCCGTATATTCGATCCGGAAAGTGCGAGAACCGCCCAAACAGACGAGGCGACGGCACCACACGGATCCGAAACGGCAACCGCCACGGAGGATGGCGACACAGAAACGGGGAGGGAAATGCCCCGTATCGTTGACCCGATCAACACGGAAAAGAAAATCCCCCGCACAGACAAAGCGAGCGATCGGGCCCACCGATCACAACCACGACGAGGCAAGGGAAGACCGAAAATCGAACGCACGGGTCGCAGAGGAAGACCCAGGAAGGTATATCATCCGAGTCATCACCCCGACGAAACCGAACGGCCGTCACAAATATCGTCAAGATACACAAGGACGAGCGTAACCGAATTGGACGGCACAAAAAAACTCCGTGGTAACACAACAGAACCTGCCACGAAAGGTATAACGAGAAAGTCAATTAGAAAAAGACCGGAGATCATCGACCCCGGGGGATCAACAGAGGAAGGCGACGTCCAGACGACCACGCGTGATTGGGCCAGACCACGCGCGCGGTGGAGGGAAAAGGTGACACAAACATCCGAGATAAGCCGGACGAATCAGCCGGTGACCTCGACCGACGTCGCTTATCGCGCTGACGAGGCGCAAGACAGAAGAGCCGTGACGCTAGACAGACCCAATGCTAAGGCACAGCGATCCGTAGCTCCCAACCAGCTGACAAAACGCACGCTAAACGAAGAAGTTGGGCACAGACAGGACGTTGCCCGCGCGAACGAGCATACACCAGTGGTCCGCAGTGGCGACATGAGATGCGCCGAACCACACCTACGACTCACACCGTTCAGAAACGTGACGAGCGACGGTAATTGCCTGTTCGACTCACTGATCAAACTTTGCGGGTGGCAAATGTCACCGCAAGACCTCAGAAACGCTCTGCGACAACACGATACGTTAGAACGCTGCGCGAATCCGAAGGTAGCGCGAACAATTTTAGAGAGTAAGGACGATTTCGGGGATGAAAATATACTCGAAATCTTTGCGGACTACGCGAGAGTAAATATATGCGTCCATGTAAAATACGGGTCAGACCGGGTGGAGTACAACAAATTTGTAAGTAACGAGACGGCGCCCTTCCTTCATGTACAACTGGAGAACTGGAACCACTACGTTCCGCTCCTGGTAAAAGAACCGAGGAGCACGGGCGAACGGAGTAACGCGACACCTCCTCGGGTCGCGGAGACCAACGAGCATAACAACAACTCGGACCACCGACGCAACCTGTCAGACGACGAAGACCGAGGAGCAACGGATAGCAGCGTCAGCGGTTTGGAAGACCGAGGAGAAGTACGCGAGATAGCGAGGAAAATTCCGAAAACCGCCGGGAACGGCGGAGAACCGAGGTGGCGTTGCACGGAAAACGTACGGCCGACCGAGCGTAGGGGCGATATCGTGTATTTCCTCAGAGAAGATCTCAAGAACATCCCTCGACACGTACTAACTCTGATCGAAAAAAGATATATAGACACCAAATTTTTAAACGATCAACAACCAAGAGTTGGGCAAGTAATGTATCAAAAAGCCCGGGGAACTCAGACGTACGGAGTCGTCATCAAAAAACGAAACAAGGAAGAAATCGAGGAGAAAAACATAGTAACCGCGATACAAAACCTTTACGCGCTAGCTTCCGCGAAACGAAGTAACGAGTTAAACGTTGCGATGGAGTATGAGATCATTCCGGGATACGCATGGGAAAAAGTCAAAAGGGAATTCCGCCTCGCGTTCCTAGACAGCCCCATTCGAATCACATACTGTACCAAGTATTTAATAGTGCCACCGCCGGACACGCGAAACGACCTGATTCGCGAGTATCACGCGTCGAGTCACGGGGGGCACAAAGGAGTGACGAAAACCTGCGACAAGATACGGGAAAGATATGATTGGTGGAACATGCGTCGAGACATAGGGGACGCAATCAAGAGGTGCGAGGTATGTCAAAGGACGAAACTGGTGAGGAAGAAAACGCGAATGCCCATGGTCATCACCGACACGCCCGCCGCGGCCTTCCATAAAGTAGGAGTAGATCTATGGGGGCCAAGGCCGATGTCAAGGTCAGGGAATCGGTACGCCCTAACGATTCAATGCCTGTTAACGAAATATCTGGTAGCGATCCCACTTCCGTCTGGATCAGCCCTCGACGTTGCAAAGGGATTCGCAGCTAAATTCATCACAATCTTCGGAGCGCCCCGCGTAGTACTCACCGACCAGGGTCGGGCCTTCGTGGGGGAGACGATGAAACAACTGTCAAAAATTTTTAAAATCAAGCAGGTACAGACGACCGCGTATCACCCGCAGTCGAACGGCAGCGTGGAGAGAAGTCACCAAGGACTCGCAGAATATCTGAAACAGAACGAAGCAACCGACCGCGATTGGGACACGTGGCTCCCGTTCGCAACAATGGCACACAACACGAGCGTACATGAAGGAACGAGGTACACACCACACGAGCTCGTTTTCGGAATGCGAGCGCGACTTCCCTCTGCCTATCCGGAGCCCGACGAAATCTTAACCTACGATTCGTACTTCCAAGAACTTGCGGAGCGCATACGAACAAAAGCGACACGCGCACGAGCGAACCTTCTAACAGCAAAAGAGCGTTCCAAGAAATATTACGATAGGAAAGCAAATTCTCAGGAATTCAAAGTAGGAGAGAGGGTTTACCTGATAAACGAACCAAGGTACGGAAAACTCGACAACGAATACACAGGGCCGTACGAAATCATCGAATTAATCGAACCATACAACCTTCGGCTAAGAATCTCTGAAACACGGACCAAGGTAGTCCACCGAAACAAAATCAAGCGCGCACACGTTTCAACCGAATAGGGAGCCGCCAGAAACAGGGACATAAGAGTAAAGGATAAGGGCAAATTAAAAGAAACATATAAAAAGTCAGAAAAGGCGAGCCACACCTCATTTATTTAATCCGACCGACGAGTCTGATTGCGCCGTACAAATCAACCTGAACCCGGAATTCCGCGCCTATGACCGTTGCGATGTTCGGATCGAGAAGCGCGAGACAACATTTTAGAAACGGGCGGGAAAATCGAACACGTGGTACTTTTCAGCGCCCGTCCGGCAAACGGTATTCGTAAAATGCGAAGGGGCAAACGCGGCGACCGTATTCATTGAAGGCACCGGAGCCTTATCACTACAGCGCGATTGCGTCGGACGCACGAACACGGTCACACTCCGCGCGCACCGAAAATTCGAAACGCGGACGTCGACCACGATTACGGAGGGACAGCCCCTCAATATTACCGCTATGTGGGTAAGTAGCGACACCGAAATAAAATTAACTGAAGCCATCGCCGACGTAGAATCATCATTGGCGAACCGCACCGGACAAACAAGCGCGAAATCACGAACGACGGCCAGCGGCGTCCGATTCGCCGAAATCGTGACGCGAGCGAAAGGTATTGCCGAAAAACAGCACGTAGAACGGCGGATCCAAATTATTGAAAAATCCGCAATCTTCGGCATCGCGTCCCTAGGCACCCTGATCACCGCCATATTTGTCGCGAGGAGGTTCTCCCTGGGGGGGAGCCTCCTCAAACTAATACTGTGTAGAAAGATTACAGGGAAACAGGAGTCGATCGAAAACAAACGGAGCGAGGGAACAACGTTCAACCTCGCCCTGACCGACACCAGACCAACAATGGTTGCAGTGGAAGAGACGCGGGAGACACATGATCACCACCGATCGCGTCACCGCCGCCCGACCACCGAGATTCACGGAGTAGAAGAACTCCGACTGGCCTTGCCAGCCCCTCCAGAACCACCGTGCACCGCGCGAACCAAGGCCAGCGATCCAAACGGGAGTTGGGAAAGCCTAGACAGCGCATCAACACGGAAGTCATACTACCATAAAAAGGGGTAACGCCAACCCTCGGAGGGACGCATAGTACAACGACTCCTTACGAATATCTGCTCACCATACACATATATAACCCCTTTAGGCTATCGGGATCCGGTCAGTGGGTCCCCGACGAGTAGGGAACACCCCGCCCCTCTAGAATAAGGATTTAGATACCTATGTACCCACGACCATTTTCAATTCCTTTTTTTTTTTTAAACTTTCGCCTTGTTTTTGAATTGTCGATTCTTTATTTTTCACTGATCATTTTACACTTTTGTTCTTTCCTCCATTTCAATTCCAACTCGCCCTCCGCGAGAGAATTGGCGACGGTGGATCGTCGCTTTTTTCACCGCCCCGGGAGTGTTACGGACGGACTTCGTCCACCGTCCAACGGTCCAGTTACCAACGGATTCCGCCGACCTGGAATCCGAATCATGGGAAAGACCGTTGGAACAGATCTCACACCTTTCCGCGGAATCAGCAGATTCCACCGAGCCGCAGAACTCTCGGAGAGCGCTCTGCGGCGAGTGAATAAGACCCTTTTCCTGAATTAGAGAATCATTGCGCGAACCGTCGTGGGCCGCACGAAGGGTCCGCGAAGGCAGTCATCGCCGAACGATCATCCAAGACAGTCCTCTCGCTGATCTTGCTAATTGTTAACCGACCAAGTTTTCATATCGCACGAATATCACAAGTCCTCATATTAGAGTCGCTTTATCAACATATTGTAAGGTCGTGGGGTAGGGCAAGCTCATGAATAAACCCAATTGATACTATTTTCTCCCAATTACTCGTCTCGAACTACAACCGAACCCGTCACTTCCTTAAAACAACTCAGAGAGTTGTACGCGCAGCTCCCCCGAACTCTGAATAATCGACGTTCTAACCGCTCGGAACGACCGTTACTACGCGAAAACAACATCCAACGATCGCGTTCGTAACATATATATTTATTCATTTATTTATTTATTTATTAAACCGTATCAGTTCTGTGGTAAATAAAAGTAACATTTTCTGCTATATCTCAATAAATAATTCAGTTGCTATAAAAAATTTCAAGATATAGATTTTTGTCATCAAGACGAGTGAAAAAGTCCAAGACTCTCCTATGAAAAATGTTTGTGGATTTATTTTTGCAAGCTATGACGAAATAAACCAAATAATAACATCACATAAATATTTTATTCTCTCTTTCCAACGCTCGACTGATGATTATGCCGAGGCTTGCGCCAAATCTTGAATATTGGCGGATCGAATAAAATTATGATTTGGACCTAGCCTGGGCCAATGGTTTCTTTTTACCTGGGCAATGCTCATCATTTTTTCGTAGGTGAGAATAACATTCAAAAATTTTCACCGTTCTCCAATAAATGTAAGTTTTACCAAAAAGCAAGAGTCTTACAACCTACCGTGTCGACTTTCCTCGATATACAAACTAGTCCGTTGCGATCGTCGACGATCCAACGTATATTTGACTTTTGGCTCTACCCGCTGAGCTGGCACGTAGGTTGGTGTCGTAAAATCATCTGGACCGCGATCCCGCGGCTGGTTGTGTCTTCTCCTACAGATTGCCAGTCCGATCATGATGCCGACTCCAATTAAGATAAGAGCTACGGCAGCTGGAACAAAGATCAGCGCGATCAAAACTAGATGCATCGTTTCTCATGGCAAACAAAGACTGGAAACGAAGCTTCAGGCTGGTCTATTCACCGGTAAACAATCGTGTGGACTTCATAAAGAATAGACCAATGATAATTCGACTGACCTTCAACTTTGGTGAACTAATATGAATAGCGTGAATTAATCGCAAGGTTGATGTTTGCTTGAAAATTCTACGGTAACCGCACAGGATCCGCGTAAAACAAAAGTTCATGAATTCAATTCCATGTGAGGCGAGTAAGAATGAATTCGTTGTACACAAAGCGGGTACAGTAATTATTATGCAAAGTTTCCATTTTCGGTCGCGACTCTTTGATCACGTTCGAGGATTTTCTTTCGGTTGGGTCGAAGCGCCAAGGATGTGAGCCGTAGCAGCAAATACACTGGACTTTTCTACGGGGGTTCATATTCGTAGGATGTTTCGAAAGATGAACTTATAATTAGTTGGTCGTTACCCATCGCAGCTGCGAATAGAATGATGCTGCGAGAAGTACTGTCCGAGGTGACCATCTTCGCCAAGTCATCGATGAATATACCGGAACTTTCTATCTTCTCCACAGAACCCGAAATTCGCACATTTTCCAAGAGAACAGGGTCACTGCGTCCCTTGTTATTCACCGCGTAGACGCTCATCGTGTACTGGAGACCTGGTTCTAAGCTTCGCAGCTGAAACGTTGGCGTTGGATTCCGGGCTTGATAAATCGGCGGTGATTCTCCGGCGAGCCCCTGATCATTCTGGGGCGTGTGGAGCCCAGGTGTTGTTTCCAGAGCACCGCGGACTTCGAGGAGAAAATGCTGAGGCAGTCCACCGTTCGATCCCGGCACGCAGTTCACTTCCAACGCACTCGATTCATTCCTGAGCGTACAGTCCAGTGGTGGTTGTGGTTTTTCTGCATGTAAAATGAAACGCCAGTGAAATATCGACCACGTACCATGAATATGTCATCCAAGTGCTGATAACGAAGGTATAAATACGATTTTGTGCGTAGACCTGGGTATTTCATGTCAGCCACAAGAATGTTTCGGTTAATAACAATCCAGAAATTGGATGTATACAGCTACTATTTCTCCGTAAAAAAAGTTGTGTGGGAGAAGACATTCACACGCAAGTTTGAAGGTATCAGTGTTATTAGAGCAGCTGCTACGCGAAGGTTAAATTTGGAGCGGACACAAAATACTCAGGTTGACAAGAAGCCTATACCAAACCCGCAGATGAATGAACAATTTTTTCGTCGTTTTGACGAAATTTATAATTATTAAAAAAATAATTTGAGCCTTCATTATTAAATAAATAAAACGAAATATCTTTTCCGAAAGCCTCCTTATTGACTTTTAATTTGGTGTTTTATTAGTTGCGATATCCTCATTTTTCATAATTACGACTTTTTGAGAGAGACTCTGTTTTCATACCGAGTTGCCCCGTTTGTTTAACAAAAAATAGTTGTAGAAACAATTTCTGCTTCAATTTTATGATCAATATATTGAGCTAAAGGTTTCGAACATGAGCATGAACCTTTGTGAATTTTTTTTTAGCGATTAACAAGAAAACAAATTATCGGATGTGAAAATTCCAGATTGATGGACGGAAGGTGCAGAAAAACGCTTCCAGACAAAGTGGTACCAGCGGTGATTAATCAATAGCTATGGTGGACAACGTGATATTGGCCTATATCTTTTTTATAAACGGAAATAGTTTATTCGGAGTGACTGTTGGAAACGCGCAAACAGAAAATCGCGTAAGAACCCGGGGACGACACCGGGATGGGGCGCGGCCTAATCACGTGGACGATCGGCAACCGTTTTACCGTCGACGGCTGTTGTTTTGTGTGGCCGGGTAGTGCGCATTAAATCGTTCTCCTTGTCATGACAACTTATCGGAAACGGAGCAGATAAATAATATAAGAATGCAACGGATTTAGCTTAAGTAAAATATTTCTTAATAATATGCGCGAGGAAGGATCGTCAAAACGGTTCAAAGATTTCAACCAGACCAGACTACGGTCGTGTCGACCCTTAAGAATCCTGGCGCCTACTCAGGGAGAACTCTGTTCTTTCTCAGGATATGGTGACCGCCTGTGTCTGCGTTTTCCTTCGTTACTTGACACGTCGATTGGTTTATGTACCCGTGGTCGTGAGACCGGAGCAACCTGAGTGCCAGAAACGCAACATTCCAGCACAACTCGCAAAAATGGGGGAAAAATGCGCGGCTGTTCTCGTGAGAAAAAACTTGTCTTCTCGCATGAGATTCTAAGGTTTAGATAAATTAACAAATGTAATAGATATAAGTAAGAGAGGCCTATGTAAGCTAGATTCCCTTAGAAGAAAAGTAAAGTGTAAAAGGAGAAGGTACACGCCTGATTGAGAGTGGATTGACTTATCGATCGCGAAACAATGTCTAGTGCTAATCCAAAGCGCCAGAAAAGAGTCTGCTATAAAACGATACCAAAGTCGGGTCCATATCTCTCGAAGCTCGAAACTCGCCCATAGACGTGCACGGACGTGACGACGTTATCGTGGCCGTAATGCCCCATACAGCTTCATGAGATTAGCCCTGTGAAGGCTGTCAGACCCCACGGGGAGGTTTACCTCCCAGGTATTGTTGGGTTGATCGAAACGGAACGGGAAAGTCGCAAGACGGACCCATGGGCCGGTTGGGCTGCGAGCGGTAGAGCAAGCGAGAGGGAGGACTACGGACGGCGGTGGTAGCGAGAGACGGAGAGTATGGGGTGCGCGCGGCGCTTGAGGCCCAGGGAGAGGGCAAAAAGTCGCGGAAACGAAGCCGCGACCGCGGTCGGAGAGTGGGGGGCGCGAGGGTGAAAAATCCCTCGCAGGCCCAAGGATGCACCAGTACACGGCGAAAACAGCAAAGGAAACAGGCGAGTCGCTTTTCCTCCTATAACTACGCGGGCCCTCAGCCCTTCCTTTGTCTCATATCGAAATTGTTAGCTGGTACAAAATAAACGAATGATTGTAAACTATAAGTCAGTCGAGCTATTGAGCGAGCGAGTATTCGTGATCAACCTGATTTCTCAGCCTCATCATAGATATTTTCTTTACTTCGGCGTTCCAATAAACACTCGATCAGTCCGAAGTCGATTTGAATTTGTAACATTTGTTTTCACCCGACCTCACCCTTCACAGTGACCAATGTCGTTTCACGACGATATTCTAGATAAAATATCTGTGAGAAAGTGATCGTTTAGTATGGTACATTTTGACACGATTGACGAACGTTTGTTTGCGATAATTTCGCATTGAAGACTATCAGAAAAGCGTAATTCAAATACAAATAGTGCCATTATCGCAAACTCGACTTTGGGATGATGTTTCACAGATTCGACCACGCTGCACCTTTTTACAGTCTTCAATTCGTTTCATTGTCCGACGGAAATTTGCAAATCTTAAGTGAACTAGGCAAGCAAATCCGTGACTATGCCGAACGGTCGGAAAGAAGAGAATCATTTAACGCGTTGTCAATTCATTGTGTCAAACATCAGAAATGAGAGAAGGGAAGGCAGGACGTATCCGTTTGACGCATCGATAGATTGATCAAGTTGAGAGTAGGTGTATGAGAAAAAGAAGGCAAACACGGTCGTGACATCTGTCTTTGCATCGCTTATATCTTTTGTCCTTTTTCGCGGCAAGGATATCGCGGAACGCGTCAACGTCTGTTCAAAGTCCAGATATTTCCAACCCACGGCAGCACAGAATTGCGTCTCTCGATAAGAAGTACCGCGAATGCATTGTGTATGATGAACAAGCGCGTGGTCAAGGTTGTGGAAAGATGGTTAACTTGGAAACTATGAATAGTGACGAGGAATTTTTGTGGATTTAAAACCGAAGTTTGTTCAAGA
This sequence comes from Arge pagana, assembly GCA_963969455.1. Classification (NCBI taxonomy): domain Eukaryota; kingdom Metazoa; phylum Arthropoda; class Insecta; order Hymenoptera; family Argidae; genus Arge; species Arge pagana. Next base: position 14,277 of record CAXAKQ010000199.1, read on the forward strand.
AACGCGGGCAAAACTTCGATTCCTGTCGATGGACCTAAACTTGCGGAACGATTTTATGGGTGATACGTGTGAACAATATTCGTAGCTTATCGAATTTCGACGGCTGCGAACAACGCGCAGGGGCAGAAACATCGTTTATCGGTTTGGTTACTTGCACATTCGTCAACCACGGAAGGATATTTGCGAGCTAGAGCTTAGTCATATTACAGGAAGAGAGCAAGAGAGAAAGAGAAAAAGAGGTAAAGATGAAAAAGGGACGGGGAAAGGGAGAAAGGAGGGGTGAGGGGAAGGGGGGGAAGGGGGGGGGGGGAGGAGGGGGGGAGATGGAGGGGGGAGGGGGGAGATGAAGGGGGAAGGGAGAAGGGGGAGGGGAAAGGGAGAAGGGGCGGGGAGTGGGGACGGAGGGAAGAGAGAGGGGGGAAAGAGGGAGAGGGTGGGGGGAAACAGAGGCAGAGAGGGGAGGGGGAGAAAGCGGGAGGTGGAAAACGGGGGAAGAGGGAGAGAGGGGGGGGGGGGGAGAGGGAAAGAGGGGGGAGAGGGGAGAGACGTGGAGAGGGGAGAGACGTGGAGAGGGGAGAGACGTGGAGAGGGGCAGAGGGGGGGGGTGAGAAAGGGGGAAAGAGAGGAGAGAGGGAAGAGACGTGGACAGGGGGAGGGAGAAAGGAGGGAGAGCGGGAAGAAGAGGGAAGAAGAGGGAGCGGGGAAAATGGGGGAGAAGGGCAGAGGACAGAACGGTGAAGGGGCAGGGGGAGGAGGGAGGAGAGGAGAGGGGGAAAGGAAAGAGGGGGAGAAAGGCAGGAGAGGGGGAGAGAGAGAGGGAGAGAGAGAGCGAGAGGGAGAGGGTGGGGAGGGGGAGAGGTTGGGAGGGATAGAGGAGGGAGAGGGGTAGAGGGAGAGAGAGAAGAATAGAGGGGGAGAGGGAGGAGGAGAGGGAGAAGGGGAGAGAGAGAGAGAGCGAGAGAGTTGTCCGTGAGTTGTTTCAAAACAAAAGGGCTACATGAAAACCACATTTCGCAAAGCATCGTTTGCTCAATTTCCGAGTTCTGTGCTTTTCAATACAAAAACCTCCCACTGAAACTCTTCGTCCATTCTACAAATACCACCGGCAATTGACTCATTATTCGGCTAACGTATTTTGCCATTAACTTTACTTTATTCACGATTCCACAGTGAAACGTTATAACGCTTGATAAATCCTTGAAAACTCATCGTTCCGGAACTCATAATGGTGGTCCGGGAATTGTCGAAACATAAGATAAAACTGTATACTTTAAAAAAACTGAAAAACGCTTTCATAATAGATTGAACTGAAAAATAGAAAATAAATTATAGTTTGAAAGAACTAAAGAACATGAAGCAGAAAGTAGAAAATAATGTTCAATGAATTGAAATGTAGAATGGTGTGATCATTAAAAGAAATTATTTTATTGCAATAAACGTCAGTTCATTGTTTTCAGAATTTTTATTGTTTATTGCTTATGTTTAAAACAATTGGCATCAAGCAACTTCAGTCAATAAAATAAAATTTTGCTTTCTGACAATAACATATAAAATGTTGTCAATCACACCCTATTTAATTCAATTGTATTGGAAATTATCTTCCAATTTGTAGTTTGGCTACCTACAAAAGCGTATTCTTTCTGGTTTCTCCTCAACCATAAATTGTTCTCTCAAATTTTCTCCTGTTCCGAATTGAAAAAAAATCAAGATAATTTTTGTCTCAAATTATTATATTGTCATCGATTCCTAATACATGTGCAAAGTTTCAATGCAACTTGAAGTTCTGATGTATGTCAAATTTACGTTCAAAGATTTTACGTACATACCAAGCTAACACAAAAACGTGGTAACATCGAAGACTCCCAATCGACCTACATTCAAAACGAAGTTCCTTATCGCACATCACACTCCGGACACTTGGCAAATGAGATCTTGACCGAAAAATTTGTAAGACTTCAGTGCAGTTCTATGTGTGTTTACAAGCGTATGTCAACGTACAGGTATTTTATGGCAGTATAGAAGGACTGTCTTAAAACGGCGGGGAAAACTTGATTTGTTCGTAAGATTTTTTGCTCGTGTAATTGTCCGATGTTCGATCAAACGTCTCTTCTTTCAATTCTGAGTTTCCGTGCCTACACAGTCTCAATTTTGATAATTTAATTTGAGCAGACAAACTGCTCTAGAGGCCAAAAAATGGAACACTGTAAACTTTATCAGAGCTCTACTTAACAAAACGGCGGCTTCCCAGCATTTTCTCAACGGCATTATAACGTACTTTTTTTTTCACGTACGTACTTTTTTTTTGCTAAGATTTTTATAAAAGGGATTGACGTGGACAAAACCGCGGATATAATTTCGAATGTAAAAAGTTTATTCACCTCGTAAACCAATGAATTATCTAAACTCAGTCATACTACCTCATTCACACCGGACGACACATTTAAGATAAAAATGATCGCGTTGCGCACGCTGGTGGCTAAATCTATGTGCCCTCTAGTCCGTCTTCCCCAAACACCGTCTCGGCCTCGTCCTCGCCATCCGGACAGCAAAATGGCGGTCGATGTGGGCTGGATTGAGCGATGCTTCCTTTTCGGGATTGAGCTGATATCCCTCGATCCTGGCGATGGAAGTGGCGTCGAAATAACGGCGGTTACACGGTACTGACTGCGTGGCACCTCGTCGATGAGCGTTCGGCAAAGATGCTCCGGGGTTGCGATCGTCCGTTCTTCGGCAAACGGATCGAGAGGCCAGAGCTCTGATTCCGACGTGTGTTTGTAGCTAGGGTCAGGACTAGAGTGCCGATCCTGTACAATTGACGGTCACGGATCGGCTTGACAACGCAATTTCCCCAAATGAGCCAGTCATGCGCAGAAGTTGACACCTCGATCGTCTCAGCTTTACCACGAATAGCATCATTCGCTACAGCATCTTTTTCCATTTGTTGAGAATGTTGAAGTTGCATACGCAAATGCATGAGAGAGACATCTCTCGGACGCCCCGTGCTTCGCAGCGCGGCACGCGGTGGCACTGCCGACGCTCTCGGCTTGTGCGCTCGTCCAAGATGGACGCATCCTTATAATGCTGTTTATTTCCTTATGCCACATGTCGTGCAATAAACTTGATCGTAACTTGCTCTTTGTGACTATTATTAACAACAGGTTGTGGGTCCCGATTACGGACATTCTGTGGCTTCAAGTTTAGTTTAAAATAACTTCTGCAAAGTGAGCTACATTTTTATCAGCCAGCCTAAGTGCAAAAGTGCAAAGTGGTAAAAATGGAGAGTGAATTCGTGAAAGTGGCAAAACTGAAAAATGCTGAAGATTTCAGTATTTGGAAATTTCAAATTCGCGTGATTTTGACGACGCATGAAACTTTTAACGTGGTAAATGGAAATGCCACGAAACCTGTTGCTCTCGCGGAAAACGCAACGGAGGCGCAAATCACAGAATACGAAAGGCAATTGAAAGAATTCGTGAAGAAGGATAATTTGGCGCAGAAGTACATTGTAACTTCGATGAAGAAGCAGCCAATGACTTTGATTTTGAATTGTACCACCGCAGTACAACTCCAGTGTACGATGGCAACAGCGAAACGAACGTGGACGTGTTACAACAAAGATGGTTTAGTTTCCAGAAAAGCCCAAGCGACCATATTGCTACGCATATTTCGAAAATAGAAAATTTGTGCTGTTCTTTGAAAGAAGTAGACGAAAGCATTTCTGATAGTATGCTATTACGGAAATCATCATGACTTCGCCTGCAACATACAACCATTTCATATCGGCTTGAGATTCAGCAGCAAAAGAACAGAAAACCGTTGCAAATTTGACTTCTCGGCTCATCATGGAAGAAGCACGTTTGGAAATTCAAACTGATTCCGAGAGCACTACACCGATGGCAAGCAGGAATAACAATTCCAGAAATTTTGCAATTAAAGGAAAAGGACAAGCAGAAAGTGAAAACAACAAAACTCCAAATATTGATGGAGCGACCAATTCGAGAAAAGGAGGTGGATGTTGAACTTGCGGGAAGATGGAACATCAACAACGTGGCTGTTAGCATCGACAGGGCAATAAGCCACAACAGGAGCATCAATGTCCCTAAAATTCCGAGCACCGAGCAAGCAACGACGCGCCGATCGGCGAGGTAATCTTTTCTGCGAACCGCTACAAACGGTCCTCAGCGGAATGGCTATTTGACTCCGGAGCATCCCACCACATGTCAAGTAAGCGCGAATGATTTAACAAGTATGAAGCGTTTGAATCGGCCAACAGAAAATCGATATTTTTGGGTGACGGGAACATTGTATACGCGAAAGGCCGTGGCCGAATCGATGTGTTTGAATACAATGGATGCGAGTGGTTTGAAAAATGTTCCGCGTTTAAAATTTAATCTTTTTTCTTTGGGGTCAGCTCTCGCGAAAGGTATGACTTATTATTCTTCGAACAATATTGTATGCACTTTATACCGTGATGATAAGGCTGTAATTGTAGGTGAGAAAACTGAAAGTGAAGATATTTTTGTCATGAAAATTAAAGTTCGTGGATCCAAAAGTAGTAGCGGAAGATAATGAGAATGTGGCTTTCGACAAAAATTACATACAGTTATGGCTTTAGCACATCAAAATTTCGCGCACGCGAAAAAGATTCTCGAAAACAATAACATTAGAGTAAAGCAAACGACTCCGTTTTGTGATCCATGAAGGCTTGGTAAAATGCACCGAAATCCCTTTCCAACTAGCGAAAGTCGAACGACGTGCCTAGGTGAATTGATACACTCAGATCTTTGTGGCCCGATGGAATCAAATTCGGTCGATAATTCAAAATACTACCTACTATTTAAAGTGAAACATAAGAGTGAAGTAAAAGATTGTTCTGTGAATTACTTGCAACGTTTTGAAGGAAAAACTAATGAACAAATTAACACTTTGAGAACAGATAATTGATTAGAGTATGTAAGCAAAGTTTTAAGTGATATCTTATTCAAAAATGGTATAAGACACCAACGAACTGTAGAATATACTCCACAAAAAAACGGCAAAGCCAAACGTGGAAACCGAACGATAGTAGAAACAGCGCGTACTACAAATGTTGCACGCGAAATCACTTCCTAAGAAACTGTGGCCCGAAGCTGTAAACACAGCTATTTACGTACTTAATAGAAGTCGGAAAACAATGCTTGAAAAATCCCCGTTTGAGATTTGGCCTGGACTTAGAGCCCCGATTAGGTATTTCAAAGTTTTCGATTGGGAAGTGTACAGCTATATTAATACATCCAAAAGAAAAAAAGTGGGATGCAAAATTCAAGTTGGGTATTTTTGTTGGGTACGATAATTTTGCAAAAGGATACAAAAATTTTGATTCGAGTACAAACAAAACTGAAACAAAATTGAAAACTTGAGCAGGCTCAAGTTTTGAGCAAAGCTTCTCCTTAACTGGAAAATGAAGACCCTACAAGGATTTTTGGCGACAAAGTCTCGTTCACCCCCCCACCCTCCCTCAAAGATTTTTCTGTTTTTCACTGTATCTTTGGAAGAATTGACTTTTGCGAAAAATGTTTCAGATGAAAAATAAAGCTCGTGAGAAGTTCTATAAGAAAAGTACAATACATTATCAGGGTAAATGCCGAATTTCAGCTGGTAATTTGAAAAATATCTACACTTCCAACAAAAATTAGCGGGCCACCCAATTTTTGCTTCGAAAAATGTTCGATTTCAAAGTCTCGTTATTCAGTGAAAAATTGACTTGGCGAGTCGTTCGTAAAAGCATTCTGAAGGTTAAAGCTTCATCTTTTAGATGCTTACTTTCAATTGTGTTTATGGTTTTTTTTTCCTCGAGTTATGGTCCCTTGAACCATCGCGTGTCAAATTTGTGAATCAAAGTTCCAATTTCAAAACAACGCACGGGGTAGGTCAGGATCGGAATTTCGAATCTGAGATAATCATTTCGAAGCTTAGAATGTCTTCTTCAAAACCCTTTCTTTAAAATTGCTCTACGATTTTTTTTCATGGAGTTACGCGTTGCTGAAGCAAAAACGGTCTTTCAATTTTGGATCGCATGCCCTGAGCGAACAAGTTCTTGTATCGAGGTTCCCAAAGATGACCTTTGAAGCTCGAAACTTCATCTTTTCGGAACCTCATCGCAATTTTCACTCGGTAACGTTTTCAAACCGTGATCACTATCCGAACGAGACCCTCCGAACTGCGAAATGGAAATTCGAACTTTGACCTCAGGTAGCACGCGCGAAAATAGCGAAACAGGTGGCCCAAGGTTACAACTTCAACTTTGAAGTGTTTCCTACAAAACCATTTCGTGGAATTTGCTCTACGATTTTTTTTCGTGAAGTTAATCGATTCTCAACACATACGGACGATTGAAACAGTACCTCCGGCATTAGCATTAAGCTGTATTTACACGGAGTGAGTTTTCGTGCGTGACTGCTAAAGCTGTATTTACACGGAGCGTGTTTTCGTGCGTGATTGCTAGCAGGGCACGCAGCGTGCTGTACGTTGTATGGTGCGCTGCTGGGAGCGCTGCATGATAGCCATTCAAACGAGGCACGCTGCGCAAACTGCGACGCTCCTAGAAGACGCAAAAATGAATTAATTTCGAAATGAATGCACCTTCGTCAAACAATCTTTTGAGGTTACGCCGGGACGCTCTCTGCTGACAGCAGTGGCAACTCGTCCCAGAGCGTCATTCTATAGATGTTTATTGTGATAATTTGCACTTTTTACTGCGTAGAGACATATCTCCTCGCGATATTTATCAATTAGTACAGAAGCTCAGCGGCCTGCTAGCAATCACGCACGAAAACATGCTCCGTGTAAATACAGCTTAATGCTAATGCCGGAGGTACTGTTTCAATCGTCCGTATGTGTTAAGAATCGAATAACTTTACGAAAAAAAATCGTAGAGCAAATTCCACGAAATGGTTTTGTAGGAAACACTTCAAAGTTGAAGTTGTGAACCTTGGGCCACCTGTTTCGCTATTACAGCGAGCCTAGCAGGCCAGGCTGTTTGCTCGTGTGCATGATTTAGATGTTTGGTCCGCTGCAATTTTTTCTGCAGGCTTTCAAGCGTGCTGCGTTCCTTGGCCAATCGCATCGCATCAAATCGGCACGTGGGTTGGCTGACATTTTGCTGCGGCGGTTCTGTACAGAAGTCATGGCTGCCTCAAGTGCTTGGTCGCGAGAACAGATTACTGTATTAATTGATAAATATTGCGAGGAGATATATCTTTACGCTGTAAAAAGCGCAAATTATCATAATAAACATTTACGGAATGACGCGCTGGAACGAGTTGCCACTGCTGTCAGCAGAACGCGTCCCGACGTGACCTCAAAAGATTGTTTGACGAAGGTGCATTCATTGCGAAATCAATTCATTTTTGCGTCTTCTAGGAGCGTCGCAGGCTACGCAGCGTGCCTTGTCTGAATGGCTATCATGCAGCGCTCCCAGCATGCACCATACAACGTACAGCACGCCGCGTGCCCTGCTAGCAATCACGCACGAAAACACGCTCCGTGTAAATACAGCTTTACCCAAGGTGTACCGCGTGGAGGTTGCCTGGTAGGATTTACACCTCGTGTGTGAGTGTATGTGAGTTGGCGTGTGTACCAGAGATCAGGACCCCATGATTCGTCACTACCACGGTATTTTGTGACTCCAAACCCTTTCTGGTACGTGTGCAAGTGTGAGTGTATTGTAGGGGATCTAAAGATGGAATTTGATATAGATCACAATTAATAACGGGTGTTTCCACCCCTTCGCCTGATCACTTCACGGCATCTTTCTGTTATATTGATGCAGCTCCGAATAAAATACTGCGATATCCCATGCCAATATTCCCGCAACGCCTGGCCCAGCGCCGCCAAATTTGCCGGTTGTACGCAGCGTTGTCTCAACCTTTGTCCAAGCATGTCCCACACGTGTTCAATTGGATTCAAATCAGGACTCATGGCCGGGTGGTGAAAACAGGTGAAGTCGTTTCCCAGAAAAAATTGTTGTGTCACTCCTGCCGTATGAGATCGCGCGTTATCCTGCATGAAGACAAAATTTCGTCCATATTCCAACCGCATTGGGAGAAGATGGGGTCTCAAAATCTCGGCGATATATCGTTGAGCGGTCGGTTCGAGTGGTGAAATAATTGAAAGATCGGTACGACCATGCGTGAAAATTGCCCCCCGAATCATTACTGACCCACCTCCGTATGCGTGGACTGGTACGAAACAGTTTTGCTGATACTGTTATCCTCTGCAACGCCAAACACGTACGCGTCCGTCATTGCCATATCGAGTAATTCGCGATTCGTCACTGAACCAAACGCGATTCCACTGACATCGACCTGACGTTTGAGCAAACTATTCGGAAATGCTCAATAGTTGATGATGAGAAAATCTCGACGGAAACCGTTGCTGATCGCTTCTCGTTTTTCCGGGAGGTTTGTATGGCCACCCTCAACCGCCTTTTTGAATCCGAAGGATGACTTGGTGGTGTAGGTGAGGTTGTTGAAATTGATAAGTTTGAGGTTGATCGACGCGTAAACGAACGCGGGGAATCGTCAAAGGCCATTATATTGTTGAAATGATTCATACGAGGTACTCACAGAATTATCGCGCTTAAAATATTGAGTCCTCTTGTAGGTTCAAGCGCCGAGGATTCTCGCGTGCAAAGTTCATTCGAAAACAATCGCCAATCACTTGTGTGAATCTTGGTAGCGTCGTGGGATTCGCGAATTGAAGCAAGACCTATTCAATAAGCTGTTGGTAGAGATCAAGTGATGCGATCCATGAAAATAAAATGTGGCGTCATAGAAATCTAATGAACGACTTTTTCGTGTCTGATTTGTTTCCCTCTCCCTCTCCCTCGCCCTCGTCCTTGCCCCCCCCCCCCCCCCCCCCCTCGCCCACGCACTCAACCTCGCCCTCGCCCCTGCCCCCACCCCCGCCACCGCCCCCGCTCTCTTCACCGCCCTCACCCTCGTCCTTTACCTCTTCCTCTTTCTCTGCCTCTCCCTCTTACTTTCCCTCTCTCTCTACCTCTCCCCCCGCCTTTTTCCCCCTCCACTTTCCCTTCCTTTCCTTTTCCCTCTTCCTCTCTCTCTTTTTTCCCTCTCCCTCCCTCTCTTTCTCTTCTTCTCCCTCTCCCTCTCCCTCTTCCTGTCCATCTCCCTCTCTACCTTCCTCCCCCTCTCCACCTTCCTCTCCACCTCCCTCTCCACCTTCCTTTCCACCCCCTTCTCCACCTCCCTCTCCACCTTCCTTTTCACCTCTCTCTCCACCTCCCTCTCTATCTCCCTTTCCACCTCCGTCTCCACCTCCCTCTCTTCCTCCTCCCTTGGCCTCTTTATCTTCCTTCCCCTCCTCCTCCGCCCCCCCTCCTTCCCCTCGCCCCTCCTTTCCCCTCACTCTCTTAGCCCCCTCTTCCTCTCTCGCTTTCTTGCACTCTCGCTCCCTTGCTCTCTTGCTCCCCTTCTTCCCTCCTGCCCTCTCTCCCTCCTCCGCTCCTTTTTCTTCCTCCTCCTCTCTCCCTTCTCTACTCTCTCCCCGCTCTCCCCTCTTCTTTTCTCTTTCCTCTCCTTCCTGTTCTGTGTGTGCGCGCGTATGTCTGTGTGTGTGTGCAGGTGCGTGCGTGTGGTGTGTTGTGGGGTGCGGCGTCGTTTGGCAGGGCGTATCGTGGAGTGGTTCCGTTTGGAGTGGTGTGACATGGTTTGGTGTGGTGTGGTGTAGAATGGGGTGCTGTGGTGTGATGTAATGAGGTGTGGTGAGGTGTGGTGTGGTGAGGTGAGCTGTGCTGGGGTGAGGAGTCGTGTGGTGTAGCGTGGTGTGGTGTAATGAGGTGTGGTGAGGTGAGGTGTGATGTGGTGCTGTGTGGTAGAGTGTGGTGAGGTGAGGTGTGGTGTGGTGTGGTGTGGTGAGGCGAGGTCCGGTGTGGTGTAGTGAGGTGAGGTGAGAAATGTGTTGTGAAAATTTGGTGTGGTTGAATAAAAAGACAGCTATTAACATGAATATTTTTCATGAAAATTGAACATTTATTCCTTATTCCAGATAAAAATAAATATGGTTCAAATTACCTGCGAAAATTCCTCACTTATGTTAAAAAAGCTCAATCTTTTTTTTGTAGAAAATCTCAAGGGCTTCATTTTTTTCCGAAACATTTTTCTCAAAAATGAATATTTCTAAAGAAAATAGAACGCTTGATCCCTATTTCAGTCAGAAATAGATATTTTTTCAATCACTTGCTCAAATTCTGCATTTACGTTGATAAAGTATCTGACCTTTTTTATAGAACTTCTCACGAGCTTAATTTTTTACTTGAAACATTTTTTGCAGAAATTTATACTTCCAAAGATACAGTGACAAAACAGGAAAAGCTTTGAGGAAGGGTCAGGGGTGAACAGGACTTTGTCGCTAAAAATCGTTGTAGGATTTTCATTTTCTAGTTAAAAAGAAGCTTCGCTCAAAACTTCAGCCGGCTTAGGAGTTTCCGCTTAACGGAACCTTATCCCGGTTTTCAAATGAAATGCAAAATCGACTTCGAATAAATTACCGTGAAACATTCCTATTCTCGTTAGTTAGACGCTCTTACTTTTCTTTCATCTGCGGAACTGCTGCATTATCTACTCGAGAAATAAACGAAGCAATATCACGGTGATGCACACGTTCCATTCTCGATATTGGATCATTCGGACGACATGCCATTCCATGGCGATTGACGAATAACGCACATACATCGTCCGTAGCCCGTGGCGAATTCGTTCAAATTCAGGGAAATGAATAATACTCAATCGACCAGTATCCCAAGAATGTCTTACCTCATAAATCTTGCCCGTCATTGAGGTGACGACTCAATCAAGTACGAAAAAGTATTCCTCGATGTTTTCTGATCGAACTAAAAGCCACGGCTCGCACTTTTTGTTTGCGGGTTACACGAGGCGAGAACACGAGATTCCTTGGTAACTGTAGAGTCACGCGCACGTGTCAAATTTACACTACATCATACCCAAGTCTATTCAAATTTGATTTTGGGACAATATTTGTAAAATCCAACGACGCCGCACAGCTTCCAGTGTGAGGTATGCTCGATTTCGACATCTCGTTAAAAATCCTAGTGAGAAAATGCGGTGTCGGTCTTCGTGTATTCCAAAAGTAGTGCAGTTGAGCACCTGCTCGAGCCATCATCGCAATTGCGTGAACAATTCATGGATATACATTCATGATTCTCATTTCTTGGACGATGATCGTTGCACAGATTAGGTTGATCATCCTTCAACGTCTGTTTGAAGAATTACACGTACGAAGAGGAGCATTCTTCATCGTACATCATTATTATTAATAATTCCGGTCTGTCCTTCTCGAATATAATTCAAATACGATTAATTACCCCCCCGACAGGTTTTTCCCATCAGATAATATTATCTATCGATTACAACCGATTACTGTTCCCATAAAATCTGGGTTTCGTCTAATATATCAAGTTAATCGAATGAAATTTCACCATATTTTGAATTTCCACTGTATTGTATTTTGGAGAACTATCGTTTCTTACTCACAATCTGGCATAAATATGCTGTGAAAAATCGGGAGTAAATATGCAGTTCCGAAGTAGAAATAGAAAACAGTCCGTGTTTTTACAGAGTTAACAGGAAGTTTGCTTTCGTTAGAGTGATTGCGAGGGGAATTGGGCGCGAATATAGATTTGAATCCACGAAAACGTTCAATTACTGAGTTAGGTATCTTTTGATTCCACTCTGTGGAGTTTTTTTGTTGTTTTAAATAATGTAAATAAAATCCTTCTCAGAGTGAATTCCACTCTCAGGGCTAAATCGATTGAAAACTCTACATTCACTCACACTGTAATTTTTTTCCAGTGTAGGAGGGTGGGGATAGGTGAACCACTTTTTTTTTATTAACATTATTATGTCTGAACAATTCGACGTAAGGGTCTGCTCTGTATAGAAATCTGAAAGAGCCCACATTCCTTGGAATATTGAGTATGATGCAAAAATACTATGTTTTGTTTTGTAAAGTTTATTTGCTTTCTAAATTTTTGTCTCAAATGGTTCAGGTATCCCCACCCGTGGGATAGTAGGACCCTATGAGGATAGTTGCACCACCTTTCAGGAGAACACAAAAACTACAATTGTATAAAAAAAAGTGTAATTTATTTCTTTGTGCATGCCTTTTTTCTGTTCGAATATAAACATTGCACCTTTACAGCATGAAATCAAACATTACAAGATTGCTATTTATTCTTATTTTTGTTTTTTTTTTCTTTCTTTTTTCGAAAGTTCTCTTGAGTTTTCTGATTGTGTTTTTCCGCGATCGATTTTTCTGCGGTGAGTCTGTAGCAATGATACTCCTTCCTCGTTTTCTTCCCCGAGTCGTCTGTTTTCGCGGTTTAGCCTTTGGGTACCCTCGTACCCTTGGTTCATGTATCCCCACAAGTCATAAGCCAATTAGAAGTGATTTGAAGAAAACATGAAATATTTAAACTGCGTGAGTTATCCGTGGAAATATCATAATTTGCGTCTACTTACGATGAAATACAATTTTATGAAGTTCAATGCCACTGGCGAAGCACGATAAAATTTTTCCAAGAAAACGTTAAGTCACAATTCAAACTGCAAACGGCGTATATAAACTTCGATTAGCGATAAAAACGACAACAATCGTTTGACGCGACTGTGCGTGCGTGTGAGGTTAGGATATCGACTAACATGGAAACCTTTCGAACCCAAACTCGCCGATTTCGATGATCTTGTTGTAGGAATATGTTGTGGAACGTCAGAAAATAAGAGACACGTATTTTTTCATATGTGCTCTTAAGCCCGTTTAGGGGGTGAAATCTACCCTCAAAGTTCACTCTTAAAAAGTCTTTTTTCGATATGCCTCTGCTTCTAATTGGTATTCCGCAACGGAACCAAGTGGAAAATGCTCTTTGCGGCGACGCGGAGCTACTAAACATTGTTATGGCCACGGGGGTTGCAACCCCTTTCTTTGTACCGGAAAAACCACATTTTTCGAAGATATTTTCGTTGTAGTGATTCGAATATTGACTTGAAAATTGAAAAATAAATATTCTGGGCGATGAAATGAAGTAAATAAGTTGACTTATTCAAGGATTTCGCGTTAACCACCCCCAAACACGGTTACTACCCCTTCAGACATTGGTCATCTACAATAATGAAGAAAATGTTTTTCTCAAGAGAAATACGAATACGATATGAAATGAGATATCGAATATCCCATATTTAAAGTCATTTATCACGAGGCAATAATTTCATCATAAAATGGATCACCTTGGTCAAGATAAACTATAATTCGCGAGTGACTTTTTAATCCATCGATACGTCTTTTCGTCCGATAATTTTTTACGATACTGTTTATCACCGATTATTCGTTTCGTAACTCATCGGTCGGGTATATATGTCGTGAAACTCCATGCTCGGGAATAAGTGTAGTCTGTTAGAAGCAATAAGTAGGTTTGTTCCTTCATCCGGACTCAACAATAAGAATCAATCCTTTGACTGTTATACATTTATTATCCGCGGTTTTTCAAAATATTCAAATACAAGATGGAACGGCCAATCATAGAGAAATGGAGTTAGCAGAATCGATTAAAGATATACTGATAAGTGCCACAAATGATTTCAATGACGTGGATATGATTATTGGAGAGACATTACATTTTCAAGAACAGTACAAAGATCACGCAGCAAAAATAGTTGAAGATACAATACAGCATCATCTTCCTGATCCTGTTGAAGCACCAACAAATCATTGTACAGAATGCTGTTCGTGGTAATCAAGAAGTTATCAACTTCGGAAAATCGTGTTCAGCTGCATATGTATGACCCAGAAAACTTCAATACAAAAAACTTGTAACGAGAAATCTCGCTACAGGCTCCACCCTCCCTCTCGGCTCGGGCTCCGCCACTCGCACGGTCGTCCAAGGGTAACCGTCTACCGTATAGTCTAAGTTTTGCGTCTTGACCGTTTAGTCTAAGTTTTGCGTATTGACCGTTTAGCCTAGGTTTTGCGTTCTTCTCCTCTCCCCTCCCGTCTTGCCCCCTTTCCGTGTGTATGTCCGACTCTGCGGGATTGCGACCGTTGTCGCCGTCACCACCACCACCGTCAACGTCCCCCCCGTCACCCACCGCGGGATTCGGCCGGTCCGGGACCCCACGCGGCCGGGAGAGCACGGGCGAGCCAGCTGACCAACACCACCGCCGTCCCCTCGTCGCCTTGCCACCGACGAGCGTGCATGCCTAGCCAGCATCGACACGTTGCCGCAGCGAGCAAGCACCAAGCTCGTTGCGGCAAAAAAGACCAGGAGCCATCGCCACCACTATCCTGGCAACAACGGGAGACTCGCCCGTCGCCGACCCGTTCCCGCTGCCGACGTACCAACTCTCCCGTCCCCAACAACAACCCCGCAACACCCCCGCCCCCGATTGCCACGCGGGAACTACCGAGGAGGACGACCGAATTTTGGACAACGACGACGGCACAACGGTTCGTCAGTCTCGAGCCGAGAGCCCTAGAAAGTAGAAGCGTTAGAAAATAGTGTGCGAATCCAGTCGGAATTGTAAGACTGCGAAGAGTGAGTGCGATCGTGGTCTGCGGATTCACGGAGTGCTGCGATTGCGTGAGTCTGTGTGCTGATCCCCGTTCTTCATTTCCGTTCACCCCTACCCCCCCTGTTTCTTAATTGATAAGAGTAATCGTTTTGTGTTTTTGGTCCGCAGTCCTTCAGACTGCCGGCCCGAGCGTTTTGCGACGTCCCGCGACGTGACGAGTGGCGACTCCTACTAGTAGCTGCGTTATCACCTGTTCACCCTTTCTCTCCCTCCCCCACCACCCCTCCCAGCGATTTCCTGTTGTTCTCCCATCCCCGAGTGCCGAGGTTAATCAATAGAGCCGATAGTGCAAGAGATCGAACCCACTCCTCCCCTGTCGAGTCACTCATGCTCCCGCGTGAGCTAAGCCGCCCCCTCGTGTTTTGTGTTGTGAGTTCGTGTCGATCCGACACGCCAAAAACGGTGCTACCCCGACTGGTAGCTGGCGCCCAATTCCCACCCCCCTTCTGTTCGCGTATTCCGTGCCCCTTCTCCCCCCCCCCCCCGCTGTACCTCGCCGTTATTGTTATATTTTCGTGCATTATCATTTGTCATCACATTTTTGGTCCTAATTAAATTAAGTCTTCTTTGTTATATCATATTTCTCGCTGTTCGCGTTATTTCATTTTTCCCCTCCCCCCCCCCCCCGCGTTTTCTTTCCTCGTTTCGGTTAGCCAAATTTCAAATAGCCGTCCTTCGTCTAACCGGCGAAGGGGGAGCGGTTATAAACTAGAACTAATTCTATAGCGGATGAATATTTTTCAAATTCTCAATTCAAAGTGTATTATTCATGACAATAATGGTAATCTTCATAGAAATGTTTGAAACATAATGATTTCTTACACCAGCCGCATCGTATCATAGCAATATCATAGCCGCGGAATACCAATTAGAAGCAGAGAAATATCGGAAAAAGACTTTTGAAGAGTGAACTTTGAGGGTAGATTTCACGCCCTAAACGTGTTTAAGAGCACATGTAACAAAATACGTGTCTCTAAAAACATATCTTATTCGTATTTCTCTTGAGAAAAACATTTTCTTTATTATTGCAGATGACCAATGTCTAAAGGGGTAGTCACAGTGTTTGGGGGCGCTTAACGCGGAATCCTTGAATACGTCAACTTATTTACTCCAGTTCACAACCCAGAATATTTATTTTTCAATTTTCAAGTCAATATTCGAATCACTACAGCGAATATATCTTCGAAAAATGTGGTTTTCTGAGTACGAAAAATAGGGTTTGCAACCCCCGTGGCCATAATAATGTCTAGTAGCTTTGCGTCGCCGCAAAGAGCATTTTCCAATTGGTTCCGTCGCGGAATACCAATTGGAAGCAGAGTTATATCGAAAAAAGTCTTTTTAAGAGTGAACTTTGAGGGTAGATTTCACCCCATAAACGGGCTTAAGAGCACATGTAACAAAATACGTGTCTCTCAAAACATATCTTATTCGTATTTCTCTTGAGAAAAACATTTTCTTTATTATTGCAGATGACCAATGTCTAAAGGGGTAGTCACAGTGTTTGGGGGCGCTTAACGCGGAATCCTTGAATACGTCAACTTATTTACTCCAGTTCACAGCCCAGAATATTTATTTTTCAATTTTCAAGTCAATATTCGAATCACTACAGCGAATATATCTTCGAAAAATGTGGTTTTTTGAGTACGAAAAATAGGGTTTGCAACCCCCGTGGCCATAACAATGTCTA
Source organism: Arge pagana (assembly GCA_963969455.1). Taxonomy (NCBI): domain Eukaryota; kingdom Metazoa; phylum Arthropoda; class Insecta; order Hymenoptera; family Argidae; genus Arge; species Arge pagana. The sequence goes on from CAXAKQ010000199.1 coordinate 30,606, forward strand.
GTAGCTTTGCGTCGCCGCAAAGAGCATTTTCCAATTGGTTCCGTCGCGGAATACCAATTGGAAGCAGAGTTATATCGAAAAAAGTCTTTTTAAGAGTGAACTTTGAGGGTAGATTTCACCCCATAAACGGGCTTAAGAGCACATATAACAAAATATGTGTCTCTCAAAACATATCTTATTCGTATTTCTCTTGAGAAAAACATTTTCTTCATTATTGCAGATGACCAATGTCTGAAGGGGTAGTAACCGTGTTTGGGGGTGGTTAACGCGAAATCCTTGAACACGTCAACTTATTCACTCCATTTCACTGCCCAGAAGATTTATTTTTCAATTTTCAAGTCAATATTCGAATCAGTACAACGAAAATATCTTCGAAAAATGTGGTTTTTCCGGTATAAAAAATAGGGGTTGTAACCCTTGTGGCCATAACAATGTCTAGTAGCTTCGCGTCGCCGCAAAGAGCATTTTCCAATTGGTTCCGTCGCCGAATACTAATTAGAAGCAGAGATATTTCGAAAAAAGCCTTTTTAAGAGTGAACTTTGAGGGTAGATTTCACTTCCTAAACGGGCTTAAGAGCACATATAAAAAAAAACGTGTTTCTTATTTTTCAATGTTCTACAACATATATCAAGATCTTCGAAATCGGTGAGTTAGGGTTCGAAAGGTTTCCTTGTAAGTAAGCAACACACATATAGATGGCGCACAAAATCATGACAGAAGGTGAAATATTTGTAGTGGTTCATCTATCCCCGTGGTTCACCTATTCACACTTTCCCCCACGTATATTGGCATCTTTGGAGTACCTTCAATGCTTACTACGAAAACGCGTCAGACGCGACATATACTTGAAAACCTGCTCTCTAGATTGAGGGGATGGGCGGAAATACGGCATAACTCGATTTGATGTTTCGATTTCGATGAATAGATTGGAAAAAAACTTAAGAGAAACAAAAAAACTTCGAAAAAATCAGGAAGAGATGAAGAGAAAAACCAATAGAGAATCCAGCACATAGAAAAATATAAGTATTCATAAACAGTGTCCTGCCGGTATTATACATACGAGGAAGTGATAATTTTGTTGGATACAATTTGTTCATCACATAAAAGACACTCGACCTTTGTAGAAACGGTAAGACTCGACATTTCTATTCTTCAATAAACGTTAGATTTTTCAATTCATTCCTTGTCAGTCAGATTTATTACATGTGTAATTGATTTACTGATAACCCTCATAAAGCATTTTGCTGCAAACCGATTTTATCTTCGTTTCCCACGTGTTTCTCGTTTTTCCTTGAAATCACTTTTTTTGAGTTGGACCCTTATTCCGCTCATCGCTTCAATTTTCGAGAGCAGTTCGCTCCTACTTCTGAATAGGAAATATTACAGAGCTAGCATGTTACTAAGAAACAATGAATCGTACTCACTCGCTGGGATCACGTGGAAAAAACAGGGTGTCCTTTGGCGTCCAACACTGTTGCTCGCCAAGCACGCTAGTGTTCCAAAATCGACATCACCTCCGGGGATGTACTCCAAAACACTCGTCAGACCTTTGCTCCGAGCTTTGGTGCTCGGTACGGGCAAAAAATCTCCTCGAGTGCCATTGTACGTCCAGGCAAAGCGTACGGTGTCTCCAGGCACAGCCTCGACTTCGCAGTGGAGTGAAAGCGTTTCGTACCATGAAGCACCGATTTCCTGAGCTTCGTAGCCTTCTCGGCACCTCGGAGCATCTTGGAGAATTAAATCATCAAATTTCTCGGAGTTCATTTTTTTTTTTTAACAATTTTTTTCATCATCAGCAAACGAAAACAGGGAGCGGATGTCGCTTGACAGAAGCTCGTATTTCCGAGGAGGAGAATCGTGCAGGCAAACGAAGAGGCTCAAAGATATTCGAATTGCGGTAGAAAATCATGGACAAGCAAGATTCGCTCCTGTTGGAAAATCTCTAAAGAAATTTGTGAAATCGCGAGGCATGATTATCGGTTAGCGAGTAAGAGGAAAAGAAAAGAAAATGGGAAAAGTTGCGTCTGAAACTCACATTTCATATGTATGAGAACTGGTTGGCTTCGCGCCTCACCAACCGCGTTCGTTGCCAAGCAGACATATTCGCCGGAATGTGCGAGCGTGAGAGATCTCAACGTCAAAGTTTTTGAGGCGACGAGAGTCCCGGAAGTTACGTTGTGCTCGATAAGAATATCCTGAAAATGGAGAGATCGTTTTTTTCGCATTCTTGTTTGTCGAGTTAATTTATTCCTTGGCTCTCAACTCGATGAACCTATTTTCGGTTATCGATAATGGATTTACATTTTAGACGAGCCATCAAAAAAGCATTAATGAGTCGATAAAGCGATTCCACTGCGTTAGTGCAGAACGTGGCCACAACATCTTTCCAACAAACAAACAAACTAGATTTGTTGCACGTTTCTTGCGAATTGAAATTCGAGCGAATACGACGACGTTTTCGGAACGCTGGTTCCTCGCGAGTGAAGCTGCATGTTTGAATTTGAATTACGCAAGGCTATTCTTGCTCTCAGACGTGGAACGTGACTGCACATCTCGTCAGTACAGGAGCGCAGAAAGCGACGAGTGACGAGTCCAGATTCACAAACATAATGGAACTAGTTTCCGATAATTGATACTGTAGATGGCTTGATCAGAACAACGGAGAATGAGATAACCCAACCGTCGTTGAATAAATGCACCTACGTACTATTATACACATGACAGTTAGGGCTGTTTTGTAAATTTTAGATTGAGATCACAATATTTCGTAGGATTTAGATTTTTGCCTTCGAATTTGGTAGATTTCAGATTTTTGACAAATTTCATTGGTTATATGGGGGATGAAGTTCCGAAAAGCACTTACCACTTTTCTTCTTGAAACTCCAAATACTTATGTATTTTGACGCGCTGGTCACGATGATGATCATTAAAGTCGACGCAAATTGGATTTGTGAGGTAAAAACTCGAAAAAAATGCCAGATAATTGATTTTTGAGAGGTTTTTCTATGTTATGTCGGAAAATAATAATCGTGGATGAAAATGTTATAAAAAAAAGGATGAGAAAGAGAGAGAGAGAGAGAGAGAGAGAGAGAGAGAGAAAGAGGGAGAGAGAAAAAAAGCGAGAGAGAGAGAGAGAGAGGGAGAGAGTGAGAAAGGGAGAGAGGGAGCGAGGGGGAGAGGGAGAGAGAGAAAGAGGGGAGAGGAAGAGGGGGAGAGGGGGAGAGAGGAAAAGAGGAAGAGACGGAGAGAGGGAGAAAGGGGAAGAGAGGGGGAAAGGGAGAGAAAGGGAGAGAGGAAGAGAGGGAGAGAGGGAGAGAGAAAGTGAGGGAAAGAGGGAGAGAGGGAGAGGGAGAGGGAGCGGGAGGGGGAGGGGGAGGGGGAGTGGGGGGGAAAGAGAGAGAGAGGGAGAAAGGGAGAAAGGGAGAGGTGGAGAGGTGGGAAGGTGGAGAGGTGAAGAAGTGGAGAGGTGAAGAAGTGGAGAGGTGGAGAGGTGGAGAGGTGAAGAGGTGAAGAGGTGAAGAGGTGGAGAGGTGGAGAGGTGGAGAGGTGGAGAGGTGGAGAGGTGGAGAGGTGGAGAGGTGGAGAGGTGGAGAGGTGGAGAGGTGGAGAGGTGGAGAGGTGGAGAGGTGGAGAGGTGGAGAGGTGGAGAGGTGGAGAGGTGGAGAGGTGGAGAGGTGGAGAGGTGGAGAGGTGGAGAGGTGGAGAGGTGGAGAGGTGGAGAGGTGGCGAGGTGGCGAGGTGGCGAGGTGGCGAGGTGGAGAGGTGGAGAGGTGGAGAGGTGGAGAGGTGGAGAGGTGGAGAGGTGGAGAGGTGGAGAGGTGGAGAGGTGGAGAGGTGGAGAGGTGGAGAGGTGGAGAGGTGGAGAGGTGGAGAGGTGGAGAGGTGGAGAGGTGGAGAGGTGGAGAGGTGGAGAGGTGGAGAGGTGGAGAGGTGGAGAGGTGGAGAGGTGGAGAGGTGGAGCGGTGGAGAGGTGGAGAGGTGGAGAGGTGGAGAGGTGGAGAGGTGGAGAGGTGGAGAGGTGGAGAGGTGGAGAGGTGGAGAGGTGGTGAGGTGGAGAGGTGGAGAGGTGGAGAGGTGGAGAGGCGGAGAGGTGGGGAGGTGGAGAGGTGAAAAGAGGGAGTGAGGGAGAGAGGGAGAGGTGGTGAGAGGGAGAGAGGGGAAGAGGGGGAAAGGAAGAGCGGGGGGATAGGGGTGCGGAAAGGGGGAGAGAGGGGGGGAGAGAGAGAGAGAGAAAGAGGATCACGTCACAAGTTCAAAGCCCGCAGAGGTGATAACAGCCCAGACAAACACCGATCAGCCACGAAAGGGAAGTGTTACGACGGAAGACCAATTACGCTGCTCGTCAATTTTAAAATCGGATACAAATTCCAGAGTGCCATTGAACCATGAACTCCAGCTTTCGCCCGGACCGACGGACTAGGTGACAACTAGCGGTGCGGCGGTGACCACCATGGACCGATATTGAGGGCAGCAGCCGTCCGTCGTATCACCGCAATAAACCTCTCGACACATGAGTCTCTTAACATTTCTTCATCATCTATTTGAGGCCCCACATTATTAATGATAGCTCATTTATTCACTTGTATGCATATATCATAACCGTTTTCCCTCGCGGTGCAAAGAACGACGGCTATAAGAAACTTGAAACTGGAAAACGAAACGAGCAAGAAAACGCGGGTGGGAGAAGGGGAAATGAAATGAAGCGAACAAAGCAATAGATACGAACGTGAAAAAGACTTAATTCAATGATAAAAGAAGGATAATTTACAAAGAAATGAAACAATAAACGGTGGTGCAAAGCGGGGCGAGGGAGGGGGAGAGGGCACGGGAGACTCGAACGGAAGGGGGGGGGATCAAGTTGGGCGCCAGCTACCAGCCGGGGCAGCACCGATTGATCGCGTGTCGGAGGGACGCGGACTTCAATATAATAATGACTCGCGGGGCGGCTTAACTCACGCGAGAGCAGGGGTGACTCTACAGGGAGGGGTGGGTTGCGGTTTTTGCGCTATTGGATCTACCGATTAACCCCGGCACTCGGGGATCGGAGAGCAAAAGGTGATCGCGGGGAGGGGTGGTGGGTGAGGGAGAGGAAGGGTGAACAGGTGATAATACTAATTTAACGATTCGCCACTCGTCACGTCGCGGGACGTCGTAAATCGGTTGGGCCGTCAGTCTTAGGGACTGCGGACCAAAAACACAAGACGGTAACTAAATCGGGAGAATAAGGGTGAAAGGTGATACGGGGACCAGAAATACACTCACTTAATCGCAGCACACAGCTAATCCAAAATAAACTCGCACACTAGTCGCAGTCTCACAGTGGCCAACTCGATCCTCTCTATTTGCTCTCGGCTCGAGACTGTCGAACCGTCGTGCCGTCGTCGTCGTCCAAATTTCGGTCGGTGACTTCGATGATTCCGGGGTGCTGATTGGAGGGCTGGTTTGTTGACATCTGTAACGGTAACCGCTGGGCTTCCTTGGTTGTTGACGGGCTGGACGGGAGAGTCGGTACGTCGGCGGCGGGAGCGAGTCGGCGACGGGCGAGCCTTGACGTCGTTGCGGAGATGGCAGCAGTGGTTTCTTTTCTCTGGTCTTTCGGCCGCAGCGAGCTTCGTGCGTGCTCGCCGCGGGACGCGGCGATGCTGGCAAGGCATGTGTGCTCGTCGGTGGCGAGGCAACGGCGGTGGTGTTGGTGTACGTGCTGGCTGCTTGCTCGCCTGTGCTTTCCCACTCCGTAGCGTCGGCCCGTGCTCTCCCGACCGCGTGGAATCCAGGGCCGGTTGAATCCTTCGGTGGGTGACGGGCAACGATGACGGCAATGGTGATGACGGCGACGACGGTCGCAGTCTCACAGGGCTGAAACATACAAAAAAGGGGCAGAGGTGGGAGGGGAGGGGAGAAGGACGCGAAACTCATGCTACGATGTAAAATTTAACCTAAGGACGTCGCGTGCGAGTGGCGGAGATCGAGCCGGGGGAGGGGAAAGCCTGTATCGAGATTTCTCGTTACAATATATATATATATATATATATATATATATATATATATATATATATATATATATATATATATATATATGTTTATTTATTGTGTGAATGGTTATACAACGTGTGAATGTGTCGATTTTAACGATTTTAAAGCCTAGGCAACGTTTTGTCTCGTCTTAATAGCGAGCGTTATGTGTCCGCGTGCATTTATGTTTATTTATGTAATTGCGTAAAATCATGCTACATGATCTTGAACGAATAATAAAATAGATAATACAATGTTTCGTATAGAAGTTGTAGATTATAAAAAATACACATTTTATGTTTAATACATTTTTTGTCTACAACACATTTTCTACGAAAAAAAACGAGATAATACCAAGTTTCGTACCACTCTGGCAGCCGTTCACTCGTGAATTCACACTTTGGCGCTTGTTCGAAGTTCGTCCCACTTCAGCGCCCGTTCGTCGAAAAAATGGGTGTTTCGATAAAATACAATACCCCACCACCAGAGCTTGAAAATACCATAGCTCACCACCAGAGTTTGAATAGTACATTTCGACACTAGTGCCAGAAACTGATTTTCTCGTCGCGCAGACATTTACGCCCGAGCGAAGCGAGGGTGAAAAGATCACACGAGAAGGAAATTAGGTTGTCGCATAAGTGTCGAAAAATACATCAACAACGTAAACAAATGCATTGGCGCCGAAGTGGGACTGCACCGTCGATTCCTGGAAGGGCGCTGAAGTGGGCCGAAGCGTCATATTGCCACAGAGACGTTATACGGATTGATACGTATACGCCAATAGCGGGGGAGGCGCGCGCAGCTACCCAACTCTTGGCCCGCAGAGAACGGAATCACTTGGGGTGTTCCGAACCCGTAACTGAGCTGCGCACTGGGGAGCGCACTTCTCCGCACATGCGCAATACTGCGATACACACTTCGAAAAATTGACGTAATCCGTACGGGTTCGAAATACACCCCATACCGCTTACGGAATGCTCTCTCTATTATATGTTATAGGAAAGTTATTGTCTCGAAATTCGCCCGAATAACAAAAGAGATGAAAACACCTTGCTCTCGTTGATCCAGAAATAAGTAGCGATTGGAATAGACATTCAAACCGATTGCTAGAAAGGATGTTTTAATTCAAATAATCATGGTTATATCTATAAAACTGGGAATCATTCTCAAGAATTTGTGCATTCGGAAACCGGTACACACACATAAAATATTGAGTCGTCGTGGTTTTGGATGCGTTGCTCTCTATCGCGTGGAGGAGTTCGCAAAGAAACCCCAGCGGACCATTTTTGTGAATTTTTATGGCGACTTCGTGTAAAAAACTGAACACAGACCGTTTCATCAAATTTATCGCCGATATTAAAATTTGTTATCCCCGCAAAGGAAATAGTAGGTAAAAAGGTGGGGTAGGTGGTTTTCTTGCTTTCTTCCTCAAAATCTGACATAAAAACGGAAAGAAGGAGTTAAAAAAAAATTAAGAAAAATTCCCAAAAAAAAAAACATTTAAAAAAAATCCCGAACAAAACATTTAAAAAACAAGAAAAACATGCACTTTGAAAGCGCCAACCTTCCCGCGGTAAAATGCGTAAGTAGACAATGTCAAAACTAATAGGGTTTTGACAAATTGTACTGGTCAAATTTATTTCATTTCAATGTATTTAAAAACTGCATCTAGTGGGTTTGAACGGAAAAATCCCTTTCAACTCGAAAAAAAATGACCTTAGACAGAAAATTTATTAAACGCAAAATGTGTATTTTTCTATAATATACAACTTTCGTACGAAACATTTTTCTCCATGACTGTTATTTTCCGAAACAACATAGAAAAACTCCATCTTAAAAATCAATTTGTTGGCAATTTTTTCGAGTTTTGACCTTGAAAATCAAATCTGCGTCAATTTTAATGACCATATTCGTGACCAGTGCGTCAAAATACATAAGTACATGGAGTTTCAAGGAGAAAAGCGGTAAGTGCTTTTCGGAACTACACCGTTTATGGGTTAAATAATTAGGATTTAGGACTCTCAAGCTATCAGATTCGTATAGCTAGAACTCGGGTTGTCTTCACTCTGTGACACGCGAGTCTAATCATAGTGGTGGCTTTTGTCGACTTGCAATTGTGAGCGTCTGGCAAGAGACTCGGGTCAATATTGACGACTGAAACGAGGCACTCGTCAGTGTCCTTGGTACATGATGTTACATTTAGCCGAGCTCTCTGCGCTCCGCTGGTTAGGGATCAGCAGCTCTGCATCACCTGGGGCTCGGGTAGTACGAGTTCGGTGAAATTCGGATTATGCTTATGAGCGTAATATCTGAGGTCGAGCTTCTGGAAGACTGGATCCGAGGTCGTTGTGAAATGAAAATCAGAACCATAGCTACCCCGATATCGCGAGACAGAGCCAGATCGCGAGGGTTATCTGGACAACAAGAGTTTCGTGAGCTTTGGAATAAGAAGGCACGAGTCGCGATGAAAATAAAAATATAAGTCCGATCGCCTTCCTTCTTGAAGCTCCAATGAGGATCTCAAACCTTTTTCCGCAACGCACGCTCTCGACTACCCGAATTTCGTTCCCATTTCATTTCGCTGAGCGAAGCGCGAATCCGAATCTGCGAAAATATCTTATCGCTTAAACAATTATATACATTCAAATTCTTAACTATGAAAATAATAAAAATTACAACCTCACTTCAAGATTATTCGATATTTGCTACCATTATTTTGTTTCCGTCGTCAGAAATCTGAAGTTTAATACTCTCTCCATCGACTTTTATTGGATGTTCACCGTGCCAAGGGTGATTGCGCGAACGAGGAGGGTCAATCGAGTTCAATTGTTTTTCCAGTACTCCTTCTACGTTTACTACGAGTGTACTTGACCTCCAACCTCCGTCGATCGAGTACCCGTTTTGATTCCGAGAATCACGACAGACCTTTGAACCTCAATTCTCGATGTCAGTAGAACCCCATAGAAGCAGCGTCAATTTCCACCTGTACTCGATAGCTTTTTCTTTAAATAAACAAAACGGTGGTCTCTGATTGTTGACTCGCGATGTTCGATGAAAAATCCCCACGTTAATTGTTTATAAAACATACATTTTGATTTTTTTTCAATTCGATCAAGCACTAGATTAGACCATAAGACGAATGATTTTTTATCTGTTTTATTGATTTTAGATGAGACAGTAAAATTTTATAATGGTCACCGCAAAGCATCACTGGATCCAACAAATATAGGGATCATTTGCTCGACAGTAGAAATATTTTTTTTTCAATTTTTTCAATTTTTTCAATTTGGTGAAATAAAGTTAAAACATAATATGATAACTTATGATTGATTGGTTGCCGACGCTATGGTTGTCGACGCACCACTGGGCGCTTAGCCTACAGGACCATTGTGCCCGGGCCCCAAGGGGCAGTTTAAAAGGTAGGAAATTGTTCGAGGCTCGTAAGCAGCAGCTTGCTGACCCCTATTTTCTCGGCGGTGTCGTGTACAGTGAACGAGTCACCGAAAGCCCTCCAGCAAAGGTCGCTGAGCAGTGTGCACTGTGCGAAGAGGTGGTGTGGGATTTCGTGTTCCTACCCACATTTCATGCAGATAGGTTTTGAGATTAGGCCCACCTGCGGGAGGTGTTTCCCCGTTTACCAATAGCTGGTGTTGAGTCCGATCACCACCCGTAACCCGGCCTGCTGAGGTTGCTGAAAACGCAACCAAGCTTGGAAGTTGATCCCCGGAACAGGGACTTCGTGTAATGTAATAAATTTGTATTGTTTGTTAAAGTAAAATAAATTAAACTACTGCAAAAAATAATAATAATTCCAAATAGTCATTTTTTTGAACTCTCCAACTTTCAACCCTCACTTCATATCAAACTTGGATTTGACATGGAATTGTCGAGTCATCGTGAGAGATAAAAATTAACGATGAGCTAGACCTCGGTCCTCGATGGAGAGGATGAGAACGTCTGGGTGCTGCCAAGGGCGCAATTTCAATCGTTTCTTCGTGAGAATTTCACACAACACGTATGAAATGTTATACTTTTGATGTGCTTCGATTTCGATGAATACATTTCAACCGTTTCTTCAACGAAAAATCGTAAAAATGTGCCATAGGTATGGGCTTATAAACATTACGCCCCCCCCCCCCCCCCCCGCCGCGAAAAATCGTAAGTTTTGTATCTAAATAGTTGAGAACTTAAAAACTACCCTGACAGCTATCATCTTGACATTTTCCTTCGTCCATCATGCCCAAGATATTCGAGACTACACTTAAACAGAAACAAGTTGAACTTCCATTGAGATACTTATTTATGCAGACACGCGATGCTTACTCTAGCAAATCTGTGCTTTGCCAATGAGATTCATGAAAATTTTGCCCATGGCTTCCAGAGCACCGAAACAGTTCCATTGAAAATCATCTCGAAATTCGCCACAAAATATAGATGAACTGAAACTTCATTCGAATAACCACATTACGATTTTCCTTCCTGCTTATGCCCTTTTCACATTTCATTCATCTAACATACATAACGGAAAAATCGACAGGCAAATTAAAAACATAAAATTCCGATTTATTTTCATCAGCCAACTTTGCGCGGATTAAACGTAACTTGTACTCGTTATCGATGTAAATTGCATGTTATTGTTCAATTTGCGAATTAATTGGCCCGTGAGTCATGTTTTTAGAAAATATTCAACCATCCATCATCGAATACGGTTATTGGTTACACAAATTAATTTCAAATTAGCTATGGCAAACCGAATATACACGTAGAGACTTTTAGTATGAATATTTGATCCATTCCGTATGGAAAATTGATATAGAATATGAAAATTTAAGGATAATCGAGGTAATGTTACAAAAATTCGCATAGTGACTATGAAAATGTCGGGTTGGTAGGTATATCTTTTTGGAATAACTCATGAGAATATCAGAAATTTACATGAAAAGAGTTACAGTGTAAGGTAACAGTACGTATTCCCGGACGTGTCCCAATTCACCGGACAGCGCAAATAATTAATGTTATTCAGCTATGAAAAATTATAAAAGTTGAGAAAAAATACATTCCCAATTTCGTGACTTTGGCTGTAAATTTTACAAGGTGAGAGAGGGACGAAAATTGCACACGCTATGTGTACAATTATCGAGTTTGATGCACTGATCTTGGTGAAAATGGTATAACATATTGCGTCGACCGTCGGAAAACTTTCAATTTCAATTTTATGGAAAAAATAAAGAATACGCGTGGGGAAGTATTCTTATCTTATAGATTAGGTTTAAATCTACGGATTCTGGCTGGAAAAAAATTATATCATCGAATTATTTTTAAAATCCATTGGACGGCAAAATGACACTTTGAATTTTATAATGCTCCCAATTACCCGCCATTGGTACGAGTCTGTCCGGTGATAATGTACATGAAATAGGTGGCCGTGACCCAAAACATCGAACAGCATAGTCGTTGACACTTCACGATAATTTTCTACACGTTCCAGTTGGTTTCTTTTACTCTATCGATTTTAATTATTATTTTATCCAGAATTGTTTGTATCCGAGTGCAAAGAAGAGACCTCAACTATGAATAAAACAAGTAAGTTTATAATTAGTGTACTCTTCTGTAACCTAACCTAAAAGCTGGAGCTCATCAATTCCAATTAATTTTAGAACACCAAAATAGTCAAAGAAGACTACAAAAATGTAAGAATGGGAAAGTGAATACCTATCAGGAAAGCTGCTTCTTTATATAATGTGCCCAAAAGTACATTATGCGATAAAAGAGAATCCAACAATAAACTAAACGCTGAACCAGGAGCTCACAAAGTTTTAAAAGAAAAGGAAGAAAAGGATGTCAAGGATTGGATTTTGTTAAGGGCAGAGAGAAGATTGACTGTCACAAAAACTGATTTCCTGACTAGTGTACAATCTCATATTAACAAATCTGGCAAAAAAACTTTCTTAACAAACAATAGACCAGGTCGAGCTGGGTTTGGACGTTTTAGGAAAGATAATGCTGAAATATCCGTCAGAACTTCACAAAATTTGATTGCTGACCGAGCTGATGTCACTCAAGAAGATTAACAAGCTTAGTTTAAAGAAGTAGAGTCTATTCTCATTTAGAAAAACCTGTTAGATATGCCACCGCACAGGATCTTTAATTGTGACGAATCAAACTTTACTCTATGTCCTAAATCGGAGAAGGTTTTGACCGAGAGAGGGTCTGGAAATGTTTATCAAATTGTAGAAACAGCAGAGAAAGAAAGCTCAACAGTTCTCTTTACATATGCTGCAGATGGTACCAGAGCTCCCCCTTTGGTTCTATATTGGTATGCAGAAGAGGTACCACAGTCTGTGATAAAAACACTCCTAAAAATTGGGGAATCAACACCTTAGACTCAGGATGGATGACAACGGAAACCTTTTTTTAGTATCTCACAAATGTTTTCTACAAATGGTTAATAGATAATAATTATGAGTTCCCAGTTATCCATTATCTGGATGGACGTTCTTCACACATGACTTTGCCTGTTGTGAATTTTTGTATTGAACACAACATAGAATCTATCAGCCTATACCCCCATGCGACACACATCATGCAGCCCTTGGATATAGGATTTTTTCATCCGCTAAAAGAATTGTGGAGGAAGTTTGGACCAAAATGGCAACAAGAAAATGACGTTAATAGATTAAGAAAAGAACAGTTTCCGGTAGTGCTTAAGTATGCCCTTGACTAAATGGAGAATGAACAAAAGATTATTCAAAGTGCTTTCAAAGCATGTGGTCTTGCACTTTTTGACCCTAATGCAATTGATGTCGATGTAATTGGTATTCATAAAAAGAAGAGAAAGTCTATGGCGAAAAATGTTGCCCCTAATTCTGGTGATTGGGTTGATACGACTGCAAGAGCAGAAGAAGAAGCTTACTTGGCAACTTTTGAAAAAACCTTACGTACAGATCTTTTGAACGCTTTTTTAAACTCAAGTTCTATAGGAATATGGACTGGAGATCTTAGCAATGACGGGCTATTCAACTACTGGTTTGATCTCAGAAGAAGACTTTCTGGTGAATAGAATGAAGAGTATAGATAATAAACCAATTTCCTTGAATTGATAATAATTTATTTAGATTCATTTTCACCAATTCGATCCAGTTGTAGCTACAGCGTGAGGCGGAAGTATGAAAACCCCTAAAGAAATTTTCACAAATTCGATAAATCATTCGGAATGATTCAAGGGGAGGGCAAATTCAAGGTCAGCGTTCGATAGCCGGGGAGAAACCTACAACTTTTGTAGGTATCTACTATTTTACCCGCAAATGGGTTCTTTCCAAGTTATTCGGGGGCTTCCATACTTTTTCCTCACCCTGTATATATCTATTGGAATGATTTGATTTATCAATCTTCTCGACAGATCTATTATCATTCATTTTTGCAATCAATAATTATTAGTGTCCGACTGAAACCGAAACTTCGGTCGGACACTAATAATTACATGCCCTCTATACTACTCTGTAGCACACAGTATAAACTTTCGATTTTTTAACATACTTAGGTGATAAGAGTAATTCTAAACAAGTAGATAAATCAGGAAGGCCGTCTCCCGTATCAACAACAACTTGCGAAGAGAATTTGGAGACTTCTGTGAATGAAATTGTAAGCTCCTCGCCACATGAAAATATAATAAATGTGGCAAATCCACAGCAAGACTTAGATGCTAGTCTGTTGATTAGTAGTATAAGTAATAATAGTAGTGAGAGAACAGAATCTGAAGATATTTGTATACACCTCAATGATTCCGAGATAGAAAATGTCCATGATAACGAACGGACTCCGTCTGTCATTCCGACGGTTCGGTTATTGTCAATAGATCCCTCGGATCTGTTATCAGCGTCGTGAGAAAGTCCGTTGGAAACGTCCGTTGGACACGGCCATAGAACGAAGGATGATAGGATTCCGCTGAGACAAGCGGATTCCGTCGACCGCGGAGCTACCAGCGGGCGCTCCGCGGCCAGTGCAAAAAAGCTCCTTTTGCTGATGGGAATATCACAACGCGGTCCGTCGAGGGCTAGCCAACGGGACCGCAATGACAGTCATCGCCTGACCGTCACCTCCGATAGTCATTCGGTTGACACTATCTGCCCGACCCATTTTACACGGATATCCCTATTATTACTCGTTCGAGTCGAGTCGAGTCGCTCTATTAACCTATTGTAGATCGTGGGAATAGGAACAACCTTTTAATAAATCTTTAGTAGATCCTTTAATCCATTGTCTAGATTCAAGCAACCCCATCACTTCCCTAAACGACTCGCAGAGTCGACGCGCCGCTCCCTACTATTTTCGGAAACTGAGGATCCAGCCGTTCGAGTCGTAATAATGGTCATTTGAAAAATTTGATAGAACTTGGCATTATCATATCGGATGAAGTGTTTCAAACAGATGGAGAGCCCATTCGGAATAATTGCATTAATAATACTCAGCCAGGTCAGTGGAATAATTGAAAGTTTACTAGTCATTTTTGCAGTTAATTATTTGATTTGTTTTGAAAATTTCATCTTTTAGATTTGCAGACTTCGACAATTGGGAATGTTGCAGTGGGCGACATTGAGAATAGGCCAAGCCATGAGAAACTTCCAAACGTCAGTTGCCAAAAGCAGATGGAGCCAAAGATGACAAATATCCAAATATTTGGTCCTAGTGATAGGTATAACAATTTACCGCTGGTACTCAAGCCTGCCATCAATATAGCACCAATAAGTATATTCATATTTGCTGATCTAGGAATTTATTTCTTATTTTCAGCTAGAATATTTTGGAACAATGAATTTAACTCTTTTTTACATGATATGTCAGTAATTCAGAAAATATTCCTGGGAAAATCCAGGGGCAAGTCAGAACACAAGATATTACAATGTCACAAGATACTAACGAAAAAACAGTATCCCCCACGACAAATAATACAACGGTTTTCCAAGAGGCATTTTTATTGCCAGAAAAATGTCTACTTAAAAAAAAGGAATGAAACTGGAAAAAATGCGAAGTCCAGGCTTTCATCTGTTGGGTCTTCTGAAGAGTGGTTAGCTTATCATAGAGAAAAAGAGAAGAAGGAAAAAGAGAAAAAAAGTGAAACAGGCAGAAACTAAGTGCTTGCAGGATATGAAGAAACGGATAGATGCAGAAAACAAAGCGCTACAAATGAAGATGAATGACATACTGAATAAAATCAGAACAAAAAAATAAATTACAAATTGCAAATTCAATAAAATAAATGAAATCACAAATGTCATAAAACACTTGCGGAATTTCAAAAACAATATGCAGAGAATTTCAGAAGATGTATTTTTTCATATAATTTTGAATAAAATATATTCTGTATTTATCAATAAATAATATATCATACTTCCTCCTGATGTCCGGAGAAAGGTACATTCGCTTTCGGACACGTGGACACGAGCATTTTTTGTACCCGGGAATTGATACAAATAGACTTCAGCCTGGATCTCTCTAATTTGTACGAAGCGAAATTTTTCAAATGATTAGAACATAACGTAAGAATAGCTGCCTAAGATACTGACAAGGAAACCTTTCGAACCCGAACTCGCCGATTTCGATGATCTTAATACATGTTGTAGAACATCGAAAAATAAGAGACACGTATTTTTTTAAACGTGCTCTTAAGCCCGTTTAGGGGTAAAATCTACCCTCAAAATCACTCTTGAAATGACTTTTTTCGGAATATCTCTGCTTCTAATTGGTATTCCGCGAGGGAACCGAGTGAAAAATGCTCTTTGCAGCGACGCGAAGCTACTAGACATTGTTATGCCCACAAGGGTTGCAACCACTTTTTTTTATACCGGAAAAACCACATTTTTCGAGGATATTTTCGTTGTACTGACTCGAATATTGACTTGAAAATCGAAAAATAAATATTCTGAGTTGTGAAATGAAGTAAATAAGTTGACGTGTTCGAGGATTTCGCGTTAACTACCCCCAAACACGGTTACTACCCCTTCAAACATTGGTCATCTGCAATGATGAAAAAAATGTTTTTCTCAAGAGAAATACGAAAAAGATATGTTTTGGGAGACACGTATTTCGTTATACGTGCTCTTAAGCCCGTTTAG
Organism: Arge pagana; assembly: GCA_963969455.1. Taxonomy (NCBI): domain Eukaryota; kingdom Metazoa; phylum Arthropoda; class Insecta; order Hymenoptera; family Argidae; genus Arge; species Arge pagana. The sequence goes on from CAXAKQ010000199.1 coordinate 46,731, forward strand.
GGGGTGAAATCTACCCTCAAAGTTCACTCTTAAAACGTCTTTTTCGGATATATCTCTGCTTCTAATTGGTATTCCGCGACGGAACAAAATGGAAAATGCTCTTTGCGGCGACGCGAAGCTACTAGACATTGTCATGCCCACGAGGGTTGCAACCCCTATTTTTTATACCGGAAAAACCACATTTTTCGAAGATATTTTCGTTGTACTGATTCGAATATTGACTTGAAAATTGGAAAATAAATATTCTGGGTTGTGAACTGGAGTAAATAAGTTGACGTATTCAAGGATTCCGCGTTAAGCGCCCCCAAACACTGTGACTACCCCTTTAGACATTGGTCATCTGCAATAATAAAGAAAATGTTTTTCTTAAGAGAAATACGGATAAGATATGTTTTGAGAGACACGTATTTTGTTATATGTGCTCTTAAGCCCGTTTAGGGGTGAAATCTACCCTCAAAGTTCACTCTTAAAAAGTCTTTTTTCGAAATATCTCTGCTTCTAATTGGTATTTCGCGACGGAACCAAGTGAAAAATGCTCTTTGCGGCGACGCGAAGCTACTAGACATTGTCATGCCCACGAGGGTTGCAACCCCGATTTTTTATACCGGAAAAAACACATTTTTCGAAGATATTTTCGTTGTACTGATTCGAATATTGACTTAAAAATTGAAAAATAAATATTCTGAGTGGTGAAATAAAGTAAATAAGTTGACGTGTTCGAGGATTTCGCGTTAACCACCCCCAAACACGGTTACTACCCCTTCAGACATTGGTCATCTGCAATAATGAAGAAAATGTTTTTCTCAGGAGAAATACGAATAAGATATGAATTGAGATATCGAATATCTCATATTTAAAGTCATTTATCACGAGGCAATAATTTCATCATAAAATGGATCACCTTGGTCAAGATGAACTATAATTCGCGAGTGACTTTCTAATCCATCAATTCGTCTTATCGTCCGATAATTTTGTACGATACTGTTTATCACCGATTATTCGTTGCGTAACTTATCGTTCGGGTATATGTGTTGTAACGAGAAATCTCGCTACAGGCTTCCCCCCCCCCCCTCCCCTCGGTTCGGGCTCCGCCACTCGCACGGACGTCCGAGGGTAACCGTTCACTAATTAGGATAAGTTTTACGTCCTTCTCCCCTCCCCTCCCGCCTCGTTCCCTTTCCGTTTATTATGCTCGGCCCTGCGAGACTGCGACCGTTGTCGCCGTCGCCACCACCGCCGTCATCGTTCCCCGTCACCCACCGAGGGATTCGTTCGGCCCTGGATTCCACGCGGCCGGGAGAGCACGGGCCGACGCTACGGAGTGGTAAAGCACGGGCGTGCAAGCACACCAACACCACCGCCGTCCCCTCGTCGCCTTGCCACCGACGAGCGGCATGCCTGACCAGCATCGCCACGTCGCCGCAGCGAGCAAGCACGAAGCTCGCTGCGGCCGAAAGACCAGGAGGAACCGCTACCACCTTTTTCGCAACGACGTCGAAGCTCGCCCGTCGCCGACCCGCTCCCGCCGCCGACGTACCGACTCCCCCGGCCAAACAACAACACACCAGCCCCCCTAATTGCCACGCAGGATTATCCAGGGTCACCAACGATTTTCGGACGACGACGACGGCACGACGGTTAGCTAGTCTCGAGCCGAGACCCAATAGCGTATGGTCGAGTCAATCCCTGTAAGCAAGCGAATAGTGTGCGATCGAGTCAATTCTGTAAGACTACGATAGTGTGCGAGGTTATCTCCGGAAGCTGCGTGCTGAACTGTGTGAGTCTGTTTCTGGTCCCTGTATCGCCTGCACCCTTATCCTCCCTGTTTCTCCTCCGAGTGGAGTTATCGTTTCGTGTTTTTGGTCCGCAGTCCTTCAGACTGCCGGTCCTACCGATTTGCGACGTCCCGCGACGTGACGAGTGGCGAAGCGTAGATAGGCTATCACCTGTTCACCCTTTCTCTCCCTCACCCACCACCCCTCCCCGCGATTTCCTGTTGTTCTCCTATCCCCGAGTGCCGGGGTTAATCTGTGAGCCGATTGCGCAAAAAATCGTAACCCACTTCTCCTCTGTCGAGTCATCCCTGCTCCCGCGTGAGCTAAGCCGCCCCCTCAAGTCGTTGTTTTGTGAGTCCGTGTCCCTCCGACACGCCAAAAACGGTGCTACCCCGGCTGGTAGCTGGCGTCCAATTCCAACCCCCCTTCTGTCGAGTCCCCCGTGCCCTCTCCCCCCCCCCCTCCCGCTGTACATCGCCGTAGTATTACGTTTTCTTCGTTTGTTCTCTCTTATCACGTGTCATCTATCATTAAACGCAGTCTCTTTTTGATATCGTATTCACTGCCTGTTCGCGTTATTTCATTTTTCCCCTTCTTCCCCTCCGCGTTTTTTTCTTTCCTCGTTCGATAAGCCAAACTTCTTATAGCCGTCCTTCGTCTCACCGGCGAGGGAGCGCGGTTATAGTGTCGTGAAACTCCATGCTCGGGAATAAGTGTAGTCTTTTAGAAGCATTGAGTAGGTTTGTTCCTCCATCCGGACTCAACAATGAGAATCAATCCTTTGACTGTTATACATTTATTATTCGCGTTTTTTCAAAATATTCAAATACAAGATGGAACGGCCAATCATAGAGAAATGAGTTAGCAGAATCGATTAAAGATATACTGATAGGTGCCACAAGAAATTTCAATGACGTAGATATGATTATCGAAGAGACATTACATTTTCAAGAACGGTACAAAGATCACGCAGCAAAAATAGTTGAAGATACAATACAGCATCATTTTCCTGATCCTGTTGAAGCACCAACAAATCATTGTACAAAATGCTGTTCGTGGTAATCAGAAGTTATCAACTTCGGAAAATCGTGTTCATATTATGTACATATAAAAATACTCAAATATTCAAAATCAATTTGGTTTTTTTTAACGTAAAGTGCTCACAGGTCTCATTTTTGATTTTTTATTTCAACAATTATGGAAATCAGGTTCAGCTGCACATGTACTGACCCAGAAGACTTCAATACAGAAAACTAGAACTAATTCTATTGCGAATGAATATTTTTCAAATTCTTAATTTAAAGTGTATTATTCTATAAAATCATGACAATAATGGTAATCTTCATAGAAATGTTTGAAACATAATGGATTCTTACACCAGCCGTGTAAATCAATCAAGCAATCAAAGGATTGATTCTCATTGTTGAGTCCGGATGGAGGAACAAACCTACTCAATGCTTCTAAAAGACTACACTTATTCCCGAGCATGGAGTTTCACGACATATATACCCGACCGATGAGTTACGAAACGAATAATCGGTGATAAACAGTATCGTAAAAAATTATCGGACGAAAAGACGAATTGATGGATTAAAAAGTCACTCGCGAATTATAGTTTATCTTGACCAAGGTGATCCATTTTATGATGAAATTATTGCCTCGTGATAAATGACTTTAAATATAAGATATTCGATATCTCAATTCATATCGTATTCGTATTTCTCTTGAGGAAAACATTTTCTTCATTATTGCAGATGACCAATGTCTGAAGGGGTAGTAACTGTGTTTGGGGGTGGTTAACGCGAAATCCTTGAATGAGTCAACTCATTTACTTCATTTCATCGCCCAGAATATTTATTTTTCAATTTTCAAGTCAATATTCGAATCACTACAACGAAAATATCTTCGAAAAATGTGGTTTTTCCGGTACAAAAAAAAGGGGTTGCAACCCCCGTGGCCATAACAATGTTTAGTAGCTCCGCGTCGCCACAAAGAGCATTCTCCACTCGGTTTCGTCGCGGAATACTAATTAGAAGCTGAGATATTTCGAAAAAAGTCTTTTTAAGAGTGAACTTTGAGGGTAGATTTCACCCCTAAACGGGCTGAAGAGCACATATAAAAAAATACGTGTCTCTTATTTTCTGACGTTCCATAACATATATCAAGATCATCGAAATCGGAGAGTTCAGGTTCGAAAGGTTTCCTTGTTAGTACTGATAGCAGAGCCATGCAGGCACCTAAATACCCAACCCTGGGAATCCGACAGCACCTCCAAAGCCGTCGTCTGGTCCTGTAGCAAACATTCTTTCCAGATTGCAGTTAACAATAACAGCGCCGGCTTTGTAGCAGCAACAGTAGATGGCATTCGTTTCTACAGTTGCTATGCCCCGCCGAGTCTTTCTTTGGAACAATTTATCGATTTCCTTGAACGTCTAACCGAGGATGCAAGGCAACACTTCTCCGTAGCAATAGCAGGTGACTTTAATTCCTGGGCAGTAGACTGGGGCAGCAAGTACACCAATGCACGAGGAAAAGCCCTACTTGAAGCGATGGCCACACTAGATGTTGTCCTCCTTAACACTGGTGAGACACCAACATATTTAAAAGGAGAGGCAAGCTCGATAGTGGATCTTACGTTCGTCAGCGGTAGTCTAACTAGAGGGAGCTATTCTTGGACACTTATAAACACCTACACTGCCAGCGACCACTACGCAATCCTTTGGGAAGTATTAACTGGCCAGAACCCTCGAAGAGCAACCAGACAGACCAATGCCGTTGGATGGAAAGTGAAAGCTTTTGATCCAGCAACATTAGTAGTAGCCTTAGATAGCGACCTGACTATTACAGGGAGTGCGGAAGAGAAAACGACGGAATTAATGAAGAGAGTGACGCAAGCTTGCGATGCCTGTGTGCCCCGGAAACGTGGCATAAATCGAAGACCTTCAGTGCACTGGTGGAACGATCACATTAGCGCCCTTCGTACAGAATGTCTCAGAAGAAGAAGAATGTCACAGCGTGGCTTCCGTCGACCCAACTCTGCAGAACTGGTGGCAGAGTACAAAAAGGCCCGTCGGGAATTGAATAAAGCCATCAAAGATAGTAAAAGACGCTGCTGGAAGGAACTGGTCGAAGAGGTAGAGAAGGATCCATGGGGCAGACCGTACAAGGTGGTCATGACCCACCTGAAATGCCAGCCAATACCGTCACCTACGTGTCCACAGCTCCTAGAGAAGATCGTCTCCACGCCATTCCCTCGATAACGTGAAGTCACCTACCGACCAGAGCAGCTTGATCCGAAAGATGATCAAACTGTGACGCCAGATAAACTGATGGCGGCATGCAACCGTGTAGGGAATGACAAGGCTCCGGGATTGGATGGAATCCCAAATATTGCTTTAAAAACATCTATCAAAGCAGCGCCAGCGTTATTCTTAGAGACCCACGATTCTTGTCTCAAAGAAGGGATCTTCCCTAAAAGGTGGAAGCAGCAAAGATTAGTACCACTTCCAAAAGGGAAAAAGCCACCGGATGAGCCATCATCTTACCGCCCTCCCTGCATGCTAGACACGGCGGGTAAGATATTAGAACGTATAACACACCAAAGAATAGAGGCAGTAATCGATCCACTCCTGGCAGACAACCAATATGGATTTCGGAAATGTAGATTGACCCTAGATGCAATCAACTTAGTTATTAGTACGGCTAAGGATGCAATTGCAGGAACTAGATGGAAGGGTGGCAAGAAGAAATATTGCCTAGTGGCTACTTGGGACATTAAGAACGCTTTCAACTCCGCCGATTGGGACTGTATTATGCGAGCTCTTGAAGAAATGAATGTACCAGAATACCTTCGTAAGATGGTAGCGCGCTACTTTACGGACAGGGTCCTTAAATATGACACGAAAAGCGGCCCTAAAGAGTATAAAATCACCGGAGGAGTACCACAAGGCTCAGTCCTAGGTCCATTACTGTGGAATATCATGTACGATGGTCTCTTGAGAATAGCATTGCCACCTGAAGTCAAACTTGTAGCATATGCTGATGATGTAGCAGTGGTGATCGTCGCGAAGCATCTTGAAGAGATAAACCTGGCTTTCGACATCACGTTCAGAAGAATTAACACGGTGAACCTCCAACTGGCTAAGCATAAGACCGAGGCAGTGCTGATCACAAGCAGGAAGAAAATTGAAACGATCAAGTTGAATGTTGGAGATTATGAAATAGAATCACAATCATTTATACGATATTTAGGAGTGATGATTGACGCTCGACTCAACTTTAAGAAGCAGGTCGAACACGTCAGTGCCAAAGCATCAGTAGTGAGAGCAAGCCTAGCACGACTGATGCCTAACATCGGAGGCCCAAAGCAGTGCAGAAGACTACTCCTATCATCCGTAGTCACATCTATGCTCACGTACGGCATATCCATTTGGGCTGATGCACTAGACTTACAGGAGTCATGGAGAAAAGCCGGTCCAATTTATCGGCAGAGTGCTCTGAGAGTATCCAGCGCCTTCCGCACAATATCAGAGGAAGCAGTGTGTGTCATTTCCGGAATTCTGCCCCTTAGAGTTCTCGCTGAGGCAATACGATCTCTTTACCAACGAAGAAGGTCAACTACACTGAACGCTGAGGAACTTAAATCAGAAAAACGGCAGAATAGCATAAGTCGATGGCAGCTCCAGTGGGATGCCGCAGTGAATAGCAGGTGGACGCACCGTCTCATACCTCAGATTGACGTCTGGCTGAACCGAAATCACGGCGAGGTCAACTACTATCTAACGCAGACGTTGTCGGGACACGGCTGTTTTCGAGCCTATCTCCATCGTTTCAAGCACGATAATTCACCGGAGTGCCCGTCCTGTCCAAGAGCTGCTGAAGATGCGGAGCACGTTTTCTTTGTGTGTCCTCGTTTTGATACCCAGCATGATGAGCTGAAGAGAATCCTGAACCAGCGAGTCCAACCAGAAACATTGGTAGAAGTAATGTTATCATCGAATGCTGCTTGGAATGCTATCAGCGAATATGCCACAGAAGTCTTAACAGACCTGCGTTCCATTGAGAGACAAAGAGCAAAAAACAACAGCTAGAAGGAAGGAAGAAATAAAGTTAACACCTTAGCCTCAAGACGAAGCAGCAGTAGCTAGTTCCTACCCTCACGAAGTTGATATAATATTGGAGAGGGGGGCTAGGCGGGGCGGCGCTCCAGATCAAGAGGAAGGAAGGGGGGGGAGGGGCTCGGAGATCCAGTCGCTCAAGTTGACCTTCCGGAATGGCGCCCGGATCGTCGGAGACCCCCGGGGAAGGGCGGGGCGGCCTCTGGCTCCCTCCGACAGGAGGTGGCTCTGGAGGCACTGCCACGTGGCCTCGACGGTGGCGTCCCACGTCACCCTAGCGGCGTAGGCCTTAAGGCTTCCCGCTGCCCCGGGGTGAGGTTGGGCACCCCTGCAGGTCTCGGTCGCCCCTCCACGGTGGCACGGTGCCGGGCGGTTCCGGAGGTCCGGTGGTCAGCGGAGGAATTGGAGGAGTGGGGGGTTTGGGCTTGGGGAATGATGATAGGTGGTAGAAAGGGAAAAAAAAGAGTGAAT
>CAXAKQ010000200.1:0-14075 GCA_963969455.1 Arge pagana
GGTCGTTGATAGCCACGCTGAGATATTCGTCTCTTTCGATGACACTCTTTACGGAGGTTGCTGATGTGATCGTTCCACCAGTGTACCGCAGGTACACCTTTGGTGTAGGTCGGCGTGTCACCACTGTTGAGCAGGACTACATCAAGTGTAGAAAAAGCTTCTAATAGTTTTCTTCCTCGTGCATTAGTCTGCTTACTGCCCCAGTCGACTGCCCAGGCGTTGAAGTTCCCGGCTATCGCCACTGGATGATGTTGCTTCGCGTCTTCGGTCAGCCGATCCACGAAATCAGTAAATTCAGCAATGGAGAGGCTAGGTGGTGCGTAGCAGCTGTAGAAGCGGATGCCATCTATTGTTGCTGCTACGAGGCCGGCGCTGCCATTGTTGAATACACTCTGGGAGGGGAGCTTACCACAGGCCCAGATCACAGCTTTGGTGGTGATATCCGTTTCCCAAGGTTGTCGAGCTAGATGTTTATATGGCTCTGATAAAAGCACTAGGTCGATCTTCAACTCTCGAACTGTCTGCATGAGCAAGTCATGCGCCGCTTCGCAGTGATTGATGTTAAGCTGCAGTATCTTCATGTTCGTTTGTTTGTCAGCTTCTGGAGTGCTTCTTGGAAGACTGGGCATCGACCCGAACCCGATCGGTGAGCAGTGTCCTGAGAGCCAGGTTTTTCCGCACATATCGCACATTTCACTTTATTTGGGCATTGAGCAGCTTGATGACCCGTTTGCCCACATTTTATGCAAAGCCCAGATCGGTCGACTTTGCTTTTACATTGGGCAGAAGTGTGCCCAAAGTGCCAACACTTATAGCATCGTAGTGGTGTCTTAACTGCTCTGACACGGCAATTCACCCAGCCAATCCTTATTTTGCCTGTCTCTCCGAGTACCTTCTGCACTATTGCTGTTGGCAATCGTACCGAAGCGGTCTGGGTGCCTCTGTAAGCCGGACGAATTTTAATGACATCTACCGGTATCTCGTAGTCATTCCCAGCCATTTCTTGTAAAGCCTTCCGGACATCGTCTCTAGTTGTTTCGTCGTCGATGTCCCGGATTTCGAGCTGTTCCTCTGGACCTTTACAGATGACCTCGGCTTCTGTTTCAGGATGCTCTTTATTGTCTTCATTAGAGCTTGTCCTTTGTCTGTGCTCTTCCTCGAGAGCGTAATGAGCATGTTCCCATCATTCGTCTTGTGGACCTTGTCAACTGCGTTCCGGGCTTGATCTGGTGGAACATCATTTTTAATCCGACGCAGTATCTCAGCATATTTTGCCTGCTCAACAGGTCGGATCATCAAGGCGTCTGGCCTGGTGAATTTTCGCGGTTTTTTCCGCTTAGGCTCCGGCCGAGGTTTGTGCGCCGGTTGTTTTGATAACCGCTCTTTGGCTTGCTTCTTCTTTTCCTTTTTAGACAAGACTTCCTGCCAAGCGTTTTCTCGTTTTTTCTCTGTCTTCTGGACTGTCGTTTTTGGCTGCGGGCTGGGTTTCAAGTCCTTCCTTTTCCTGACTTTATTGTCAGTGGGGTCCGGAGAGTTCCTCTCTTTTCTCTTTCCAGACTTATTCGGACTTTTGCCGTTGCCTTCAGTGACTGGTCGTGTGTTAGCTGCGACTCCAGTGTTCGTTGTAAGCTGAGTCACGACACTGGTTTGGCGCTTTTGCTCTGGTGTGCCACACGGAGATGTCTGGGTAGTTGAAACCATCATCTGTGGTGCTTTGCTCGCCAAACTGTATGCGGTAGCGATCGTCTTAACCAGCCTTCTGATTTCATGATGGACGTTCTTCTTGTGTTCAATGAACTCAGCAAGCTGATTGATTCTGCTACCTAGCCGCTCCATCGGTGACTGTTTCTCAGTGACGGTCGGTACTGAATTGATCCTTTCTCTGGGAATGAGGGCGAGGAAGATGGGTTTTTCGCCCTCTGAGGGGGCGTCGACTGACTGCTCTGTCACTTCCATTGGTACTGTTGTTGTACTCCCTGTAGTATTTCCTGACAGCGCAGCCATGGGGTCTACTACGCTGTCCAAACGGTCGCATGATGACGACGACTTCGAGCCCGCTTGCAAACTCTCGGCCGCCGGTACTAGGGTTTCCCTCTGATGTACTGTATCCGAATTCGATATCTGGTGTAACATATCCATATATCTTAAACGGGGGTGTTGTTCATTTGGCGTTACCCGGGAAGCACATGTAGGCCACACCTACGGACGAGAACAACGTTGCTTCCGTTTTGTGGTCAGATAGTATGACCAACCCATTGTTGGGGAGTTTTGTACACGGGAGCTATTTTGTTTCACTCCAACCCTATGCCCACTAAGGAGCAGGGAGGGCTTCTCCAATCCACACGTGGAGACGCGCCTGTTAGCAGTTTCTCCTCTGCTACAGGCGCGCGCGCGCGCGCGCGCGTGTGTGTGTGTGTGTGTGTGTGTGTGTGGGAGTAGGGGGTGGGGGGTGCTTGCCTGCGTGCGTGTGTATGTGTGTGTGTGTGTGTGTGTGTGTGAGGGTCATTCCTGATTTGGATGAATTTTAGTAAAAACTTTCCGTCTATCATAAAACAAAGATCCACCAAAGGAAAAAATTCAGACTTTTCTTCTGAAAGTTGTGCACTATTCGAAATTTCACTGTTTTCCGCATTTTTCCGCTTGTTTTCTGAATATATGTAGAACTATCATAGATTAGAAGATGGTTGAGAGTTCTATTGAAAGGCGTTGTTTGAGGTGGCAAGAAAAAGAAATTGTCACTGAAAAATTTGAGAAACCAAAGATTTGCAGGATTTTGGAGTTTGGAACATCGAAAGAATCGAAATCATAAATCAAATTTTCAGCCTCTACTCTTCCAAATGATACCAGTCACTAGATTCAGAAGATCCTGAAATTTGTAAAAAGGTTTTACTTCAAAGTTCTGAATTTTTTTCATTTTTTATTATTCATTCTGTTCAGTTTGTTTAATAAAGATTTTTTCTGTGTTTCCTTCATGGAATTCATTTTGAAACGTAATTTATGTTATCCTCATGAACGTTATTCTAAGGATTAGGCTCAAACAATAATAACGTTCAGAAACATCGATCGATAATAGTATTGAAAAAATGAGGGTTTCTTTACGAAAAATTCCAAATATTTCACGATCTTTATACCGTCGAATAATGAAGTTGGAAACTTAAAAATGACAATTATTCGAATTGAGAATCAAATATTGGCTGTATGAGGCGATTCGATTCGGTCGTTAAGTTTTCGCACACTTTTACTGGCTTTTAGGTCAGTATACATTTACTTTTAATATTTAAGCATTTACTACGATACTGCCACTACTAATATAATACAAACTACAGATTCATTCGTACTACTATATAAACTACAATTTACTCCTGATATTTGTACTTCACTTTCGAACATCCCTCATTGATGGGTATTGTCACATTCGATCGGAACAGGGTTGAAGTGGCGAATGCTGACGTTCCCGTGCGCCGTCAGTGTCACTCGAATAATTCATAGTGCTGTTTCTAGGGATGCTACTGGATTGACGAAGGGAGAGCGCGGAGAAAAGGCGGGTCAGCCACTGTTTCTCGTCAGTATACTGTTACTGGTTTTCGACGTGATTTATGTCAGATCACTGAATACTACTCGGAGCGAAAGATACCTCCAGCCAGAATCCATTTACAAACGTGGTTTGTAAGCTCCCACGTTTCATTTATTTCAAACGCAAGGAAAAATCCGGGAAAAAATCCTCAAAGAATCTCGCTATTTATGTCTCGACCTTTCTCACATGACACGGAATACCAGCTTAATCGGCATAATTAGAGTCCACTTTTCATGAATCCACGCGCTCGCCGCCTTTTCATTACTTCCATTCTACCGCTCCCGTCAGGATATCTGGGTGAACGTATTTATATACGAAGGGCAAAGAAAAAAAAGCTCCTACTATTCTGTGATGGCGCCTATTACTATCGCAGCGTAGCAATCTACTAAAACGCCTATATAAAGGAAATGATAAGACGTATGGTTGCATAAACTATGTTATATACCGAAACATGCTGCGCGAGTAGCAAGTAAAATGCTAACATGATCAATTTTTTCAACCACGGAGATGAGTATTAGCTATCATTATGATGATACAAGTTACGATTTTGATCGCGAAAATGAGTCCTCGTCGTCATCCTCGACGACGTTTTCGTCATCGTCCCCGATATCCGCGTCGTATTGCTCGTCCTCGTACCCGTCGTTATTTCCGTCATCGTTCTTGTTGTCGTCCTTGTCATCATTCTAGTCGGCGTCGTGTACCTCGTCAGTGTCCCCGCAGTCATCTTTGACAGCGTCTTCGTCGTAGTTTCCATCATCATGCTCCTCGTCGTCCTTGTTGTCGTCCTGGTGATTATCACCGTCATCTCCGTTCTCGACGTCGTCAGCGGCGTCGTCGTCGTCGTTGTCGTCCATGTCGTCGTCGTCGTCGTCGTCGTCCTCGTCGTCGTCATCGTCCTCGTCGTCGTCGTCGTCCTCGTCGTCGTCGTCGTCCTCGTCGTCGTCGTCGTCCTCGTCGTCGTCGTCGTCCTCGTCGTCGTCGTCGTCCTCGTCGTCGTCGTCGTCCTCGTCGTCGTCGTCGTCCTCGTCGTCGTCGTCGTCCTCGTCGTCGTCGTCGTCCTCGTCGTCGTCGTCGTCCTCGTCGTCGTCGTCGTCCTCGTCGTCGTCGTCGTCCTCGTCGTCGTCGTCGTCCTCGTCGTCGTCGTCGTCCTCGTCGTCGTCGTCGTCCTCGTCGTCGTCGTCGTCGTCCTCGTCGTCGTCGTCCTCGTCCCTTCGCCTTCTACTTCTTTTCCCCCTCCTACTCGTCCTTCTCCTCGTGTCCTTCTTCCTTTCTCTCCTCCTTCTTCTCCTTCTTCTCCTCCTTCTTCTTCTTCTCCTCTTCCTCCTCTTCCTCTCCCTCCTTCTCCTCCATCTCCTTCTCTTTTACCTCCCCCTTCTCCTTCTTCTTCTCCTCCTTTTCCTCCTTCTCCTTCTTCTTCTTTCTCTTCATTTTCCCTTTCTACCCCTCCTCTTCCTCCACCTTTTTCTCCTCCTCCTCCTCGTATTCCTTCTTCAGCTTCCCCTTCACCTACTCCTTCTCCTCCTTCGCCTCCTCCTCCTTCTGTTCCCCCTCACCCTTCTTCTCCTCTTTCTTCTCCTCCTCCTCCTTCTCCCTCTCCGTCTTTTTCCCCCCTTCCACTTCTCCTCCTCCTCCTCCTTTCTTTCTTCTCCTTTTCCTCCTACCTCTCCTTTCCCTCCTCCATACCGTGCCCCTTCCCCTCTTCCCCTTCTCCTACTGCACTTTCTTCACTTCTGATTCTCATTTTCCTCCATCCTTCCTCGGCCGCTCTTTCTTTTCCTCCACCTCATTCTACTCTTCCCTCTCCTTCTTCTTCTCCTCCCCGCCCCCTCCTTTTTCTTCCTCCCCCTCAGCCTCACCCTCCCACTTCTTCCTCTTCTCCTTCTTTCCCTCTACCTCCTTCTTTTCCTCCTTCTTCTTCTTCTTCTCCTCCGCCCTTCCCTTCTCTTCCTCCTCCTTCTACTTCTTCGCCTTCTACTCGCTCACTTCTTCTTCACCACCTCCTCCCTCTTCTCCTTCTCCTCCTCCTTGTTCTTTTCCTCCTTTCCTTCCTTCTCCTTCTTCCCCTCCTCCTCGTCCTCTTACTCGCACTCCCCCTTTTCCTTCACCTCCAACTACTCGGCCTCCTTTTTTCTTCATCCCTCACCTTTTCCTTCTTCTCCTCCTTCAACTCTCTCTTATCCTCCTCGCCCTTTTCCTCCTTCACCTACTACTTCTTCTCGTCCTCCTTCTCGCCCTCCTCCTCCTCTTCCTTCTTCGCATTCTCCTTCTTCCCCTTCTCCTCCTTCTCCTCCTCCTTTCACTCCTACTCCTTCTTTTCCTCCTCCTTCTCCTTCTTCTTCTCCTCCTCCTCCTCTCCCTACTTTTTCATTTCCCTTCCGTTTTCCTTTTTCTTCTCCTTCCACTCTTCGTTCTTTCCCACTCCTCCTTCTCGTTTTTCCCCTTCCCCTCCTTTAACTCCTCCTTCTCCTGCTTCTCGTTCTCGTCCTCCTTCCATCCTTCTCCTCCTCGTCCCCTGCCACCTCCGCCTTCTCCTACTTCTTTTCTTCCTTCTCTTCCTGCTTCTCCTCCTTTTCCTTTTCCTCGTTTTACTCCTCCTCCTCCTCCTTCTCCTTCTCCTTCTTCTTCTCTTTCGCCCCCTGCTCTTTCTCCTCCTCCTCTGCCCTCACCCCGTTATCCTCCTCCTCCCAATCCTCCTTCTTCTTCTTCTCCCACTCCTTTTTCTCCTTTTACTTATCCACCTCCTCCCTCTCCTCCTTCTCCTCCTTCGCCTCCTCCATCTTCTCCTCCTTTCCCTAAACCTCCCCCTCCTCCTCCTTCTCCTCCTCCTTCTTATACTTCTTCTTTTCCTCCTGAATCACTTCCCACTTCTCTCACTTCTCCTTCTCCTCTTCCTTCGCCTTCTGTTCCTTCTTTCCCTCCTCGTCCTTCTTGTCCTCTTTTTTTTCCTTCTACTTCTTCTCCGCCTGCTTGTTCTCCTTATTTCCATTCTTCTCCTTCACCTTCTCCTCCTTTTCCTTCTCCTTTTTCGCTCCTCCGTTTACTTCTCCTCCTCCTTCCCCTCCACCTTTTTCTCCTCCTTCTTACCCTCCCCCTCCTCCTTTTTTTCCTCCGCCGTTTCCTCCCCCGCCTCTCTTCCTCCTCTTCCTCTTTGTCTTCCTCATTCTTCTTGTCCCTCCCCTCCTCCCCCTCCTCATTCTCCTTCCCCTCCTCCTCTTCCTTCTCCGCCTTCTTCTCCTCTTCCTCCTTCTTTTCCTTTCCCTCCTCCTGTTCTTTTTCCTCCTCCATCTCCTCCTCCTCCTTTTCTTTCTCCTCCTTATCCTTCTAAGCCTCCTACCTCTTTTCCTCCTTCTGCTTTTCCTCCTTCTCTCCCTTCTTTCCCTACTTCTCCTCCTTCTCCTCCTCCTTATTCACTCCTCCTCCTCCACCTTCTCCTTTCTTTCCTCCCCCTTTTTTTCGTCTTTCTCCTCCTACTCCTCTCCCTTCTTCCCCTCTCTCGAATCCCCCTCCTTCTTCTCCTTCCTCTCCGCCTGCTACTCCCCCTCACCCTTCATGTCCTTCTCACCTTTCTGCTTTTCCTCCTATCACTCGTTCTCCTTCTTTCACTCCTCCCACTGCTCCTCCTCTCCCTACTCTCCCTTCTTATCCTTCTCCTCTCTCCCCTTCACCTCCCTCTCTTCCTCATCATACTCCTTGTCCTCCTTCTTCGTGTCCTCCCCCTTCACTTCCTCCCTCTCCTCCTTCTCTTCCTCCCCCGCCTCCCGCTCCTCCTACGCCTCCTTTTACTACTCCTCCTCCATCTCCCTATTCTCCCCCTCTTCCTACTTCTCCTTCTTTTTCTCTTCCTCGTGCCCCTCGTCTTCCTCCTTCGTCTCCTTCTCCTTCTTTTCGTCCTAATTTTTTTCCTTCCTCTTCTCCTCCTTCTCCTCCTCCTCCTCCTCCTCCTTCTCCTTCTTCTCCTCCTTTTCCCTCTCCTTCTTCTCCTCCTCCTCCTCCGCCCCCTTCTCCTCCGCGTTCTCGTCCTCCTTATCCTCCAACTCCCCCCTTTAATCTTACTCTCCCTCTTTCTCCTTTACATTCTCCTCCCTGCCCTTCTCCTGCTCCTTTTCCTTCCCCTCTTTGTCCGCCTCCTTCTCCTCCTTCTTCTCCTCTTACTCCTTCCGATCCACCTACGACTCCTCCTACTTCTCCTCCCCCATCTCTCCCTTCTACTTCTCTTTCTCCTCCTCCTGTTTCTCCCCCTCCTCGTCCTCCACCTCGTTCCCCTTCTCCTCGTTCTCCTTTCCCTCCCCCTCTTTTGTCTCCTATTCCTCCTTCTCCTCGTTCGCCTCCTTCTTTTCCGCCCTTCCATCCTTCTTCTCCTCCTTTTTCTTCTTATCCTTGGTCTCCTTCTCCACTACCTCTTCCTCCTCCTTCTTCTCGTTCTTTTCCTCTCTCTCCTTTTCCCTCTATTCCTCTTCCTCCTTTTCCTCCACCTTCTTTTCCCTGTCCTTCTCCTACTTCTTTTCCTCCCCCTCTTCCTCCGCCCCCCTCCTCCATCTTCTGATCCTTCTCCTCCTCCGCCCGCTCCTCCGCAGCCTACTTTTACTCCTCCTCCTCCACCCCCACCCCTCCTCCTCCTTTCACTCCTCCTCCTCCTCCTCCTTCTCCTCGTCCTCCTCTTTGCGCGCCTCATCCACCTTCTCCTTTTTTTCCTCCTCCTCCATTTCCTCTTTTTCCTTTTCCTCCTTCACCTCCTCTTTCTCGTCCCACTCTTTTTTTCCTCCTTCGCCTGCTTTTCCTCCCCCGTATCCTGCTTCTCCTCCTCCTCCTTCATCCCCTTCTTATCTTCTATCAATTTTTCCTCGTCTCACTCATTCTCCGCCTCTTCTTTCTCCTTTTTCTTTTTTTTCCCATCCCCGAACTTCTCCCCCCCTTTCCCTCCTCCTCCTTCTTCTTCTTCTTTTCCTTCTTCTCTCTCTCCTCCTCTTGCTTCTCCTTCTCCTCCTCTTTCTTCTCCTCCTTCTTCTTTCCCCCCTTCTCCTTTTTTTCCTTCCCTTCTCCCACTTCCCCTGTTCCTTTTCCTTCTTCTTTTCCTCCTCCTTCTTCTTCTCATCCCTCTTCTCCTCCTTCTCCTACGCTCTCCTTCTCCCCCTCCCTCTTCTTCTCTTTCTTTTCTTTCCTATTTTTTCCCTGTCCTCTTTCTCCAACCCCTCTTCCTTTCCCTCCTCCTCCTACTCCTCATACTTCTCCCGCTTGACCTCCTCCTCCGTCTTTCTCTCCTCCTTCCCCTCCTATTTCTTCTCTTCCATCTTCTCCTTCTTTTTGACCTCCTTCTTCTCCTCCTCCTCTTCTTTTCCCTTCTGCTTCTCCTCCATCTCCTATTTCTACTCCTCTCCTCCTTTTCCTCCTCATCCTCCTTCTCCTCCTCCTCCTCCTCCCCCTCATTTCCCCACTGAACTTTGCCCTTCTCTCCCTCTTCCCTCTTCTCCCCCTTCTTCTTCTCTTCCCCATTCTCCTCTGAGACCTCCTTCTTCTCTACCTCCTCCTTTTTCTTCTCCTTCTACTCCTCCGTCTCCTCCGCCTCCTCCTGCTTAACGTTTTATTGCTCCTCTTTCTTTACCTTCTCCTGATTCTCCTCCATCTTCTCCCCCTCCTCCCCCTTCTTCTACTTCTTCTCCTTCTTCTCCTGCGTCTAATCCTCCATCACCTTCTCCTCCTCTTCATTTTTCTTCTTGTCCTGCTTTTTCTACTCCTCCTTCTCCTCCTTCTTCTTTCCCTCCTTCTCATCTACCCCCTGCTTCTTCTTCTACTTCTCCTTCTCTACCACCTCCTGCTCCTCCTTCTCCTACTTTTCTCCTCCTCGTCATCCTCATTTTCCTTCTCTTTCTCCTCCTCCTATTGCCTCGCCTCCTCTATCTCCTTCTCATCCTCGTCCTTCTCCTCCCAGTCTCTTACTCCTTTTCCTCCCTCTCTTTTTTTCCCTCCTTGTCCTCCTCGTCCTCCTTCTCCTTTTCCTTTTTCTCCTTCTTCTCCCCTGATTTTTTCTTTTCCTTCTCCTACCATTTCTCCCCCTTCTCCTTCTACTCATTATTCACCTTCTCCCATTTCTACTCCTCCTCCTTCTTGTCCTTCTGATCCTCCTCCTCCTGCTCTATCTCATCGTCCTTCTTCCCCGCCTTCTGCTCCACATGCTCCTCCTTTCCCTCCCCCCCGCGCCTCCTCTCTCTGCCTCCCCTCCTTCTTCTGCTCTTTTTCCTCCTCCTCCTCCTCCTGGCACTTCTCCTCCGCCACCTTCTCCTTCTCTTTCTCCTCCTCCTCCTTCTCCTCCTCCTCCTCCTCCTACAACTCCTCCTCCTCCTCCTTCTTTTCCCCCTTCTCCTTACCCTCCTGTTTCACCTCCTTCTCCTTCTTCTTCTCCTTCTCCTCCTGCTGCTCCTCCTCCTCCTCTTCCGCGCCCCCTTCCTCCTGCTTCTCCTCCATCTCCTTCCTCCTCTCCGTCTTCAATTCCTTCCCCTCCTGCTCCTACTCCGCGTTTTGCTCCCCCTCTTCCTCATCCTCCTCCTCCACCTCCTTTTCAACTTCCTCCTTCTCATTCTACTCCTGCTGCCTTGTCTTCTTCCTTTTCTCCTGCTTCTCCACCTTCAGCTCCTCCTTCTTTCCTTTTTCCCACTTCTCCTCCTCCTTCTTTTCCCCCTTCTCCCCCCGCTCTTACTCCTTCTCGGCCTTCCCCTGCTTCTCCTTCTCCTCCTCCTTCTCCTTTTCCTCCTCCTTCTCCTCCTTCTTATCCTTGTTCTTCTCCTCACTATCCTCTTCGTCCTGCTTCTTCTAATCCTCCTTCTCCTCCTCCTTCACCCCTTTCTCGCTCTTTCCTCTCTTCTCTATCTTCTCGTCTTCCCCCTCCGCCTTCTTGTCCTCCTCCTGCTTTTTCTCTTCGTTTTTTTTCTCCTTCCCTCCTTCTTGCCCTCCTTCTCCTTCTTCTCCCTCTCCTTCTTGCTGTCCTATCCCTCCTTTTCCTCCCTTTTCTCATTCTCCTCCCTCTCCTCCTCCTTTTCCTCCTCTTTCTGCTTCTTCTCCTTCTGCTCCTTACCCTCCTCCTCCTTCTCCTCTTCCTCTTTTTTCTCCTCCTTCTTCTTTTTCGCCTCCTCCTCCTACCTCTCCTCCTGCTCCTTTCTCTTTCTCTCTTTCTCCTCCTTTACCTCTTTCTCACCCTCCCACTCCGCCTACTTCTGCTGCTCTATCACCTTCTCCTCTTCTTCCTTCGCCCCCTCCTCCTCCTTCTTATTCTTCTCCTCCTTCTCCTCCTTGTCTTCCTCCTCCTTCTGATCCTTCTTTCTCTCCTCCTCCCCCTTCCTCTTCTCCTCCTCTTTTGCCTTCTCCTTCTTCTTCTCCTTCTCCTCAATCTCCAGCTCTTCCTCCTTCATCTTCCCCCTCTCTTCTTCCTTTCCTTTTTCTCCTTTTTCCCTCTCCTTTCCCTCGTTTTTCTCCTTTTTCTTCTTCTCCTTCTCCTCTCCTTCTTTCCGTCTCCTCCTCCTCCTCGTTCTTCTCCCTCTCCTCCTTCTCCTTCTCCTCCTCCTTTTCTTTTCTCTTTTTCCTCCTTTTCCCCCCCTCCTCCTCCACTTCCTTCTCTTCCCCCTCCTCCCTCTGTTCCTTGGTCTCTTTCTTCTCCCCTCCCCCTTTTCCTCTCCTCCTCTTCATCCTCCTTCCCACTCTTCTTTTTTCTCCTCTTCTTCTCCTCCTTCTTTTCCCCTCCCTTCTTCTCCTCCTCCTGCTCCTTCTTCTTTTCCCCCTCTTCCTTCTCCTCCATCTCCTTCTCCTCCTGCTCCTTTTCCTTCTCCTTCTCTTCCTCTTTCACTTCCAGCTCTTGCTCCGTATCCTCCTTTTTCTTCTTTCCTTCCTTCTCCTTCTCTCGCTCCTCCTCCTTCCCCTTCTTCTTGTTCTCTTTTTCGTCCTTTGCATCATTTTTTCCTCCTCCTTCTCTTCCATCTTTTTCTCTTCCTGCTTTCCCTCTTCCGTCTACTCATCCAACTCCTTCTTCTCCATCTTCTCCTCCCACTCCTTCTCGTTCTTATTATCCCCCTCCTTCGCCTTTTCCTTCTCCTCGTCCTCCTTCTCCCCCTTTTTCTCAGTCTCCCCCTTTTTTTCTTTCTCTTCCTCCTCCTTCGCGTCCTTCTCTTCCTCATCCTTCTTCTCTCCGTTCTTCTCCTCCTTCTCCTTTTCACTGCTCCCTCGCCTCCTTCTCCATGTTCTTCTTCTCCTCCTCCTTGTCCTCCTTCATCTCCTCCTCCTCCGCTTCTCATCCTTCTCTTTCTCCTCGTCTCCTTCTTATCATCCTCCTTTCCCTTTTCTTTCTTGTTTTCCTTCTCCTTTCTCTCTTTCTACTCCTTCCCTTCCTCCTTCTCCTCCTTCTCCTCCTCCACCTCTTCCTTCTCACTTTCTACTCCTCTTCCTTCTCTCCTTTCCCTGCTCCTTCTTTTCCTTCTCTTCTTCCATCTTCTTCTGTTCCTTCTCCTTCTCCCCTTCTCCCCTCCCCTCCTACCCCTTTTTACCTCCTCCTCCCCTGTTTTTTCACCTTCTTTTCCTCCCACTCTTCGTCTGCTTCCTCCTACTCTCTTTCTTCACCTCTTCCACCTCCTCCTCCTTCGCCCTTCCCCCCATCTTCTCCTCCTTCTCGCGGTCCTCCTCCCCCGCTCCCCCCTCCCCAAAAATCTCCTTCGTCTCCTCCTCCTTCACCCCCCTTTCTCCTCCTCTTTTTTCTTCACCTCATTCTTCTTCTCCTTCTTCTCCTCCTTCTTCTCTTCCTTCTCACTTTCCTAACCTCCTTCTCCTCCCTCTCCTTCTCCTTCTCGTCCTTCTCCTCTCCATCCTCCTTCTGCTTCCCCTCCTCCTCCTTTTTTCTTTCCCTCCTTCTCCTTCTCCTCCTCCTTTCTCATCCTCCTTTTCCTCCTTTCCCTTCTCCCCCTCCTCCTTCTACTCCTTTTCGTTCTTCTTCTCCATCTCTTCTTTTTCCTTCTCCTTCTTCTTCGCCTTCTTCTCCTACTCTCATTCCTCCTTGTTTTTTCTCCTTCTCCTCCGAAATCTTCTTCTCTTCTCCTACTGCCCCTCCTTCTCCTCCTCCTTCTTCTTTTCCTTCTCTTTCTCCTTGTTCTCTTCTTCTCCTCCTCCTTCCCCTCATCTATTTTCTCCCCCTCGTTATTTTTTGCCTTTTTCAGCCCTATTTCTACATTTCCGCCTTCCCCTCCTTCTCCTACTCATCCTCCTCCGCCTCCTTTTTTCGTTCTTTCCCTTCTTTTCCTCCTTTTCCTCCTTCTTTTTCTTTTCCTTTTTCTCCATTTCTCTTTTCTCCTTTTTCTCCTCCTTTTCCTCCTCCTTCTCCCAATGCTTTTCTCCTTCTTTTCCTTGCCCTTCTCGTCTTCCTTCTCTTCCTGCGCTCTCACCTCCTCCTTCTCCTTCTCCTTCCCCACCTCCTCCTCTTCCTTCTTCTTCTTCCCCTATTCTACCTCCTTGACCTCCCCATTTTCGTCTTCCCCCTCCTCCTTCTCCGCCCTCTCCTTCTCTTCTTCCTTTGACGTCTCCTTCTCCACCCCCTCCTCTTTCTCTTTCTCATGCTTTTCCCCCTTCTCCTACTTCTTCTCCTCCTCTTCCTCATACTCCTTTGCCCTGTCCTCCTCTCTTTTTCCTTCCACTCGTCCCCGGCTTCCTCGTCCTCCTCCTTCTGCCCCTTCTTCTTCTACTCCTCCTTCTCCGCTCCCCCTTCTCCTCATTCTCCTCGTTATTTTTCTCCTTTTTCTTATCTCCCTGTTTCCGCCCTCATTTTTCCCCTTTTTCTCCTCCCCTCTTTTTTCCACTATTTCTACGTCTTTCCCCTCAGCTCCTTCTCATCCTCCTTCTGCTCCTCCTTCTCCTATGCCTCCTCTTTCTCCTTCTTGTCATCACCCTTGTCCTCCTTCACCTCCTCCGCATCCTTCTTCGTCTCCTTCTTTTCCTCCCTCTCCTTTCTACCCTCCTCTTTCTCCATCTGCTCCTTCTCCTCCTTCTCCTCCTTCTTCTCCTCTTCCTCCTCTCTCTTCTATTCCTCCCACTCCTTCTCCTCCTCTTCCTCTTCTTTTTTGGCCCCTTTTTTCTCTTCTCCTTCTTCCGCCCTATCCCTTCGCCTCCTTCTTCTCCTTCTCCTCCTCCTCCTTCTCTCTCTTTCCCCTCTTCTCCTCCCCTCCGCTTCTCCGTTCCCTTCTTTTTCTCCTACTTTTCCTGGTTCATTTTCTCCTCCTTCTTCTCCTCCTCTCCTCCTTTGCCTCCTCCTCCTCCTCCCCCCACTCTTCCTTTTTCTTCTCTGCCTCCTTCTCCTACTCCTTTTCATTATTCTCATTTTCCTTTCAATCCTCCCACTTCTTCTTCATCTTTGTGATGTATTAGCCCGTCAACTAAAACACCCCCGGTCAACACATCACGTAAAGTAGATCCGTTTATTCTACAGAATACAGCTAGGCGTGATACATTGTTCTATTGCTCTATCACTTGGCTAACC
>CAXAKQ010000201.1:7500-10000 GCA_963969455.1 Arge pagana
GCAACGCTGCCGCAGATCTATTATTTTGGCCTCACACATCCTTGCCGATATTATCTTGTGCAGGTGCCTAACTGCTACAGAGGCTATGCTGATCGGCCTGTATTCAGCTGGATTCATCGATCCCTTGACTTTTGGAACGAATACTGTTCTGCTCACAAGTGCGTCCGCCGTAAACCCACCACCTGCCAGGACCAAGTTGAAATACAGGGCCCTAACCGAAGCTGGCACCGCCCTCCATTGCCTTGGCGTTACACCATCCACCCCCGGCGCCGCTCTCAGAGAAGGCGCGTGGTCTATGACGTCTTTCTGCGTCACCGGGGCCCAGACGAATGACAACCTCGGATCGGGGCTGGGGGGGGCTGTTTCTACGGCTGGCGCCGCCGCTGAGGGTTGGCCAACGATTGGCCCCCAATACTCAGCAAAGGTTCCAACCGTAGGCATGGTCTCCTCCGTATCTACACCATCGAGGATTGCCTTCGCAGCCCTCGACATGTTCGCCTTAAACATTTTCTGTACCCTCGCATACTCTCTCTTCCTCCTCTCCTTCCTGCTCGGGTTGACTGTTCTTAGATACGGTCGCCTAGATGTTTCAGCGCTATTGACCGGGAAAACAATCTTCATCCATTCGTCTAATCGTTCATTGATATTCTGTCCAGCTAGCCACTCATTCGCCAGCTTGGTCAACGCGGGACTACACCACCCTTCTATGGCCTCGACGTCGGGTACCAACTTCCGAACTTGGTCGGATAATGAGGTTCGCTCGTGATGTTGCGGATTGGGGTGTACCATTTCAGGTAAGTACTCTTCAGGTAGCTCTTCAGGTAAGTACTGAGGTAAGTATCCGCCAGGCTCCCCAGCCTGGTTCCCTTCATCAACCTCCAACTCCCGCTCCTCAACACCCTCATGATCAGCCTCCTCCCTCGCGCTTTGCTTTCGCTCACGCTCTGCTAAAAATTCTGCGACCAACTCTTTATACTTGGTATTCTTTCGCCTTAAGCCTTTTATCGCTTCCAACGATCTATTCGGTACTACGAACAGCAGATGTTGGTTGAGAAAGCGAACGCCACTCTGGATTGCCTCCGCTTCTGCTTCGGCCAT
The DNA here is from genome assembly GCA_963969455.1 of Arge pagana. Classification (NCBI taxonomy): domain Eukaryota; kingdom Metazoa; phylum Arthropoda; class Insecta; order Hymenoptera; family Argidae; genus Arge; species Arge pagana. The sequence goes on from CAXAKQ010000201.1 coordinate 8,599, forward strand.
CAACGTCATCTCCTCGTCACTCCACCTTCTCTTCACCTTGTCTACGTTGATGTCTTCGTTCGCTTCCTCAACATGTGCCCTTCTCTTATGGACCCCTAGTCCTATTTTACTACCAAAAGATCTTCCACACACTTCGCACTTGAATGACCCTTGGACCTGGTCTTCCTCACCAACGGTTTTGTCTGGTGTTTCTCTTTCAGTTTCGGAATGATCATGTTCTATAGCAGGTCCGACGGCCCGAGGCTGCCGCCGGAGATTATAATGCATCTCTTTTGTATTTGGGCCTGCTAAAGTGACGGGCCGATGGGCTGGCAACCCACCGACCCCAAGGATAACCAGAGCCATGTTAGCCTACCAGGACGCACGAAGACTTCGTACGCCCTGGCGTTTCCCGACTCTCACCACGGGAAGGTATGGTTGGCACTTGGGTCGAAACCCTTAAGAGAGTCATAGTTACTCCCGCCGTTTACCCGCGCTTGCTTGAATTTCTTCACGTTGACATTCAGAGCACTGGGCAGAAATCACATTGCGTCAACACCCGCTAGGGCCATCGCAATGCTTTGTTTTAATTAGACAGTCGGATTCCCCCAGTCCGTGCCAGTTCTGAGCTGACCGTTGAATGGCGGCCGAAGAGGACGACCGCGACGGAGAACCGACACGGAAGCCTCGCAGCAAGGAAGATCCGCGGGAGGCCAAGGCACGGGACCGAGCTCGGATCCGGAAGAACCTTCACCTCGCCCAGGCCCGGCACGTCAGCCAAACCCGCTTCCCGACCAAGCCCGACACGCCCCGATCCTCAGAGCCAATCCTTATTCCGAAGTTACGGATCCAATTTGCCGACTTCCCTTACCTACATTAGTCTATCGACTAGAGGCTCTTCACCTTGGAGACCTGCTGCGGATATGGGTACGAACCGGCGCGACACCTCCACGTGGCCCTCTCCTGGATTTTCAAGGTCCGAGGGGAAGATCCGGACACCGCCGCAACTGCGGTGCTCTTCGCGTTCCAAACCCTATCTCCCTGCTAGAGGATTCCAGGGAACTCGAACGCTTATACAGAAAAGAAAACTCTTTCCGGATCTCCCGACGGCGTCTCCAGGTCCTTTTGGGTTACCCCGACGAACTCTCTTGCGAGGGCCCGACTTGTAAACGGTTCCGCTGCCGGGTTCCGGAATAGGAACCGGATTCCCTTTCGCCCGACGGGTGTGCAACGATAAGCCGCGGCGACGCGCAACGCGCGAGCGCCTGAGCGGATAACGATCCCCTCGGCGGGTTCGCATGCGTATGCGACGCGCTCGTAACGTCAGCGTATTAGTAACACCGTCATCGACATCGGATTTCTCCTAGGGCTTAGGATCGACTGACTCGTGTGCAACGGCTGTTCACACGAAACCCTTCTCCAC
>CAXAKQ010000202.1:0-2500 GCA_963969455.1 Arge pagana
CCTCTCTAGTCAAAGGTGGCAACGATATTTCTAGGAGTCTCGCTAGTCGAAAGGCTCAAAACAATGTGAACATACTAGGTGGCCGGTTCTAGGATCGGTCATCGCACGAGCCCGTTTTTCAGCGCGGTGCTTTCGGTCGACGTCGGGATCTCCCCGTTCGACGACTCGGCGCCAAGCTGTCGATCATGGGTCCATCATTTCGATGTCGAGACTCGGAATCGTCTGCAGACGACTTAGGTACCTGGCGGGGTGTTGTACTCGGTAGAGCAGTTACCACGCTGCGATCTGTTGAGACTCAGCCCTTGGCTTGGGGATTCGTCTTGTCGGTTGGACGAGACCCCATCGCCGTTTCCACGTCGGCGTACGTTAGGGTAGGATCGCCTGGCGGGCCCTACGTCTAGACGGTCGCGACAACGCGCGAGCCGGAGAATATTGAAAGGCGTAGCCGTAGCCGTAGCCGTAGCCGCCGTTACCGTTCACCGTCACGCACCGGCGTAGCGAGTCCATCAGGCTCCTCGGTGTACGACAACGCGCGTACGGTGACTTAGAGCGGCGTAGCCGTAGCCGTAGCCGCCGTTACCGTTCACCGTCACGCACCGGCGTAGCGAGTCCATCAGGCTCCTCGGTGTACGACAACGCGCGTACGGTGACTTTGAGCGGCGTAGCCGTAGCCGTAGCCGCCGTTACCGTTCACCGTCACACACCGGCGTAGCGAGTCCATCAGGCTCCTCGGTGTACGACAACGCGCGTACGGTGACTGAGCGGCGTAGCCGTAGCCGTAGCCGCCGTTACCGTTCACCGTCACACACCGGCGTAGCGAGTCCATCAGGCTCCTCGGTGTACGACAACGCGCGTACGGTGACTTTGAGCGGCGTAGCCGTAGCCGTAGCCGCCGTTACCGTTCACCGTCACACACCGGCGTAGCGAGTCCATCAGGCTCCTCGGTGTACGACAACGCGCGTACGGTGACTTTGAGCGGCGTAGCCGTAGCCGTAGCCGCCGTTACCGTTCACCGTCACACACCGGCGTAGCGAGTCCATCAGGCTCCTCGGTGTACGACAACGCGCGTACGGTGACTTTGAGCGGCGTAGCCGTAGCCGTAGCCGCCGTTACCGTTCACCGTCACACACCGGCGTAGCGAGTCCATCAGGCTCCTCGGTGTACGACAACGCGCGTACGGTGACTTTGAGCGGCGTAGCCGTAGCCGTAGCCGCCGTTACCGTTCACCGTCACACACCGGCGTAGCGAGTCCATCAGGCTCCTCGGTGTACGACAACGCGCGTACGGTGACTTTGAGCGGCGTAGCCGTAGCCGTAGCCGTAGCCGTCGCCGTCAACGGTTTACGGCGCCGGCGTAGCGAGGTTCATCGGGTCATCGGGAAGCGGCAACGCGCGATCAAGACGTTTTCACGACGGTCGAGTTTCAATCGCGGTGGGTACGGAATTTCTAGCGGGTCCTTCCAGATTTTTGCCCGATTCTTCACCGCTATCGTCCGGACAACTCCGCGGTTAAACGTATTCGAGCCGCTCCGGACCGGTAACCGATCCATCACGAGAATACCGTGCCGGTAACGGCCTCCGAGCGACGCCCGCCGGAACCATGAAACGTTGGTATTACAAACGACCGGGCTCGAGACCGCACCGCTCGGGCGAAATATTCACGACGCCGGTCGGCGTCTTTGCGATATCAACAAATTCGAACGACGTTATTTTCGCGATCGGGCACGAGTGCGCTACACGGCGTTTTTTCGTAACGCCGTGTAACGACGGTAAACAACTACCGTGAGCGACTCCCGGCGATTTAGTTAACAAGGGTGCTCGGTGATCGGGCGACGTTCCTCGAACGCGGCGCGATCAATTGGCACGATATTACGAAACTTGCATCGTTGTTCATCTTTACAATATTCACAGCACAGCCGCGGGTCGGTGTCCAAGACCGAATGGCCCTTATTATATGCGGCGAAACGAAATTTAATGAATATATGATGTATCGTCAGAGTGCCCGTAGTCCGGAGCCTCGTACGTCATCTGGTAACCCATGTTACACAGTCACCGGTGTCAACTCGCCCGATATACCGTGTGTACGGTCCGAAAGCGATAGCCCACCCACTATGCTCTTAAGGCACGGGTCGCGGCGGGTGTTCAGAAAATTCGACGCGCAGTATTATCAATTACTACGTTCATATAACGCTTCTCGAACGACGTGCCTGTTTCACGCAAACGTGTCGGCCGTACGGGAATTAAATAATTTACCCGACGGCAGCCGCGGCACATTTTTCCCGAACGGGAAGCGTCGCTTGTTGTCATTAATTGTCAACAAGGTCGTCTTCGAAGTTCCCTGGTTGATCCTGCCAGTAGTCATATGCTTGTCTCAAAGATTAAGCCATGCATGTCTCAGTGCAAGCCACATTAAGGTGAAACCGCGAATGGCTCATTAAATCAGTTATGGTTCCTTAGATCGTACCCACATTTACTTGGATAACTGTGGTAATTCTAGAGCT
>CAXAKQ010000202.1:7500-10000 GCA_963969455.1 Arge pagana
CCCTCGCAAGAGAGTTCGTCGGGGTAACCCAAAAGGACCTGGAGACGCCGTCGGGAGATCCGGAAAGAGTTTTCTTTTCTGTATAAGCGTTCGAGTTCCCTGGAATCCTCTAGCAGGGAGATAGGGTTTGGAACGCGAAGAGCACCGCAGTTGCGGCGGTGTCCGGATCTTCCCCTCGGACCTTGAAAATCCAGGAGAGGGCCACGTGGAGGTGTCGCGCCGGTTCGTACCCATATCCGCAGCAGGTCTCCAAGGTGAAGAGCCTCTAGTCGATAGACTAATGTAGGTAAGGGAAGTCGGCAAATTGGATCCGTAACTTCGGAATAAGGATTGGCTCTGAGGATCGGGGCGTGTCGGGCTTGGTCGGGAAGCGGGTTTGGCTGACGTGCCGGGCCTGGGCGAGGTGAAGGTTCTTCCGGATCCGAGCTCGGTCCCGTGCCTTGGCCTCCCGCGGATCTTCCTTGCTGCGAGGCTTCCGTGTCGGTTCTCCGTCGCGGTCGTCCTCTTCGGCCGCCATTCAACGGTCAGCTCAGAACTGGCACGGACTGGGGGAATCCGACTGTCTAATTAAAACAAAGCATTGCGATGGCCCTAGCGGGTGTTGACGCAATGTGATTTCTGCCCAGTGCTCTGAATGTCAACGTGAAGAAATTCAAGCAAGCGCGGGTAAACGGCGGGAGTAACTATGACTCTCTTAACCGCCGCTAACGCCGACCAAAGTGATCGGGTCGAAGGGTTCCGATGTATAGACCCTGGCTGTGGCAGGGTCTTTGCTACGAAGACGGGACTGGGGGTGCACCGAAGATCTGTGCACCCGGACACTTATGACGCCGCTCAAAAAACCGAGCATGCCAAAGCTCGGTGGAATCCTGAGGAGATATCGATCCTTGCTCGACACGAGGCTGATCTCACTCTGCAGGGGCCACCCAGGTTCATGAACCAGGAACTGCTTAAGCTTTTCCCCGTTCGAACGCTGGAAGCTATCAAAGGCCAGAGGAGGAAAAAGGAGTACAAGAATCTTGTTCACCAATACCTCCGGACAATGCGTGACGAAGAAGATGCTAGTCATCTCACTCGCGCATCTCATGCCGCTACCGGACAATCATCTACGGATGACGTACCGGACGACCTAAGCGAGCGAGAGGTCCTTGATATGGTTGCTTCCTACTTAGAGGAACTTCCACCCTGTGACTCGGCGAAATTCGGGGCCGACAAGCTGGACACTATTGTGAAAGGCTTGCGGGAGTGGGATGTGGACAGGAGGTTCGACGAAGTATCCCGATACTGTCTCGAACATCTCCAACCCGAAAACCACCTAGGGACAAGTCCACGGAGAAACAGGCAAACACCTGCTACTCCACGTGCGCTACCTCGTCGTCAGAAGCGAAGGGCAGACTACGCTCGGACACAGCGGCTATGGAAAAGAAATCGAACGACCTGTTTACGCAGTCTCCTGCGGGACAAACATACCGACGAGGCGCATGACCGAGAGAATATGACCGGGTTCTGGGAACAGGTCATGACATCCGGGTCCGACTCATCCCCAGGGGTGGCTCGACCCAAAAAGACCATTCGATGCCTGTGGAGCCCAGTGACCTCCGAGGAGATCAAGGCATCCTATCCGCCAATGGGCAGTGCACCCGGCCCGGATGGTCTCACAGCCGGAGTACTCAGATCGGTCCCCTTGGGTATCTTGACCAGGCTATTTAACATCTTCCTATTATGTGGAAAGGTCCCAGGAGCACTCCTGAAATCTAGGACCACCCTGATACCCAAGGTAGAGAACGCGAACGAACCTGGAAAGTTCAGACCAATCACGGTCTCATCCATGGTTACGAGAGCCTTCCACAAGGTACTGGCAAACAGGCTGTCGAAACATATCAGCCTCGATCCTCGCCAGAAGGCATTTATGCCTACCGATGGTTGCTCTGAGCATGCGTTTCTCTTAGATCTGATCTTGAGACACTCTCAGGCTAAAAAGAGGCCCCTATATCTTGCCTCTCTGGATGTCGCAAAGGCCTTCGACTCGGTCACCCACAAGACCATCACGGACTCTCTGCTTTCTGCGGGAGTGCCCTCCTTGATGGTCGAGTATATCGCTGATGTCTACTTGAGATCGTCCACCAAACTCAGCTGTGGAAGCTGGGACTCACACGAGATCCATCCAACGTGTGGAGTCAAACAAGGCGACCCTCTGTCACCCTTTCTGTTCAATCTGGTGATTGACAGACTTTTTAGCCGATTTCCTCAGGAAATCGGGTTTCGAATTGGTGACAGAACTCACAACGCAATAGGGTTCGCGGACGATCTAGTGTTGTTTGCAACAACCAAGTGGGGTCTTCAGCGGTTGCTCGACATTTCTGCCGAATATCTGCAGTCTTGTGGTCTCAACGTCAACGCCTCTAAGTGCTTCACAATAGCGTTGAAGACTGTTCCAAAGGAAAAAAAGGTAGTGGTTGACGCCCAAGAAACCTTCTCTATTCTTGGCCGGTCAGTCCCG
>CAXAKQ010000203.1:0-13674 GCA_963969455.1 Arge pagana
AGAACTTTGAACGATATTTATTTGTACGAACGATGAAATTACAAAGGTGAAAAACGATACGAACGAAAAGGGGACGCGACGACGAAAGTTAGGAAAAGGTAAACAACAGCTCGAATGTTTTTGGCAATTGTTTTCCTAACGCTGGCTCGTCACCCTTGCCGTGTATCACGCACGTCCGGAATCGGACTCGAGCGTGGTATCCCAATTACGCGTTCCAATATCCTCCCTCGATCCGAGACGTGGTGCAGGCGTGCCCTTCACATCGGTTATGCCGAGCAAATTCAAGCATTGAATTAGTTTCGGCCTCGGCACCGCCTTCGTCAACATGTCTGCGCCCATATCCGCCGTCGACACGTAAGCGATTCTTATACCCCCACTTTCCTGAACCTCCCGTACGTAGTGGTGGCGCACGTCTATGTGCTTGCTCCTGTTGTGGAATACAGGATTCTCCGCCAATTTCCGAGCGCTGTTGTTGTCACAGAAGATTTTTGTTTCGGTTGCGCCGATCCATCCGAGCTCGCCCAGTAGGCGATTCAAGTACGAGGCTTCCTTCGCGGATTCCGACAAGGCCATATATTCAGCCTCCGTCGATGAGAGTACGACGGTCTTCTGCTTCCTCGCCTCCCATGATATGGTGCATCCAGCAAGGATGAAGGCGAACCCGGAGTATGATCGCCTATCGTTCGGGCAGTTTCCCCAATCCGCGTCGACGAAGCCAACGAGTGGTTCACCTGTGCGGTGAAAACGTAAACCCACGCCTTCTGTCCCGCGTAGGTACCTCAACACCCTCTTGGCCGCCACCCAGTGCTCCTGACTGTAACAATGGTTGTATTGACTTAAATAACTTACCGCGAACGAGATGTCCGGGCGCGTGCATACGGCCAGGTACATCAGTGCCCCGATAAGTTCGCGATAGGGCAGCTTATTCTCCTCCGGACTGGGCTCTCCCGTCTTTATTTCCAGCTTCGTTCCGGGGGCGAGGGGAGTTGACACCGATCTCGAATCCTGCATCCCGAATCGATCCAGGATCTCCCGAGTGTACGTAGTCTGGGACATCGTTATAGCGTTTCCGGGCTGTGTGAACTCCACCCCGAGACAGTACTTGGCGCTGCCCAGATCCGTCACCTCGAGCGTCTCGGAGAGATGCCGTCCAAATTCGTCCACTTATTGTGCGTCGCGCGATGCCACCAGGATATCGTCTACATACAAACAAATCAGAAGTGATTTATCCCCCTCCCCCTTCGAGAACATGCATGGGTCCGCGGCGGATTTCTTCGCCCCGAAGTCTATCAGTTCCTTGCTGATTCTCTCGTACCAGCATCTTCCAGCCTGTCGCAACCCGTACAGGGCCTTATTTAGTCGACAAACTTTGTCGCCCCCGTTGAGCTCCTCGAGTGCCTTAGTTGCCTTTTTTCGGATGTCGCTGTTTCGTAGTTCGCTTTGCACGATCGTCTCCAGTGCCTCCATCGCATACTTCGGTATCTCCATAAAAACCTCCTCTTCGAGTACCCCGTGAAGGTATGCGGTGGCTATGTCAAACTGACGGACTGTCATTCCCTTCTCCGCTGCGATTGCCATTGTTGCCCTCACGGATCCTAGTCGAGCCACGGGTGCGTATGTTTCGTAGAAATCTATTCCGACTTGTTGCGAGAATCCCTTCGCAACCAATCGTGCCTTCCTGCGTACCAGCGAGCCATCACGTCCGTATTTATTTCAAAGTACGATTCGACTTCCGATCACCTTTCGTTCCCTTGGCCTGTCCGTGATCGTCCAGGTGTCGTTCTTCAGTATGGACCTCATTTCCGAAGCTATCGCTTGATGCCACTCTTCGGCGTGCTCGCCTCGCATTGCGTGTTCCAACGGTACTTCCGACAGGTGGGTGCTTGTCTCGGAACAGTAGCCCGCCTGGTAGATTTTTTTCGGCCTACCCCTGAGACCTGTACGCGCTATCTTTGGCCTTCCCCTGCCTCGTCGTGGTGGAGCGTCGTCGTCGTTGATTGCGTCTCCCTGCCGTTGCTCGTCCTCTTCTCGCGGGTCTTCGCCGCTTGTGTCGCCCTCTGCACCGTCGTCGTCACCTCGATGATCCACTTCCGGGAATGTGATTTCGATCTCCGTTGGGTGATGTTTATCGACGTCATGTTTATCGATGACCTCCTCGTTGCCAGCCGCCCTTGGTACCTCGACGAACCTTACGTCGCGGGCGACGTTTATGCGACCCTCTTCTGGCATCCAAATTCGATATGCCTTCGACTCAGATGAGTACCCGACGAATATCCCCTTCGTCGAGCGGTCCTCCAATTTCCCCTTCGACGGCGTGCGGTGCACGACGAATACTTGAGATCCGAATTCTCGGAAATCGCCAACGTCCGGGACTTTCCCCGTCCACAGTTCGTACGGCGTCTTACCTCCGATGCTCCTCGACGGGCAGCGATTTCGGATGTGGTTGGCGGTGTTCACCGCCTCTCCTCAAAAGGAAGCTGGAAGCTGCGACTGGATTAGAAGGCACCTCGTCATGTCCATCAGCGTTCTGTTTCTTCTTTCCGCCACACCGTTTTGCTCGGGCGTGTGGGTGACGGTGAGACGTCGGGAGATACCATTCGATCTGAGGAATTTATCAAATGCTGAGTTTATATATTCCTTACCATTGTCGGACTGAAGGGACAAAATTTTGCCCCCATGTCGGTTTTCCACTAAGGATTTGTATTCCCTAAAGGCGTCGAAGACTTCGCTCTTCCTCTTCAGTAAGCGTATCTCGCCCCACCTGGTGCGATCGTCGATGAACGTCGCGATGTATCTCGCCTTCCCGTGTGATTCGACGCGCATTGGTCCTATGAGATCGCTGTCAATAATTTCCAGTACCTGTGAGTTTCTGGCTGAGGCCTTCGGGAACGCGGTTCTCGTCAATTTTCCGCGTAGGCACACCTCGCATTCGGATTCTTGCTGCGACTTCCCCAGCCTCATGCCTCGCACCGTGCCTTCCTGATTGCACCTGATCAGATCACGTAGATTGAGGTGTCCCATCCTTCGATGCCATGAATTCGTCAGCCTTGCGTCTTCTGTTACGCTGGCGATGTGCGCTCTCGCGCTGCTTTCTTCGTCTGTTGCACGTACGATGTACAATCCTTCGTTTCGGTCGGCAACGAGTACGGTGTTTCCATCTTTGTCCACGATTTCCGCCTTCTCCCGGTCAAAAATAACGATATTATTTTTATCGGTAATCTTACCTACGGACAGTAGATTGGTATGTAGATCGGGAACCCGTAGCACGTCGGTAACGTTGATCCTTCTTGATGGGCCGCCTACATCCGCTTCTATGCATACCGATCCCTTTCCACGAATCTGCGCCGATCCCGAGTCGCTGGCGAGTTTGACCTTACCGACGCAGTGCTCTGTCACGTTCACGAATCTTGCGCCTCCGTTTCCCATGTGAGAGGTGCACCCGCTGTCCAAACACCATTTTTCGTCCGTTCTTCCGGTTTTTGATTCGAAGGTTTCGGTGACAAACGCGTATTCGGTCCCGGCGTACAGGTTCGTTTCGCCAGCGGTGTTTGTACTGGTGACACTCTTGGTTGACGCCCTACAATCGACCGCTTTATGTCCGATTCTTCTGCAACGGTTGCATCTGTATTTGAATCCACCTTGTTTCGGTCCATCCCATCTCTTGTACCCCCCTTTTGATTCTGTGACGTCTCTCTGCGTTACATTTTGGGGTTTTGCCCATTGCCGTTTTGCGAACATCGCGTTTGTATCTCCGTCGCGCGTTTCGTTTTTTCTTGCGTCGTATTCCTCTATAATTTTCACCCGCAGCGCTTCGAGTTCCGGTAGTTCGTCGCGCGATTCGATTGCGCACCTGAAGTTTTCGAATGCCGGTGGCAGACTGTACAGTAGCATTACTGATAACAAGTCGCGGTTAATTTCTATCTCCATTTCGCTCAATTTATCTACCGTGTCGAAGAATTTTCGCAAATGCTCGCGCGCGTCGTCGGTGTCGGCCATCTTGTGAAGCGTGAGTTGTTTCAGCAGCGTGGCCTTTCGTGCCGGCCCGCTTGATTGGTAAATGGATTCCAGTTTTGACCATACCTCTCTGGACGTGTTGCATATCTTTATCTGCTTGAGCTCGCTTGGTTTGATCGATAGCACGATGTCGGATTTCGCCTTTCTATCTTCAATGTCCCATCTTCCGGCTGCTTCCGCGGACAACGTATCTCCAGGGAGGATCGCGGGTCTTGGTTTCTCACCGTTCACATATGCCCAGGCGTCGTTTTTCACAAGGATAGCTTCCATCTGGATTTTCCATGTATCGAAGTTCTCCTTGCTCAGCACCTCTATGCGTACCGCGTTCGACATGGCCATTTTTCTTTTTTCACTTCGTGTTGCGAAGAAAGCCACGCGATTCACATCAATCGTCACACACGTTTCACACTGATTCAAGCGTATCTGGGCCCATAACCTATGGGGACGATTTACAATAAACGACGCCGAACCTTGTAGAACTTTGAACGATATTTATTTGTACGAATGATGAAATTACAAAGGTGAAAAACGATACGAACGAAAAGGGGAGTGGCGCCCTACAGTGGTCTAATAATTTGCATCAAGCAATATATTTCATAGTTTTTTAACGAATTCGACTGAACTCAAATTTAAGAAAAAAAAGAGGTCAGATTATTATATTAAAGCAATGAATATTTCAAAAAAACTCGAATCAAAACTAGGGAAAATGAAATAATGAATAAATTGCGATTGTCGAAGAGGAAAAATGTGATTTTCAGTGAAAATCGTGAAAAAAAATACGATTTTCGGTCAAATCCATGAAAGAGTTGTGAATATGAATTTATTCGTATTCATATTCGTATGCCCAATTTCCGATTTATGAATTTTATTCATATTCATATTCATGAACACGATTATACCCATCTCGGACTAGATGTTAGTACGTCATAAAATAAATAATCATGTCATTTTATTGAGATTCATGGAAAGCCTTAAGGGGGGAAGCTGGTCTAGAATTTTGAAGAAATCGAAAAAAAAAATTTTGTCTTAAAAGGTACTTTAGGGTCTTAAAAATAACATACCAAAGGATGGATGCCGGCAAAAATGTCTAAATGCCCAAACTTTCCATTCTGCGGCAGCGCCTCTCAGGTATGCCCCGAGCGCCCTTGATGATCCCGGCGCACGCTGGAGTTTTTGAGTACGGGAGCAAGTATAACGGCAGTTGATAGAGAGGGGACTGCCCTCCGATGAATTTAAAATATTAGGAATGTCCCGGAATGCGTATAGGGGTCTCTAATAGTAATATATATGTGTAGAAAATGTGTGAAGCGTTAGTAAAGCGAAAGCCGACCGTTGAAAAGGACGCTCTTTTCACGCCGCTATTTTTTCTCGTGCATACGTTTTAATATTCGAATAATAGTTCGTGAAAATCAGTGTTAATTTGAATTAATTTTTATCATGAGTGATAAAAATGCTGTTCGTTACAAGACAGGATCAAAATCTGATACTGCCGACGATAATAGACCGAAAGCGTCGAAAAACCTATGCGCGATTATGTGTTCGAAGCTATAAAGCCGATCTACGAAAGACTTACATCGGACGATTTTCTCACTCGTTGTATCGGAGGTTACACACAAAATAACAACGAGAGCTTCAACTCAACTATGTAGGCGATGGCTCCGAAAACTATGAATTCGGGTAAAGTGATCGTGGATATTGCTACCAGTATTGCTTCATGTGTCTTCAACGATGGACTAAGATCAGTTCTACTCGTATTCGATGTCATGGGGATGAAAATTGGACCAAACAGCTATAACGTGTGCACGGAGATTGATGGGAACCGTATCAAGAAAGCGGAGCAGTCACTCAGTGTCGGCGCAAAAGAAGCCCGCATGCAATTAAAAGCGTTCCGAAAGGAAAAAGAAGCCGAAGAGATTGATACAGAAGGGCAATTGTACGGCGCAGGCATCGCAGATTAAAGGTATATACGCATTTAATATGATTTTATAGTACTTAAAACTTTAAACGCGTTTTTTTAGAAATCACTTTTTTTGAACTGGCCGAAGACATAACTTGAGCAAATCTTCATCGATCTATACGAAATTTTGACAGTACATTCAAAATACCTTTCGCCGGAGACGTACGTAGGATTTTTTTTTTTATATTGCATAGTTTTTTTTTAATCAACAATTTTGTCGTTTTTTTATAGTGAAAATTTTAATGTTTTGTTCAAACGTGCACCATTTCGCGAAAAAACAAAATATCGAAAAAATCCTACGTACGTCTCTTGCTGTTGTTATATAGAAACTAAAAATTTTCGGGATTTTGTTCCAGGACCAAAATTAAGGAGGTTACATCTTCGACCATGGACCCGTCTAAAAAATGAGGCGCCTCCGAAGAAATGCTGGACAGCGGCCATTTTGAATTTAATTGAGACGAACAAATTTGTATTTGTATATTAAAACCTAAATTATAAAACCTCTTTCACAGATTTTCGATTGATCTTTTTGTTGAGTCACAAAAAATTCATAAATTATGCCCATTTTTTCACGCTCTAGAGCAGCTTCCCTCCTTAATAGGTTAGTTGGACACATTTTTTTTTAAATTTACACACAAATGCGTACGATTTGTAAATTATAATCGGAAATATTGTTGCAATTGTAAATATGTGAAATCGAATTAGCACTGATATCTTTTCATAATACACATTGCATACGATTTGTATGCATACGCATATACAAATTTCTATGACTGGACTGTTACGGACGGACTTCGTCCACCGTCCAACGGTCCAGTTGCTATCAACGGATTCCGCCGACCCGGAATCCGAATCATGGGAAAGACCGTTGGAACAGATCCCACACCTTTCCGCGGAATCAGCAGATTCCACCGAGCCGCAGAACTCTCGGACAGCGCTCTGCGGCGAGTGAACAAGACCCTTTTCCTGAATTAGGAATCATTGCGCGAACCGTCGTGGGCCGCACGAAGGGTCCGCGAAGGAGTCATCGCCGAACGATCATCCAAGACAGTCCTCTCGCTGATCTTGCTAATTGTTAACCGACCAAGTTTTCATATCGCACGAATATCACAAGTCCTCATATTAGAGTCGCTTTATCAACATATTGTAAGGTCGTGGGGTAGGGCAAGCTCATGAATAAACCCAATTGATACTATTTTCTCCCAATTACTCGTCTCGAACTACAACCGAACCCGTCACTTCCTTAAAACAACTCAGAGAGTTGTACGCGCAGCTCCCCCGAACTCTGAATAATCGACGTTCTAACCGCTCGGAACGACCGTTACTACGCGAAAACAACATCCAACGATCGCGTTCGTAACAGGACCATGAAATATTTAAGAATGGTTTCAATTATACACGTAATATATTTATTAATTGAATTATACTAAAACCTGTTTACAATAGACAATATACACAGGTGTAACCGATTGAAAAATTACATGATTGAATATTATTTTAATTGTAATCATTATAAGTTGAAATGATACTCAACCTAAGTGGAAACAAAATAAAAAATCCAATTCATACCTTATGTATTTCATTTTCATTTATGTTTTCTTCGTAGAGTTCAATGAGTCCAGCGGTTAGTCAACTACTTGAAAATCTGCTGTCGGATAAGAATACTAACCTTTATCCTCCTGCATTGCAAGGATTTGCGAGCAGTCTATTATATTATTCAACGCCGGCATACGAATATGTTAGAAGTACTTTCCTGAAAGCCTTACCTTATCCACTAACAGTCCGAAAATGGTTTCGAAACGTGGATTTTCCTCCGGGCATAAACACACTAATTTTAGATAATTTGAAAAAATTAGTTCAAGAAAACCTCTCGAATGGCAAGAAATTGCAATTCGGAATGCAAGTGGATGAAATGTCTTTAAAAAGACTTACGGAGTGGGATGGAAAAAAATTCTATGGATTAGTCGATCTAGGAACCACTGGCGATGACTGTGATAACGCTGTAGAAGCAAATTATGCGTTGGTCTTCATGCTGGTCACTCTAAATGGACATTTCAAGACCCCGATAACATATTATTTTATCCATAGTTTAGCAAGTGAATCAAGTTTTACATGAGTATGGAATCAGTGACCTTATGCTCTATCACATTCGATGGAGCATCTACCAATATTGCAATGGTCGATCAACTTGGGTGTAACATGCGGAATAATGAGGAAAACACGTTTTTCCAGCATCCTGCTACTGGAAACCCAATATTAGCCGGACTCGATCATTATCACATGGTGAAATGAGTGAGAACGACTTTTGCTGATTTCAATATAATCGATGATGGTGATGGCCAAGTGGATTGGGATTATATTGTCAAACTTGTTAAATATCAAGAGAAACAAGAATTACATTGTGGAACAAAGATTAGACGCAGGCATATTGATTTCAGAACAGAAAAAATGAAAGTTAAATTGGCCGTCCAAGTCTTGAGTACCAGAGTAGCTGATGCATTAAAGTTTCTTGAAGAAGATTTGAAGATTTCAGAGTTCCAGGGCGCTGATTCGACAGCCACTTTCTGTAGGACAATGAATGATATCTTCGACCTTTTAAACTCTAGAAGAAAATTTAGAAAAAACCCGTCGGAAGAATGCATCACTCCAGAAAATATAAAGAATTTGGAAAAAAAGATGGATAAGTTTATTAAATACATTCATGGGTTAAAAATAATGTATAAAGATCAAGAAACGTTTATTTTGAAGAGTCACAGAAGAACTGGCTTCTGGGGATTGATTGTAGGAATGAAAAGCGTGCTCAAACTGGCACATCATGTGTTTAACAATCAATCAATGTCATACTTGTTGACATACAAACTGTCACAAGACCACCTCGAAACATTTTTTTCTTGCTGCAGGAGAATGGGAGGTTTTAATAACAATCCAAGCTGTCGGCAATTCAGATCCGCCTACATGAAATTGTGCTTGCACGTCAACTGCATTGTTTCTCAACAGGCAAATTGTTCGATACAAGATGAAACAGAATTGCTGCAAGTAAATTCGACAGAGGACAAAGGTGATGATGTGTTATTGGAAGATACAATTGCCTTTGACCATGATGATGAGACCTTTAATGGCTGGATTTGGAATGAATATTGCAGCGAAGTGGTTGGTTACATCGCTGGCGCGATGGTCAAGTCTTTAAAAAGAACAATTAAATGCCCATTATGTCTACAATCATTAGAGTCAGACAATGCATCTTCACTGTTGCTAAAAAGGAAAAATAGAGGTGGCTTACTTAATCCCAGAGATGACGTCGTTATAATTTGTAAGACTGCTGAAAGAGTAATGAGGAGTACGAGTAACATTGTTACTCTGCAGAAGGTACTACTGAAACTAATTATTGCTGCAAAAAGATTGCTTCCTCATAGTTTGTTTCCATTACTTGACATGTATCCCCAAGAATCATTGATTATAAATAATCATAGAAATGAGTTGATGGATAAAATCTTAACTAAATACTACAGAATGAGATTATATCATAAGAGTCGTTCGATACAGGAATCAGTTCACCGCATGAGAAGTTTCCACAATCGACTTGTTATTTTTTCTAACCAGTAATTTTTCGACATTCCGTGCGTGAAGCTTGATTTTACGCATGCTGTCCAAATGGACGCATGCTAAAATCGAGCCTCTCGCACGTCCTGTCGAATAATGCTGTTCGACACTTTTGCGAGAAGCTGATTTCCTCCTCATGTGACCTTTTCACCATCGCTTCGCTTGGGCGCAAATGTCCACACGGGGAGAAAATCAGTTTCTCACACTAGTGTTAGATGTACTATTATTGTATTATATTTTTTGTCTTAAGAACATACTACATTCGTTCAAAATGAACCTAGTATTTTATTATCTATTATTTTATGCAATAGGCAATAACGTATAAATTTCTGTCAATAATGAATTTAATAACTTGAGATTTTTTGCAATATTGTAAGGTTATTTTTATGAATTTGTTAATCCTTTTTAGGCGCAGTTCCGCAACTACGGTTTAAGCGTTATACTTCTGGCTACCCCATGTCGAACTCGTTTAGAACTGATCTTCGATTTTCACTATAGAGAAACTATGACTCGGTTTATAGTGGTTGATAATTTTGCGAAATGATAAAAGCGCTAGCAAAAAACGAACTATTGGGATCGAAAATGTGGCAGCCTGACATCTGGTGGTGGAGTTTTGAACTCGTCAAAGTGGGCTGAAATGCAAACGAGCCATCAGTTTGCATCAGTTGTAGCATGTGATAACTGTGCGCGGGTAGTGTTAATATCGTATTTTGGAAGGTTTATTCGGTATAATTGGGGTTGAAGGACCAATTATGGACAAAAAAAACGGTGGAATGAGATTTCCAGATCTGAATACAAAAAATAGATCGTATTGTTCTGTTTATGGCTGTTGTGAACGAGCTGCCACAAGCCCGTCTGTGCGATTTCATCGATTTCCTAGATCTGGCGAATGTATTGTGAATATTGTGAATAAATTTGGGCTCACAGAAAAGATTGATAAACTACGCGCCTGGAAACAAATTTTGAAAATAGATAAGAATGTTTCTGCGCATATGCGTGTATGTTCCCTTCATTTTAAACAAGAGGATTATATATTTCCTCGCAAGTAGATCCTTTCACTTTACTGAAAATTGCTGTATTATAATGCTGTAATGTGATCTAAAAAGTTAAATAACAGAAGTATAAATTCACCCAACTATAAGTATGCTTATTTAAATGTCGTCAAATGTAAATTCTTATAGTTTTTTTTCCATTTATTATATCAGATATTCCGTCCGAAAAAAATCACTGAAAAAATGTGCTGTCCCATCTTGCAATTTGCCAGTAAGTTCTTTGAATATCAAGCAGAAGGATAATGTTACGAGTAAAGTAAGATTGGAAAGGCTGCTTGAACGGATTTCGAAAAAGGAAAGCTTGATGCTGCAAGCAGAAACAGTGTCTACGGTTGGCTCGAGAGAAAATACCAATAAGGAATTGAGTCCAAGTGAAACAGAAATACCCACTCTCCAAGGATATAATGACCCAGCAAAAGTAGGAAATGCAATTGAACTTGTCAAGGAAGTATCTAATAACATTCCTACGT
This sequence comes from Arge pagana, assembly GCA_963969455.1. NCBI lineage: Eukaryota > Metazoa > Arthropoda > Insecta > Hymenoptera > Argidae > Arge > Arge pagana. The sequence goes on from CAXAKQ010000203.1 coordinate 11,094, forward strand.
TAGTTGATATTGGAGTTCAGGTTCAAAGTGGTGATTTGTTTAGTAGTTTTCGTAGTCTGATAAAGAATGATGAGGACCTGAGTACTGTAACTGGAATTCCATCCTTTCAAATTCTTGATACAATTTTTGACATAATTAAGCTTTTGGGCAAAGATGATCCACATTCCAAAATGGATGGCCTTTCTGTCAGTGTTATTCCAATGCTATACTCCACAGAATTGTAAAAAGATATTCTATAGCATGTTAGATCTTTTGCATGAATGCTTGCAAGTTTCAAATCCCTTGGCCTTTGAAGGAAGAAATTTCTAAAAATTTGTCTACGTGTTTTCAAAACTACGCAGACGTTCGTATCATACTTGATTGCACTAAATTTATATACAGAAACCAAAGAAGCTCTGTTGCGAATTAATAACATATTCTCACTACAAGAGTACAAACACAGTGAAACTGATGGCGGGTGTCAGCCCAGGTGGCCTTATCTCATTCATCAGTGAACCGTACGGAGGACGAGTATCAGACAAGATTATATTTGAACAGAGTTCTCTAATGAACTTGTTGCAAAAAAAAGATGCTATAATGGTCGACAAAGGCTTTTTGATTGATGATATTTGCAAAGACCATGACATCAAATTGATAAGACCACCTTTTTTGAAGAATCAAGTTCAATTTTCTCAATCAGATTCACTTCTGAATTCCAGCATTGCCAGAGCTAGAGTGCATATTGAACGCTCCAACCAACGGCTGAAGGCTTTCAAAATTCTAGGTAGTACAATGACAGTTGCACTTGCTAAAAAAAGCAAACAAATTTTAAAATTGTGTCTGCTGTAGTAAACTTAAGTTCGCCTATTTTCAAAGACGACAAATTTGCTAAAGACTAAATTCAATTAACTTTTTTATTTCAAGAAGGTAATAAATAAGTAAGATTCACTTTTAATATTGTAAATTGTATTTAATACCTGAAGTATGTCATAATAAATAGTTACAATGCATAAAAGTCACAGTTTTTCTTGCAAACAAATTTGGTGTAACATTTCAGTGAAGTACAGGACTTTCAAGGAAGGAAGTAGGGTTGAAATAAACATTTGATCCAAATCCACTGACAACACTAAGCTACAGTTATCAAATGAAGCATAAATAATCAAATTTGTTTGTTTTATATTAAGTACTGCCATGCCAAATTGAATTTGGGCACAATACTTATGCTTTTTTTTCATAGAAATATTTCCATCTTTTTTAATTAAAAAATTTATATTCGGAAGAGCTTCGCTAATACTCATTGTTTTGCCAGAGAATGGACAATTTATTTCAATTAATTTGTGAGGCTTGCCGTTTTTGAATACGATTCCGTCTGGAGAATATGCAAGAAAAGAATTTTTGTGCGATACCACTAGTCCACACTTAATAACTCTCTCTGATGTTTTAGCTTCATACGCTACTCGAGCAGATGCTTCGAATTCAAGGCCGTGTTTAACAAACTGATTGCTAAATGTTTTTGGATAAAAATATTTCATAGATCGTTTAGGCCAATTAGGTTTTTTGTTATTGATGTATGTGTAAAGATCATAGCATCGTGAACCTGTGATTCTGAATTGCCTTTCTTTTTTCCATGTTGCATATGAAAATACGCTCTCCTCACAAATTCTTAGAGTATCACCATCTAATCTACCTAATACAGTTTTGCAGCAGATCCTTAGCGGTCAAAGGTCGAGGATTGTAAAGGTTGTCCAAAGATTGTTTTTGGCGTGAATTCCAAAGACACTTTTTGTCTGTGCAAGACGTAACCTCCAAATCCTCCAATCTCGTCCTGAAATTCGTATTTTATATTTATAATTTTACGTTCACACGCTTTCATATTCATATCTTTTGATGTTTGATGGCAAGTTCTAGGTGAGATTATGCTTACCTGTTGCAGAACAATAAGACTGCCACTGCATGTTTGCATTTTTGACTTAGTCCTGCCTTACAGCTGCATTTCACGGATAAGATCTGTCCGTTATTACCGAATTGACAGTTAATTTCGTGAGGACGTTCCTTTAAACTCGATGTTTGTAAAGAAAATGCTGAATTCTTGGTACATTGGCTATCACTTTCTGCACTTTTACCGCAGTAAATAACGTGTTTGGAACTCAAAAGACGTTCTCCCTCGATAAAGTTCCGACTACTGGAATTTGCTTCAGCCCAAGTGCAAATATCGGCAATACTCAGCATATTATGACGGTTTTTTAAAACAAAAACTCTATAAATCAGACACGCGTACGTATTATCTCGTCAACTCACAGCCCACTTGTATCCGACATATTGGACCCAAATATTTAAGCCACGCCCCTAGTTTCGATCCCAATTGGGTGGGGCTGCGCGATTGATAACCTTGAACGGTGCCGAACGATGCTTCGGGATCATTCGGTCTTCCGAAACATTCCGAAGCGAGCCAACGGCTTTACGACCACTGAACTCTATATGTATGTATAGAGTTCAGTGTTTACGACACACCGATGTAGCTGGAGGCAGCTGGAGGAGTCTCGAGAGTAATGGCCGACTGAATTGGGATCGAAACTAGGGGCGTGGCTTAAATATTTGGGTC
>CAXAKQ010000204.1:0-2500 GCA_963969455.1 Arge pagana
AACCAGACAAATCGCTCCACCAACTAAGAACGGCCATGCACCACCACCCACCGAATCAAGAAAGAGCTCTCAATCTGTCAATCCTTCCGGTGTCCGGGCCTGGTGAGGTTTCCCGTGTTGAGTCAAATTAAGCCGCAGGCTCCACTCCTGGTGGTGCCCTTCCGTCAATTCCTTTAAGTTTCAGCTTTGCAACCATACTTCCCCCGGAACCCAAAAGCTTTGGTTTCCCGGAAGCTGCCCGCCGAGTCATCGGAGGAACTTCGGCGGATCGCTAGCTGGCATCGTTTATGGTTAGAACTAGGGCGGTATCTGATCGCCTTCGAACCTCTAACTTTCGTTCTTGATTAATGAAAACATTTTTGGCAAATGCTTTCGCTTCTGTCCGTCTTGCGACGATCCAAGAATTTCACCTCTAACGTCGCAATACGAATGCCCCCATCTGTTCCTATTAATCATTACCTCGGGGTTCCGAAAACCAACAAAATAGAACCGAGGTCCTATTCCATTATTCCATGCACACAGTATTCAGGCGAAAATAGCCTGCTTTAAGCACTCTAATTTGTTCAAAGTAAACGTACCGGCCCACCTCGACACTCAGTAAAGAGCACCGCGATGGGATATTAGTTGGGCCGCCCCCCAGAGAGGGCTAAGCCCACCGGTAGGACGTCCCGCAATCATGCCAGTTAAACACCGCGAGCGGTGAACCGACAGCGCGGGACACAGATTCAACTACGAGCTTTTTAACCGCAACAACTTTAATATACGCTATTGGAGCTGGAATTACCGCGGCTGCTGGCACCAGACTTGCCCTCCAATGGATCCTCGTTAAAGGATTTAAAGTGTACTCATTCCGATTACGGGGCCTCGGATGAGTCCCGTATCGTTATTTTTCGTCACTACCTCCCCGTGCCGGGAGTGGGTAATTTGCGCGCCTGCTGCCTTCCTTGGATGTGGTAGCCGTTTCTCAGGCTCCCTCTCCGGAATCGAACCCTGATTCCCCGTTACCCGTTACAACCATGGTAGGCGCAGAACCTACCATCGACAGTTGATAAGGCAGACATTTGAAAGATGCGTCGCCGGTGCGAGACCGTGCGATCAGCTCTAAGTTATTCAGAGTCACCAAGTTGAACGACGAACGAGCAAGCCCGTCGCCGATTGGTTTTGATCTAATAAAAGCATTCCTCCCATTCTCTGGTCGGAACTCTGTTTGCATGTATTAGCTCTAGAATTACCACAGTTATCCAAGTAAATGTGGGTACGATCTAAGGAACCATAACTGATTTAATGAGCCATTCGCGGTTTCACCTTAATGTGGCTTGCACTGAGACATGCATGGCTTAATCTTTGAGACAAGCATATGACTACTGGCAGGATCAACCAGGGAACTTCGAAGACGACCTTGTTGACAATTAATGACAACAAGCGACGCTTCCCGTTCGGGAAAAATGTGCCGCGGCTGCCGTCGGGTAAATTATTTAATTCCCGTACGGCCGACACGTTTGCGTGAAACAGGCACGTCGTTCGAGAAGCGTTATATGAACGTAGTAATTGATAATACTGCGCGTCGAATTTTCTGAACACCCGCCGCGACCCGTGCCTTAAGAGCATAGTGGGTGGGCTATCGCTTTCGGACCGTACACACGGTATATCGGGCGAGTTGACACCGGTGACTGTGTAACATGGGTTACCAGATGACGTACGAGGCTCCGGACTACGGGCACTCTGACGATACATCATATATTCATTAAATTTCGTTTCGCCGCATATAATAAGGGCCATTCGGTCTTGGACACCGACCCGCGGCTGTGCTGTGAATATTGTAAAGATGAACAACGATGCAAGTTTCGTAATATCGTGCCAATTGATCGCGCCGCGTTCGAGGAACGTCGCCCGATCACCGAGCACCCTTGTTAACTAAATCGCCGGGAGTCGCTCACGGTAGTTGTTTACCGTCGTTACACGGCGTTACGAAAAAACGCCGTGTAGCGCACTCGTGCCCGATCGCGAAAATAACGTCGTTCGAATTTGTTGATATCGCAAAGACGCCGACCGGCGTCGTGAATATTTCGCCCGAGCGGTGCGGTCTCGAGCCCGGTCGTTTGTAATACCAACGTTTCATGGTTCCGGCGGGCGTCGCTCGGAGGCCGTTACCGGCACGGTATTCTCGTGATGGATCGGTTACCGGTCCGGAGCGGCTCGAATACGTTTAACCGCGGAGTTGTCCGGACGATAGCGGTGAAGAATCGGGCAAAAATCTGGAAGGACCCGCTAGAAATTCCGTACCCACCGCGATTGAAACTCGACCGTCGTGAAAACGTCTTGATCGCGCGTTGCCGCTTCCCGATGACCCGATGAACCTCGCTACGCCGGCGCCGTAAACCGTTGACGGCGACGGCTACGGCTACGGCTACGGCTACGCCGCTCAAAGTCACCGTACGCGCGTTGTCGTACACCGAGGAGCCTGATGGACTCGCTACGCCGGTGTGTGACGGTGAACGGT
>CAXAKQ010000204.1:7500-10000 GCA_963969455.1 Arge pagana
GCGAGGATCGAGGCTGATATGTTTCGACAGCCTGTTTGCCAGTACCTTGTGGAAGGCTCTCGTGACCATGGATGAGACCGTGATTGGTCTGAACTTTCCAGGTTCGTTCGCGTTCTCTACCTTGGGTATCAGGGTGGTCCTAGATTTCAGGAGTGCTCCTGGGACCTTTCCACATAGTAGGAAGATGTTAAATAGCCTGGTCAAGATACCCAAGGGGACCGATCTGAGGACTCCGGCTGTGAGACCATCCGGGCCGGGTGCACTGCCCATTGGCGGATAGGATGCCTTGATCTCCTCGGAGGTCACTGGGCTCCACAGGCATCGGATGGTCTTTTTGGGCCGAGCCACCCCTGGGGATGAGTCGGACCCGGATGTCATGACCTGTTCCCAGAACCCGGTCATATTCTCTCGGTCATGCGCCTCGTCAGTATGTTTGTCCCGCAGGAGACTGCGTAAACAGGTCGTTCGATTTTTCTTCCATAGCCGCTGTGTCCGAGCGTAGTCTGCCCTTCGCTTCTGACGACGAGGTAGCGCACGTGGAGTAGCAGGTGTTTGCCTGTTTCTCCGTGGACTTGTCCCTAGGTGGTTTTCGGGTTGGAGATGTTCGAGACAGTATCGAGATATTTCGTCGAACCTCCTGTCCACATCCCACTCCCGCAAGCCTTTCACAATAGTGTCCAGCTTGTCGGCCCCGAATTTCGCCGAGTCACAGGGTGGAAGTTCCTCTAAGTAGGAAGCAACCATATCAAGGACCTCTCGCTCGCTTAGGTCGTCCGGTACGTCATCCGTAGATGATTGTCCGGTAGCGGCATGAGATACGTGAGTGAGATGACTAGCATCTTCTTCGTCACGCATTGTCCGGAGGTATTGGTGAACAAGATCCTTGTACTCCTTTTTCCTCCTCTGGCCTTTGATAGCTTCCAGCGTTCGAACGGGGAAAAGCTTCAGCAGTTCCTGGTTCATGAACCTGGGTGGCCCCTGCAGAGTGAGATCAGCCTCGTGTCGAGCAAGGATCGATATCTCCTCAGGATTCCACCGAGCTTTGGCATGCTCGGTTTTTTGAGCGGCGTCATAAGTATCCGGGTGCACAGATCTTCGGTGCACCCCCAGTCCCGTCTTCGTAGCAAAGACCCTGCCACAGCCAGGGTCTATACATCGGAACCCTTCGACCCGATCACTTTGGTCGGCGTTAGCGGCGGTTAAATTTGGTCCGGTATCGTCAGCGGACGTACCGGTTTGTTGAGGAATCTTTGTTCTCTCAACCATCCGAGGCAATTTTTTACTATTTGGGCCAATTGAATTACAACTGATGGGCTGGCAACCCATGCAGTTGTTGAGCGCAGAGGCAGTTCTTAGTTTCCCTTCCGAGAGAGCTTTTAGCTTAGTAAGCTTAGCTCACCTAAGGTATTTATGACGAGAACCACGGAGAGGTGACTGCTTGCTTAACTCATCTCACTAAGAGAGTCATAGTTACTCCCGCCGTTTACCCGCGCTTGCTTGAATTTCTTCACGTTGACATTCAGAGCACTGGGCAGAAATCACATTGCGTCAACACCCGCTAGGGCCATCGCAATGCTTTGTTTTAATTAGACAGTCGGATTCCCCCAGTCCGTGCCAGTTCTGAGCTGACCGTTGAATGGCGGCCGAAGAGGACGACCGCGACGGAGAACCGACACGGAAGCCTCGCAGCAAGGAAGATCCGCGGGAGGCCAAGGCACGGGACCGAGCTCGGATCCGGAAGAACCTTCACCTCGCCCAGGCCCGGCACGTCAGCCAAACCCGCTTCCCGACCAAGCCCGACACGCCCCGATCCTCAGAGCCAATCCTTATTCCGAAGTTACGGATCCAATTTGCCGACTTCCCTTACCTACATTAGTCTATCGACTAGAGGCTCTTCACCTTGGAGACCTGCTGCGGATATGGGTACGAACCGGCGCGACACCTCCACGTGGCCCTCTCCTGGATTTTCAAGGTCCGAGGGGAAGATCCGGACACCGCCGCAACTGCGGTGCTCTTCGCGTTCCAAACCCTATCTCCCTGCTAGAGGATTCCAGGGAACTCGAACGCTTATACAGAAAAGAAAACTCTTTCCGGATCTCCCGACGGCGTCTCCAGGTCCTTTTGGGTTACCCCGACGAACTCTCTTGCGAGGGCCCGACTTGTAAACGGTTCCGCTGCCGGGTTCCGGAATAGGAACCGGATTCCCTTTCGCCCGACGGGTGTGCAACGATAAGCCGCGGCGACGCGCAACGCGCGAGCGCCTGAGCGGATAACGATCCCCTCGGCGGGTTCGCATGCGTATGCGACGCGCTCGTAACGTCAGCGTATTAGTAACACCGTCATCGACATCGGATTTCTCCTAGGGCTTAGGATCGACTGACTCGTGTGCAACGGCTGTTCACACGAAACCCTTCTCCACGTCAGTCCTCCAGGGCCTCGCTGGAGTATTTGCTACTACCACCAAGATCTGCACCGACGGCGGCTCCAGGCAGGCTCGCGC
>CAXAKQ010000206.1:0-2500 GCA_963969455.1 Arge pagana
GGTGACTTTGAGCGGCGTAGCCGTAGCCGTAGCCGCCGTTACCGTTCACCGTCACACACCGGCGTAGCGAGTCCATCAGGCTCCTCGGTGTACGACAACGCGCGTACGGTGACTTTGAGCGGCGTAGCCGTAGCCGTAGCCGCCGTTACCGTTCACCGTCACACACCGGCGTAGCGAGTCCATCAGGCTCCTCGGTGTACGACAACGCGCGTACGGTGACTTTGAGCGGCGTAGCCGTAGCCGTAGCCGCCGTTACCGTTCACCGTCACACACCGGCGTAGCGAGTCCATCAGGCTCCTCGGTGTACGACAACGCGCGTACGGTGACTTTGAGCGGCGTAGCCGTAGCCGTAGCCGCCGTTACCGTTCACCGTCACACACCGGCGTAGCGAGTCCATCAGGCTCCTCGGTGTACGACAACGCGCGTACGGTGACTTTGAGCGGCGTAGCCGTAGCCGTAGCCGCCGTTACCGTTCACCGTCACACACCGGCGTAGCGAGTCCATCAGGCTCCTCGGTGTACGACAACGCGCGTACGGTGACTTTGAGCGGCGTAGCCGTAGCCGTAGCCGCCGTTACCGTTCACCGTCACACACCGGCGTAGCGAGTCCATCAGGCTCCTCGGTGTACGACAACGCGCGTACGGTGACTTTGAGCGGCGTAGCCGTAGCCGTAGCCGCCGTTACCGTTCACCGTCACACACCGGCGTAGCGAGTCCATCAGGCTCCTCGGTGTACGACAACGCGCGTACGGTGACTTTGAGCGGCGTAGCCGTAGCCGTAGCCGCCGTTACCGTTCACCGTCACACACCGGCGTAGCGAGTCCATCAGGCTCCTCGGTGTACGACAACGCGCGTACGGTGACTTTGAGCGGCGTAGCCGTAGCCGTAGCCGCCGTTACCGTTCACCGTCACACACCGGCGTAGCGAGTCCATCAGGCTCCTCGGTGTACGACAACGCGCGTACGGTGACTTTGAGCGGCGTAGCCGTAGCCGTAGCCGCCGTTACCGTTCACCGTCACACACCGGCGTAGCGAGTCCATCAGGCTCCTCGGTGTACGACAACGCGCGTACGGTGACTTTGAGCGGCGTAGCCGTAGCCGTAGCCGCCGTTACCGTTCACCGTCACACACCGGCGTAGCGAGTCCATCAGGCTCCTCGGTGTACGACAACGCGCGTACGGTGACTTTGAGCGGCGTAGCCGTAGCCGTAGCCGTAGCCGTCGCCGTCAACGGTTTACGGCGCCGGCGTAGCGAGGTTCATCGGGTCATCGGGAAGCGGCAACGCGCGATCAAGACGTTTTCACGACGGTCGAGTTTCAATCGCGGTGGGTACGGAATTTCTAGCGGGTCCTTCCAGATTTTTGCCCGATTCTTCACCGCTATCGTCCGGACAACTCCGCGGTTAAACGTATTCGAGCCGCTCCGGACCGGTAACCGATCCATCACGAGAATACCGTGCCGGTAACGGCCTCCGAGCGACGCCCGCCGGAACCATGAAACGTTGGTATTACAAACGACCGGGCTCGAGACCGCACCGCTCGGGCGAAATATTCACGACGCCGGTCGGCGTCTTTGCGATATCAACAAATTCGAACGACGTTATTTTCGCGATCGGGCACGAGTGCGCTACACGGCGTTTTTTCGTAACGCCGTGTAACGACGGTAAACAACTACCGTGAGCGACTCCCGGCGATTTAGTTAACAAGGGTGCTCGGTGATCGGGCGACGTTCCTCGAACGCGGCGCGATCAATTGGCACGATATTACGAAACTTGCATCGTTGTTCATCTTTACAATATTCACAGCACAGCCGCGGGTCGGTGTCCAAGACCGAATGGCCCTTATTATATGCGGCGAAACGAAATTTAATGAATATATGATGTATCGTCAGAGTGCCCGTAGTCCGGAGCCTCGTACGTCATCTGGTAACCCATGTTACACAGTCACCGGTGTCAACTCGCCCGATATACCGTGTGTACGGTCCGAAAGCGATAGCCCACCCACTATGCTCTTAAGGCACGGGTCGCGGCGGGTGTTCAGAAAATTCGACGCGCAGTATTATCAATTACTACGTTCATATAACGCTTCTCGAACGACGTGCCTGTTTCACGCAAACGTGTCGGCCGTACGGGAATTAAATAATTTACCCGACGGCAGCCGCGGCACATTTTTCCCGAACGGGAAGCGTCGCTTGTTGTCATTAATTGTCAACAAGGTCGTCTTCGAAGTTCCCTGGTTGATCCTGCCAGTAGTCATATGCTTGTCTCAAAGATTAAGCCATGCATGTCTCAGTGCAAGCCACATTAAGGTGAAACCGCGAATGGCTCATTAAATCAGTTATGGTTCCTTAGATCGTACCCACATTTACTTGGATAACTGTGGTAATTCTAGAGCTAATACATGCAAACAGAGTTCCGACCAGAGAATGGGAGGAATGCTTTTATTAGATCAAAACCAATCGGCGACGGGCTTGCTCGTTCGTCGTTCAACTTGGTGACTCTGA
>CAXAKQ010000206.1:17500-20000 GCA_963969455.1 Arge pagana
CTAATTAAAACAAAGCATTGCGATGGCCCTAGCGGGTGTTGACGCAATGTGATTTCTGCCCAGTGCTCTGAATGTCAACGTGAAGAAATTCAAGCAAGCGCGGGTAAACGGCGGGAGTAACTATGACTCTCTTAAGGGTTTCGACCCAAGTGCCAACCATACCTTCCCGTGGTGAGAGTCGGGAAACGCCAGGGCGTACGAAGTCTTCGTGCGTCCTGGTAGGCTAACATGGCTCTGGTTATCCTTGGGGTCGGTGGGTTGCCAGCCCATCGGCCCGTCACTTTAGCAGGCCCAAATACAAAAGAGATGCATTATAATCTCCGGCGGCAGCCTCGGGCCGTCGGACCTGCTATAGAACATGATCATTCCGAAACTGAAAGAGAAACACCAGACAAAACCGTTGGTGAGGAAGACCAGGTCCAAGGGTCATTCAAGTGCGAAGTGTGTGGAAGATCTTTTGGTAGTAAAATAGGACTAGGGGTCCATAAGAGAAGGGCACATGTTGAGGAAGCGAACGAAGACATCAACGTAGACAAGGTGAAGAGAAGGTGGAGTGACGAGGAGATGACGTTGATGGCCGAAGCAGAAGCGGAGGCAATCCAGAGTGGCGTTCGCTTTCTCAACCAACATCTGCTGTTCGTAGTACCGAATAGATCGTTGGAAGCGATAAAAGGCTTAAGGCGAAAGAATACCAAGTATAAAGAGTTGGTCGCAGAATTTTTAGCAGAGCGTGAGCGAAAGCAAAGCGCGAGGGAGGAGGCTGATCATGAGGGTGTTGAGGAGCGGGAGTTGGAGGTTGATGAAGGGAACCAGGCTGGGGAGCCTGGCGGATACTTACCTCAGTACTTACCTGAAGAGCTACCTGAAGAGTACTTACCTGAAATGGTACACCCCAATCCGCAACATCACGAGCGAACCTCATTATCCGACCAAGTTCGGAAGTTGGTACCCGACGTCGAGGCCATAGAAGGGTGGTGTAGTCCCGCGTTGACCAAGCTGGCGAATGAGTGGCTAGCTGGACAGAATATCAATGAACGATTAGACGAATGGATGAAGATTGTTTTCCCGGTCAATAGCGCTGAAACATCTAGGCGACCGTATCTAAGAACAGTCAACCCGAGCAGGAAGGAGAGGAGGAAGAGAGAGTATGCGAGGGTACAGAAAATGTTTAAGGCGAACATGTCGAGGGCTGCGAAGGCAATCCTCGATGGTGTAGATACGGAGGAGACCATGCCTACGGTTGGAACCTTTGCTGAGTATTGGGGGCCAATCGTTGGCCAACCCTCAGCGGCGGCGCCAGCCGTAGAAACAGCCCCCCCCAGCCCCGATCCGAGGTTGTCATTCGTCTGGGCCCCGGTGACGCAGAAAGACGTCATAGACCACGCGCCTTCTCTGAGAGCGGCGCCGGGGGTGGATGGTGTAACGCCAAGGCAATGGAGGGCGGTGCCAGCTTCGGTTAGGGCCCTGTATTTCAACTTGGTCCTGGCAGGTGGTGGGTTTACGGCGGACGCACTTGTGAGCAGAACAGTATTCGTTCCAAAAGTCAAGGGATCGATGAATCCAGCTGAATACAGGCCGATCAGCATAGCCTCTGTAGCAGTTAGGCACCTGCACAAGATAATAGCGGCAAGGATGTGTGAGGCCAAAATAATAGATCTGCGGCAGCGTTGCATGGATGACGGATGTGCCGAGAACGTGTCGTTATTGGCAACTATTCTGTACGAGGTCAGGACGAGACGAAGGGAGATGCATGTTGCCTCTTTAGACATCGCCAAAGCGTACGATAGCGTTAGCCACCAGGCAATTAAGAAGGTACTACGGAACAACAGAGTACCAGGAGAGCTGACTGAATACGTTAGTGCGTTATACCAAAAGACCACAACGGTATTCGAGGTCGGAGGAACAAGGTCGGCTACGTTTAGAGTAAGCAGAGGGATAAGGCAGGGTGATCCACTATCAACGGTCCTGTTCTGTTTGGTAATGGACGAGATCCTGCGATGCATCCCAAAGGCAGTAGGCTTTCCCATCGAAGGCGAAAGGATAAACGGCATTGCCTTCGCAGACGACCTGTTGGTATTCACGACGACCACGTGGGGACTGCAAACAGCACTCGATGCGGTGCAACAGGAGGCCGCCAAACACGGCCTCAGCTTCAATCCATCGAAATGCAGCGTGTTGTCGATGGTACCAGCAGGGAAGGTCAAGAAAGTGAAGATCGTCACTGATCCCACATTCAGAATCAGGGGCAGATTTTTGCCGCAGATGAAAGCCACATCCGAGTGGAGGTACCTGGGAGTGGATTTCCAGCCACCAGGACCAAAGAAAGCGGGAGGCGATCTGGAAAAGTATATCAAGAACATCACCAAAGCACCGCTAAAACCACAGCAGAGGATGAAGATACTTAGATCCTTCATGATACCAAGGCTATATCATGAGTTTGTGCTGGGACGGGTTACGTTGGGAAAGCTCAAAGCGCTGGATAAGCAGATGAGAGCTGCGA
>CAXAKQ010000206.1:32500-33697 GCA_963969455.1 Arge pagana
CAACAACTGCATGGGTTGCCAGCCCATCAGTTGTAATTCAATTGGCCCAAATAGTAAAAAATTGCCTCGGATGGTTGAGAGAACAAAGATTCCTCAACAAACCGGTACGTCCGCTGACGATACCGGACCAAATTTAACCGCCGCTAACGCCGACCAAAGTGATCGGGTCGAAGGGTTCCGATGTATAGACCCTGGCTGTGGCAGGGTCTTTGCTACGAAGACGGGACTGGGGGTGCACCGAAGATCTGTGCACCCGGACACTTATGACGCCGCTCAAAAAAACCGAGCATGCCAAAGCTCGGTGGAATCCTGAGGAGATATCGATCCTTGCTCGACACGAGGCTGATCTCACTCTGCAGGGGCCACCCAGGTTCATGAACCAGGAACTGCTGAAGCTTTTCCCCGTTCGAACGCTGGAAGCTATCAAAGGCCAGAGGAGGAAAAAGGAGTACAAGGATCTTGTTCACCAATACCTCCGGACAATGCGTGACGAAGAAGATGCTAGTCATCTCACTCACGTATCTCATGCCGCTACCGGACAATCATCTACGGATGACGTACCGGACGACCTAAGCGAGCGAGAGGTCCTTGATATGGTTGCTTCCTACTTAGAGGAACTTCCACCCTGTGACTCGGCGAAATTCGGGGCCGACAAGCTGGACACTATTGTGAAAGGCTTGCGGGAGTGGGATGTGGACAGGAGGTTCGACGAAGTATCTCGATACTGTCTCGAACATCTCCAACCCGAAAACCACCTAGGGACAAGTCCACGGAGAAACAGGCAAACACCTGCTACTCCACGTGCGCTACCTCGTCGTCAGAAGCGAAGGGCAGACTACGCTCGGACACAGCGGCTATGGAAGAAAAATCGAACGACCTGTTTACGCAGTCTCCTGCGGGACAAACATACTGACGAGGCGCATGACCGAGAGAATATGACCGGGTTCTGGGAACAGGTCATGACATCCGGGTCCGACTCATCCCCAGGGGTGGCTCGGCCCAAAAAGACCATCCGATGCCTGTGGAGCCCAGTGACCTCCGAGGAGATCAAGGCATCCTATCCGCCAATGGGCAGTGCACCCGGCCCGGATGGTCTCACAGCCGGAGTCCTCAGATCGGTCCCCTTGGGTATCTTGACCAGGCTATTTAACATCTTCCTACTATGTGGAAAGGTCCCAGGAGCACTCCTGAAATCTA
>CAXAKQ010000207.1:10000-12500 GCA_963969455.1 Arge pagana
GTCGTTCAAGCGGTTCTTCGCCTCTGAAGCCTCCTTCGTGAGAAAGGACACCATGTCGTCAGGAGCCCCTACGTCCTTGCGGATTTCGAGACGCCTGAGACGATGGTACCTCTGGAGGGGTATCGTCCAACGAAACGACGGAATAGACAAGCCTCCGTCTTTCACATCGGCATGGAAGTACGCAGTAGGTGTGTCATGTGGAAGAGCCAGCCACTTGCGGGCGTGCGCTCGCACAGTGGTATCAAGCCGGTTGAGCAGGCTGATTGGTACCCTTCCAAGTACGAGGGCATGGTACAGTCCAGGCAAGATCATTGTTCGCAGAGCGAACAGGCGTTGTTGTGGCTTGAGCGGTGCTGCACCTAGCACCTTTAGGTCATCGAGTAGGCGCGCGGTTGGCTTGCCTGCTACCCGACCTTCAGGCGTAAAGGGTACACCGAGGTATTGCCATTCGTTCGATCTTTTGAGTGCCGGGACTGACCGGCCAAGAATAGAGAAGGTTTCTTGGGCGTCAACCACTACCTTTTTTTCCTTTGGAACAGTCTTCAACGCTATTGTGAAGCACTTAGAGGCGTTGACGTTGAGACCACAAGACTGCAGATATTCGGCAGAAATGTCGAGCAGCCGCTGAAGACCCCACTTGGTTGTTGCAAACAACACTAGATCGTCCGCGAACCCGATTGCGTTGTGAGTTCTGTCACCAATTCGAAACCCGATTTCCTGGGGAAATCGGCTAAAAAGTCTGTCAATCACCAGATTGAACAGAAAGGGTGACAGAGGGTCGCCTTGTTTGACTCCACACGTTGGATGGATCTCGTGTGAGTCCCAGCTTCCACAGCTGAGTTTGGTGGACGATCTCAAGTAGACATCAGCGATATACTCGACCATCAAGGAGGGCACTCCCGCAGAAAGCAGAGAGTCCGTGATGGTCTTGTGGGTGACCGAGTCGAAGGCCTTTGCGACATCCAGAGAGGCAAGATATAGGGGCCTCTTTTTAGCCTGAGAGTGTCTCAAGATCAGATCTAAGAGAAACGCATGCTCAGAGCAACCATCGGTAGGCATAAATGCCTTCTGGCGAGGATCGAGGCTGATATGTTTCGACAGCCTGTTTGCCAGTACCTTGTGGAAGGCTCTCGTGACCATGGATGAGACCGTGATTGGTCTGAACTTTCCAGGTTCGTTCGCGTTCTCTACCTTGGGTATCAGGGTGGTCCTAGATTTCAGGAGTGCTCCTGGGACCTTTCCACATAGTAGGAAGATGTTAAATAGCCTGGTCAAGATACCCAAGGGGACCGATCTGAGGACTCCGGCTGTGAGACCATCCGGGCCGGGTGCACTGCCCATTGGCGGATAGGATGCCTTGATCTCCTCGGAGGTCACTGGGCTCCACAGGCATCGGATGGTCTTTTTGGGCCGAGCCACCCCTGGGGATGAGTCGGACCCGGATGTCATGACCTGTTCCCAGAACCCGGTCATATTCTCTCGGTCATGCGCCTCGTCAGTATGTTTGTCCCGCAGGAGACTGCGTAAACAGGTCGTTCGATTTTTCTTCCATAGCCGCTGTGTCCGAGCGTAGTCTGCCCTTCGCTTCTGACGACGAGGTAGCGCACGTGGAGTAGCAGGTGTTTGCCTGTTTCTCCGTGGACTTGTCCCTAGGTGGTTTTCGGGTTGGAGATGTTCGAGACAGTATCGAGATATTTCGTCGAACCTCCTGTCCACATCCCACTCCCGCAAGCCTTTCACAATAGTGTCCAGCTTGTCGGCCCCGAATTTCGCCGAGTCACAGGGTGGAAGTTCCTCTAAGTAGGAAGCAACCATATCAAGGACCTCTCGCTCGCTTAGGTCGTCCGGTACGTCATCCGTAGATGATTGTCCGGTAGCGGCATGAGATACGTGAGTGAGATGACTAGCATCTTCTTCGTCACGCATTGTCCGGAGGTATTGGTGAACAAGATCCTTGTACTCCTTTTTCCTCCTCTGGCCTTTGATAGCTTCCAGCGTTCGAACGGGGAAAAGCTTCAGCAGTTCCTGGTTCATGAACCTGGGTGGCCCCTGCAGAGTGAGATCAGCCTCGTGTCGAGCAAGGATCGATATCTCCTCAGGATTCCACCGAGCTTTGGCATGCTCGGTTTTTTGAGCGGCGTCATAAGTATCCGGGTGCACAGATCTTCGGTGCACCCCCAGTCCCGTCTTCGTAGCAAAGACCCTGCCACAGCCAGGGTCTATACATCGGAACCCTTCGACCCGATCACTTTGGTCGGCGTTAGCGGCGGTTAAATTTGGTCCGGTATCGTCAGCGGACGTACCGGTTTGTTGAGGAATCTTTGTTCTCTCAACCATCCGAGGCAATTTTTTACTATTTGGGCCAATTGAATTACAACTGATGGGCTGGCAACCCATGCAGTTGTTGAGCGCAGAGGCAGTTCTTAGTTTCCCTTCCGAGAGAGCTTTTAGCTTAGTAAGCTTAGCTCACCTAAGGTATTTATGACGAGAACCACGGAGA
>CAXAKQ010000208.1:20000-22500 GCA_963969455.1 Arge pagana
GGTTTGGAACGCGAAGAGCACCGCAGTTGCGGCGGTGTCCGGATCTTCCCCTCGGACCTTGAAAATCCAGGAGAGGGCCACGTGGAGGTGTCGCGCCGGTTCGTACCCATATCCGCAGCAGGTCTCCAAGGTGAAGAGCCTCTAGTCGATAGACTAATGTAGGTAAGGGAAGTCGGCAAATTGGATCCGTAACTTCGGAATAAGGATTGGCTCTGAGGATCGGGGCGTGTCGGGCTTGGTCGGGAAGCGGGTTTGGCTGACGTGCCGGGCCTGGGCGAGGTGAAGGTTCTTCCGGATCCGAGCTCGGTCCCGTGCCTTGGCCTCCCGCGGATCTTCCTTGCTGCGAGGCTTCCGTGTCGGTTCTCCGTCGCGGTCGTCCTCTTCGGCCGCCATTCAACGGTCAGCTCAGAACTGGCACGGACTGGGGGAATCCGACTGTCTAATTAAAACAAAGCATTGCGATGGCCCTAGCGGGTGTTGACGCAATGTGATTTCTGCCCAGTGCTCTGAATGTCAACGTGAAGAAATTCAAGCAAGCGCGGGTAAACGGCGGGAGTAACTATGACTCTCTTAGTGAGATGAGTTAAGCAAGCAGTCACCTCTCCGTGGTTCTCGCTATAAATACCTTAGGTGAGCTAAGCTCACTAAGCTAAGCTCTCTCGGAAGGGAAACTAAGAACTGCCTCTGCGCTCAACAACTGCATGGGTTGCCAGCCCATCAGTTGTAATTCAATTGGCCCAAATAGAAAAAAATTGCCTCGGATGGTTGAGAGAACAAAGATTCCTCAACAAACCGGTACGTCCGCTGACGATACCGGACCAAATCTAACCGCCGCTAACGCCGACCAAAGTGATCGGGTCGAAGGGTTCCGATGTATAGACCCTGGCTGTGGCAGGGTCTTTGCTACGAAGACGGGAACTGGGGGTGCACCGAAGATCTGTGCACCCGGATACTTATGACGCCGCTCAAAAAACCGAGCATGCCAAAGCTCGGTGGAATCCTGAGGAGATATCGATCCTTGCTCGACACGAGGCTGATCTCACTCTGCAGGGGCCACCCAGGTTCATGAACCAGGAACTGCTGAAGCTTTTCCCCGTTCGAACGCTGGAAGCTATCAAAGGCCAGAGGAGGAAAAAGGAGTACAAGGATCTTGTTCACCAATACCTCCGGACAATGCGTGACGAAGAAGATGCTAGTCATCTCACTCGCGTATCTCATGCCGCTACCGGACAATCATCTACGGATGACGTACCGGACGACCTAAGCGAGCGAGAGGTCCTTGATATGGTTGCTTCCTACTTAGAGGAACTTCCACCCTGTGACTCGGCGAAATTCGGGGCCGACAAGCTGGACACTATTGTGAAAGGCTTGCGGGAGTGGGATGTGGACAGGAGGTTCGACGAAGTATCTCGATACTGTCTCGAACATCTCCAACCCGAAAACCACCTAGGGACAAGTCCACGGAGAAACAGGCAAACACCTGCTACTCCACGTGCGCTACCTCGTCGTCAGAAGCGAAGGGCAGACTACGCTCGGACACAGCGGCTATGGAAGAAAAATCGAACGACCTGTTTACGCAGTCTCCTGCGGGACAAACATACTGACGAGGCGCATGACCGAGAGAATATGACCGGGTTCTGGGAACAGGTCATGACATCCGGGTCCGACTCATCCCCAGGGGTGGCTCGGCCCAAAAAGACCATCCGATGCCTGTGGAGCCCAGTGACCTCCGAGGAGATCAAGGCATCCTATCCGCCAATGGGCAGTGCACCCGGCCCGGATGGTCTCACAGCCGGAGTCCTCAGATCGGTCCCCTTGGGTATCTTGACCAGGCTATTTAACATCTTCCTACTATGTGGAAAGGTCCCAGGAGCACTCCTGAAATCTAGGACCACCCTGATACCCAAGGTAGAGAACGCGAACGAACCTGGAAAGTTCAGACCAATCACGGTCTCATCCATGGTCACGAGAGCCTTCCACAAGGTACTGGCAAACAGGCTGTCGAAACATATCAGCCTCGATCCTCGCCAGAAGGCATTTATGCCTACCGATGGTTGCTCTGAGCATGCGTTTCTCTTAGATTTGATCTTGAGACACTCTCAGGCTAAAAAGAGGCCCCTCTATCTTGCCTCTCTGGATGTCGCAAAGGCCTTCGACTCGGTCACCCACAAGACCATCACGGACTCTCTGCTCTCTGCGGGAGTGCCCTCCTTGATGGTCGAGTATATCGCTGATGTCTACTTGAGATCGTCCACCAAACTCAGCTGTGGAAGCTGGGACTCACACGAGATCCATCCAACGTGTGGAGTCAAACAAGGCGACCCTCTGTCACCCTTTCTGTTCAATCTGGTGATTGACAGACTTTTTAGCCGATTTCCCCAGGAAATCGGGTTTCGAATTGGTGACAGAACTCACAACGCAATAGGGTTCGCGGACGATCTAGTGTTGTTTGCAACAACCAAGTGGGGTCTTCAGCGGTTGCTCGACATTTCTGCCGAAT
>CAXAKQ010000208.1:32500-35000 GCA_963969455.1 Arge pagana
TCTCCAAGGTGAAGAGCCTCTAGTCGATAGACTAATGTAGGTAAGGGAAGTCGGCAAATTGGATCCGTAACTTCGGAATAAGGATTGGCTCTGAGGATCGGGGCGTGTCGGGCTTGGTCGGGAAGCGTGTTTGGCTGACGTGCCGGGCCTGGGCGAGGTGAAGGTTCTTCCGGATCCGAGCTCGGTCCCGTGCCTTGGCCTCCCGCGGATCTTCCTTGCTGCGAGGCTTCCGTGTCGGTTCTCCGTCGCGGTCGTCCTCTTCGGCCGCCATTCAACGGTCAGCTCAGAACTGGCACGGACTGGGGGAATCCGACTGTCTAATTAAAACAAAGCATTGCGATGGCCCTAGCGGGTGTTGACGCAATGTGATTTCTGCCCAGTGCTCTGAATGTCAACGTGAAGAAATTCAAGCAAGCGCGGGTAAACGGCGGGAGTAACTATGACTCTCTTAGTGAGATGAGTTAAGCAAGCAGTCACCTCTCCGTGGTTCTCGTCATAAATACCTTAGGTGAGCTAAGCTTACTAAGCTAAAAGCTCTCTCGGAAGGGAAACTAAGAACTGCCTCTGCGCTCAACAACTGCATGGGTTGCCAGCCCATCAGTTGTAATTCAATTGGCCCAAATAGTAAAAAATTGCCTCGGATGGTTGAGAGAACAAAGATTCCTCAACAAACCGGTACGTCCGCTGACGATACCGGACCAAATTTAACCGCCGCTAACGCCGACCAAAGTGATCGGGTCGAAGGGTTCCGATGTATAGACCCTGGCTGTGGCAGGGTCTTTGCTACGAAGACGGGACTGGGGGTGCACCGAAGATCTGTGCACCCGGATACTTATGACGCCGCTCAAAAAACCGAGCATGCCAAAGCTCGGTGGAATCCTGAGGAGATATCGATCCTTGCTCGACACGAGGCTGATCTCACTCTGCAGGGGCCACCCAGGTTCATGAACCAGGAACTGCTGAAGCTTTTCCCCGTTCGAACGCTGGAAGCTATCAAAGGCCAGAGGAGGAAAAAGGAGTACAAGGATCTTGTTCACCAATACCTCCGGACAATGCGTGACGAAGAAGATGCTAGTCATCTCACTCACGTATCTCATGCCGCTACCGGACAATCATCTACGGATGACGTACCGGACGACCTAAGCGAGCGAGAGGTCCTTGATATGGTTGCTTCCTACTTAGAGGAACTTCCACCCTGTGACTCGGCGAAATTCGGGGCCGACAAGCTGGACACTATTGTGAAAGGCTTGCGGGAGTGGGATGTGGACAGGAGGTTCGACGAAGTATCTCGATACTGTCTCGAACATCTCCAACCCGAAAACCACCTAGGGACAAGTCCACGGAGAAACAGGCAAACACCTGCTACTCCACGTGCGCTACCTCGTCGTCAGAAGCGAAGGGCAGACTACGCTCGGACACAGCGGCTATGGAAGAAAAATCGAACGACCTGTTTACGCAGTCTCCTGCGGGACAAACATACTGACGAGGCGCATGACCGAGAGAATATGACCGGGTTCTGGGAACAGGTCATGACATCCGGGTCCGACTCATCCCCAGGGGTGGCTCGGCCCAAAAAGACCATCCGATGCCTGTGGAGCCCAGTGACCTCCGAGGAGATCAAGGCATCCTATCCGCCAATGGGCAGTGCACCCGGCCCGGATGGTCTCACAGCCGGAGTCCTCAGATCGGTCCCCTTGGGTATCTTGACCAGGCTATTTAACATCTTCCTACTATGTGGAAAGGTCCCAGGAGCACTCCTGAAATCTAGGACCACCCTGATACCCAAGGTAGAGAACGCGAACGAACCTGGAAAGTTCAGACCAATCACGGTCTCATCCATGGTCACGAGAGCCTTCCACAAGGTACTGGCAAACAGGCTGTCGAAACATATCAGCCTCGATCCTCGCCAGAAGGCATTTATGCCTACCGATGGTTGCTCTGAGCATGCGTTTCTCTTAGATCTGATCTTGAGACACTCTCAGGCTAAAAAGAGGCCCCTATATCTTGCCTCTCTGGATGTCGCAAAGGCCTTCGACTCGGTCACCCACAAGACCATCACGGACTCTCTGCTTTCTGCGGGAGTGCCCTCCTTGATGGTCGAGTATATCGCTGATGTCTACTTGAGATCGTCCACCAAACTCAGCTGTGGAAGCTGGGACTCACACGAGATCCATCCAACGTGTGGAGTCAAACAAGGCGACCCTCTGTCACCCTTTCTGTTCAATCTGGTGATTGACAGACTTTTTAGCCGATTTCCCCAGGAAATCGGGTTTCGAATTGGTGACAGAACTCACAACGCAATCGGGTTCGCGGACGATCTAGTGTTGTTTGCAACAACCAAGTGGGGTCTTCAGCGGCTGCTCGACATTTCTGCCGAATATCTGCAGTCTTGTGGTCTCAACGTCAACGCCTCTAAGTGCTTCACAATAGCGTTGAAGACTGTTCCAAAGGAAAAAAAGGTAGTGGTTGACGCCCAAGAAACCTTCTCTATTCTTGGCCG
>CAXAKQ010000208.1:65000-67500 GCA_963969455.1 Arge pagana
AAAGTGATCGGGTCGAAGGGTTCCGATGTATAGACCCTGGCTGTGGCAGGGTCTTTGCTACGAAGACGGGACTGGGGGTGCACCGAAGATCTGTGCACCCGGATACTTATGACGCCGCTCAAAAAACCGAGCATGCCAAAGCTCGGTGGAATCCTGAGGAGATATCGATCCTTGCTCGACACGAGGCTGATCTCACTCTGCAGGGGCCACCCAGGTTCATGAACCAGGAACTGCTGAAGCTTTTCCCCGTTCGAACGCTGGAAGCTATCAAAGGCCAGAGGAGGAAAAAGGAGTACAAGGATCTTGTTCACCAATACCTCCGGACAATGCGTGACGAAGAAGATGCTAGTCATCTCACTCACGTATCTCATGCCGCTACCGGACAATCATCTACGGATGACGTACCGGACGACCTAAGCGAGCGAGAGGTCCTTGATATGGTTGCTTCCTACTTAGAGGAACTTCCACCCTGTGACTCGGCGAAATTCGGGGCCGACAAGCTGGACACTATTGTGAAAGGCTTGCGGGAGTGGGATGTGGACAGGAGGTTCGACGAAATATCTCGATACTGTCTCGAACATCTCCAACCCGAAAACCACCTAGGGACAAGTCCACGGAGAAACAGGCAAACACCTGCTACTCCACGTGCGCTACCTCGTCGTCAGAAGCGAAGGGCAGACTACGCTCGGACACAGCGGCTATGGAAGAAAAATCGAACGACCTGTTTACGCAGTCTCCTGCGGGACAAACATACTGACGAGGCGCATGACCGAGAGAATATGACCGGGTTCTGGGAACAGGTCATGACATCCGGGTCCGACTCATCCCCAGGGGTGGCTCGGCCCAAAAAGACCATCCGATGCCTGTGGAGCCCAGTGACCTCCGAGGAGATCAAGGCATCCTATCCGCCAATGGGCAGTGCACCCGGCCCGGATGGTCTCACAGCCGGAGTCCTCAGATCGGTCCCCTTGGGTATCTTGACCAGGCTATTTAACATCTTCCTACTATGTGGAAAGGTCCCAGGAGCACTCCTGAAATCTAGGACCACCCTGATACCCAAGGTAGAGAACGCGAACGAACCTGGAAAGTTCAGACCAATCACGGTCTCATCCATGGTCACGAGAGCCTTCCACAAGGTACTGGCAAACAGGCTGTCGAAACATATCAGCCTCGATCCTCGCCAGAAGGCATTTATGCCTACCGATGGTTGCTCTGAGCATGCGTTTCTCTTAGATCTGATCTTGAGACACTCTCAGGCTAAAAAGAGGCCCCTATATCTTGCCTCTCTGGATGTCGCAAAGGCCTTCGACTCGGTCACCCACAAGACCATCACGGACTCTCTGCTTTCTGCGGGAGTGCCCTCCTTGATGGTCGAGTATATCGCTGATGTCTACTTGAGATCGTCCACCAAACTCAGCTGTGGAAGCTGGGACTCACACGAGATCCATCCAACGTGTGGAGTCAAACAAGGCGACCCTCTGTCACCCTTTCTGTTCAATCTGGTGATTGACAGACTTTTTAGCCGATTTCCCCAGGAAATCGGGTTTCGAATTGGTGACAGAACTCACAACGCAATCGGGTTCGCGGACGATCTAGTGTTGTTTGCAACAACCAAGTGGGGTCTTCAGCGGCTGCTCGACATTTCTGCCGAATATCTGCAGTCTTGTGGTCTCAACGTCAACGCCTCTAAGTGCTTCACAATAGCGTTGAAGACTGTTCCAAAGGAAAAAAAGGTAGTGGTTGACGCCCAAGAAACCTTCTCTATTCTTGGCCGGTCAGCCCCGGCACTCAAAAGATCGAACGAATGGCAATACCTCGGTGTACCCTTTACGCCTGAAGGTCGGGTAGCAGGCAAGCCAACCGCGCGCCTACTCGATGACCTAAAGGTGCTAGGTGCAGCACCGCTCAAGCCACA
Organism: Arge pagana; assembly: GCA_963969455.1. Lineage (NCBI taxonomy): Eukaryota > Metazoa > Arthropoda > Insecta > Hymenoptera > Argidae > Arge > Arge pagana. The sequence continues at coordinate 66,916 of CAXAKQ010000208.1, forward strand.
ACAACGCCTGTTCGCTCTGCGAACAATGATCTTGCCTGGACTGTACCATGCCCTCGTACTTGGAAGGGTACCAATCAGCCTGCTCAACCGGCTTGATACCACTGTGCGAGCGCACGCCCGCAAGTGGCTGGCTCTTCCACATGACACACCTACTGCGTACTTCCATGCCGATGTGAAAGACGGAGGCTTGTCTATTCCGTCGTTTCGTTGGACGATACCCCTCCAGAGGTACCATCGTCTCAGGCGTCTCGAAATCCGCAAGGACGTAGGGGCTCCTGACGACATGGTGTCCTTTCTCACGAAGGAGGCTTCAGAGGCGAAGAACCGCTTGAACGACCATGGTCACTCCATCTTGACCAGAAACGAATTGAAGAAACGCTTCGCGCGTCTTCTACACTCCTCGAACGACGGAAGGGCACTACGAGACTCTCGTCAGGTCCCACAACAACACCGGTGGATAACGGACGGCAACCTCTTGGTCAGCGGTCGCGACTTCGTTCGTATGAACAAGCTGCGCATCAACGCCATTCCTTTAAGATCTAGGACCTCGAGGGGCCGCATCCGTGACAAGCACTGCCGAGCTGG
>CAXAKQ010000208.1:87500-88554 GCA_963969455.1 Arge pagana
GGCGGTGTGCGCAGAAGGGTCTGGGCGCGAGCCTGCCTGGAGCCGCCGTCGGTGCAGATCTTGGTGGTAGTAGCAAATACTCCAGCGAGGCCCTGGAGGACTGACGTGGAGAAGGGTTTCGTGTGAACAGCCGTTGCACACGAGTCAGTCGATCCTAAGCCCTAGGAGAAATCCGATGTCGATGACGGTGTTACTAATACGCTGACGTTACGAGCGCGTCGCATACGCATGCGAACCCGCCGAGGGGATCGTTATCCGCTCAGGCGCTCGCGCGTTGCGCGTCGCCGCGGCTTATCGTTGCACACCCGTCGGGCGAAAGGGAATCCGGTTCCTATTCCGGAACCCGGCAGCGGAACCGTTTACAAGTCGGGCCCTCGCAAGAGAGTTCGTCGGGGTAACCCAAAAGGACCTGGAGACGCCGTCGGGAGATCCGGAAAGAGTTTTCTTTTCTGTATAAGCGTTCGAGTTCCCTGGAATCCTCTAGCAGGGAGATAGGGTTTGGAACGCGAAGAGCACCGCAGTTGCGGCGGTGTCCGGATCTTCCCCTCGGACCTTGAAAATCCAGGAGAGGGCCACGTGGAGGTGTCGCGCCGGTTCGTACCCATATCCGCAGCAGGTCTCCAAGGTGAAGAGCCTCTAGTCGATAGACTAATGTAGGTAAGGGAAGTCGGCAAATTGGATCCGTAACTTCGGAATAAGGATTGGCTCTGAGGATCGGGGCGTGTCGGGCTTGGTCGGGAAGCGGGTTTGGCTGACGTGCCGGGCCTGGGCGAGGTGAAGGTTCTTCCGGATCCGAGCTCGGTCCCGTGCCTTGGCCTCCCGCGGATCTTCCTTGCTGCGAGGCTTCCGTGTCGGTTCTCCGTCGCGGTCGTCCTCTTCGGCCGCCATTCAACGGTCAGCTCAGAACTGGCACGGACTGGGGGAATCCGACTGTCTAATTAAAACAAAGCATTGCGATGGCCCTAGCGGGTGTTGACGCAATGTGATTTCTGCCCAGTGCTCTGAATGTCAACGTGAAGAAATTCAAGCAAGCGCGGGTAAACGGCGGGAGTAA
>CAXAKQ010000209.1:7500-10000 GCA_963969455.1 Arge pagana
CAGTGCTTGTCACGGATGCGGCCCCTCGAGGTCCTAGATCTTAAAGGAATGGCGTTGATGCGCAGCTTGTTCATACGAACGAAGTCGCGACCGCTGACCAAGAGGTTGCCGTCCGTTATCCACCGGTGTTGTTGTGGGACCTGACGAGAGTCTCGTAGTGCCCTTCCGTCGTTCGAGGAGTGTAGAAGACGCGCGAAGCGTTTCTTCAATTCGTTTCTGGTCAAGATGGAGTGACCATGGTCGTTCAAGCGGTTCTTCGCCTCTGAAGCCTCCTTCGTGAGAAAGGACACCATGTCGTCAGGAGCCCCTACGTCCTTGCGGATTTCGAGACGCCTGAGACGATGGTACCTCTGGAGGGGTATCGTCCAACGAAACGACGGAATAGACAAGCCTCCGTCTTTCACATCGGCATGGAAGTACGCAGTAGGTGTGTCATGTGGAAGAGCCAGCCACTTGCGGGCGTGCGCTCGCACAGTGGTATCAAGCCGGTTGAGCAGGCTGATTGGTACCCTTCCAAGTACGAGGGCATGGTACAGTCCAGGCAAGATCATTGTTCGCAGAGCGAACAGGCGTTGTTGTGGCTTGAGCGGTGCTGCACCTAGCACCTTTAGGTCATCGAGTAGGCGCGCGGTTGGCTTGCCTGCTACCCGACCTTCAGGCGTAAAGGGTACACCGAGGTATTGCCATTCGTTCGATCTTTTGAGTGCCGGGACTGACCGGCCAAGAATAGAGAAGGTTTCTTGGGCGTCAACCACTACCTTTTTTTCCTTTGGAACAGTCTTCAACGCTATTGTGAAGCACTTAGAGGCGTTGACGTTAAGACCACAAGACTGCAGATATTCGGCAGAAATGTCGAGCAACCGCTGAAGACCCCACTTGGTTGTTGCAAACAACACTAGATCGTCCGCGAACCCTATTGCGTTGTGAGTTCTGTCACCAATTCGAAACCCGATTTCCTGGGGAAATCGGCTAAAAAGTCTGTCAATCACCAGATTGAACAGAAAGGGTGACAGAGGGTCGCCTTGTTTGACTCCACACGTTGGATGGATCTCGTGTGAGTCCCAGCTTCCACAGCTGAGTTTGGTGGACGATCTCAAGTAGACATCAGCGATCTACTCGACCATCAAGGAGGGCACTCCCGCAGAAAGCAGAGAGTCCGTGATGGTCTTGTGGGTGACCGAGTCGAAGGCCTTTGCGACATCCAGAGAGGCAAGATATAGGGGCCTCTTTTTAGCCTGAGAGTGTCTCAAGATCAGATCTAAGAGAAACGCATGCTCAGAGCAACCATCGGTAGGCATAAATGCCTTCTGGCGAGGATCGAGGCTGATATGTTTCGACAGCCTGTTTGCCAGTACCTTGTGGAAGGCTCTCGTAACCATGGATGAGACCGTGATTGGTCTGAACTTTCCAGGTTCGTTCGCGTTCTCTACCTTGGGTATCAGGGTGGTCCTAGATTTCAGGAGTGCTCCTGGGACCTTTCCACATAATAGGAAGATGTTAAATAGCCTGGTCAAGATACCCAAGGGGACCGATCTGAGTACTCCGGCTGTGAGACCATCCGGGCCGGGTGCACTGCCCATTGGCGGATAGGATGCCTTGATCTCCTCGGAGGTCACTGGGCTCCACAGGCATCGAATGGTCTTTTTGGGTCGAGCCACCCCTGGGGATGAGTCGGACCCGGATGTCATGACCTGTTCCCAGAACCCGGTCATATTCTCTCGGTCATGCGCCTCGTCAGTATGTTTGTCCCGCAGGAGACTGCGTAAACAGGTCGTTCGATTTCTTTTCCATAGCCGCTGTGTCCGAGCGTAGTCTGCCCTTCGCTTCTGACGACGAGGTAGCGCACGTGGAGTAGCAGGTGTTTGCCTGTTTCTCCGTGGACTTGTCCCTAGGTGGTTTTCGGGTTGGAGATGTTCGAGACAGTATCGGGATACTTCGTCGAACCTCCTGTCCACATCCCACTCCCGCAAGCCTTTCACAATAGTGTCCAGCTTGTCGGCCCCGAATTTCGCCGAGTCACAGGGTGGAAGTTCCTCTAAGTAGGAAGCAACCATATCAAGGACCTCTCGCTCGCTTAGGTCGTCCGGTACGTCATCCGTAGATGATTGTCCGGTAGCGGCATGAGATGCGCGAGTGAGATGACTAGCATCTTCTTCGTCACGCATTGTCCGGAGGTATTGGTGAACAAGATTCTTGTACTCCTTTTTCCTCCTCTGGCCTTTGATAGCTTCCAGCGTTCGAACGGGGAAAAGCTTAAGCAGTTCCTGGTTCATGAACCTGGGTGGCCCCTGCAGAGTGAGATCAGCCTCGTGTCGAGCAAGGATCGATATCTCCTCAGGATTCCACCGAGCTTTGGCATGCTCGGTTTTTTGAGCGGCGTCATAAGTGTCCGGGTGCACAGATCTTCGGTGCACCCCCAGTCCCGTCTTCGTAGCAAAGACCCTGCCACAGCCAGGGTCTATACATCGGAACCCTTCGACCCGATCACTTTGGTCGGCGT
>CAXAKQ010000210.1:5000-7500 GCA_963969455.1 Arge pagana
ATGTGATTTCTGCCCAGTGCTCTGAATGTCAACGTGAAGAAATTCAAGCAAGCGCGGGTAAACGGCGGGAGTAACTATGACTCTCTTAGTGAGATGAGTTAAGCAAGCAGTCACCTCTCCGTGGTTCTCGTCATAAATACCTTAGGTGAGCTAAGCTTACTAAGCTAAAAGCTCTCTCGGAAGGGAAACTAAGAACTGCCTCTGCGCTCAACAACTGCATGGGTTGCCAGCCCATCAGTTGTAATTCAATTGGCCCAAATAGTAAAAAATTGCCTCGGATGGTTGAGAGAACAAAGATTCCTCAACAAACCGGTACGTCCGCTGACGATACCGGACCAAATTTAACCGCCGCTAACGCCGACCAAAGTGATCGGGTCGAAGGGTTCCGATGTATAGACCCTGGCTGTGGCAGGGTCTTTGCTACGAAGACGGGACTGGGGGTGCACCGAAGATCTGTGCACCCGGATACTTATGACGCCGCTCAAAAAACCGAGCATGCCAAAGCTCGGTGGAATCCTGAGGAGATATCGATCCTTGCTCGACACGAGGCTGATCTCACTCTGCAGGGGCCACCCAGGTTCATGAACCAGGAACTGCTGAAGCTTTTCCCCGTTCGAACGCTGGAAGCTATCAAAGGCCAGAGGAGGAAAAAGGAGTACAAGGATCTTGTTCACCAATACCTCCGGACAATGCGTGACGAAGAAGATGCTAGTCATCTCACTCACGTATCTCATGCCGCTACCGGACAATCATCTACGGATGACGTACCGGACGACCTAAGCGAGCGAGAGGTCCTTGATATGGTTGCTTCCTACTTAGAGGAACTTCCACCCTGTGACTCGGCGAAATTCGGGGCCGACAAGCTGGACACTATTGTGAAAGGCTTGCGGGAGTGGGATGTGGACAGGAGGTTCGACGAAGTATCTCGATACTGTCTCGAACATCTCCAACCCGAAAACCACCTAGGGACAAGTCCACGGAGAAACAGGCAAACACCTGCTACTCCACGTGCGCTACCTCGTCGTCAGAAGCGAAGGGCAGACTACGCTCGGACACAGCGGCTATGGAAGAAAAATCGAACGACCTGTTTACGCAGTCTCCTGCGGGACAAACATACTGACGAGGCGCATGACCGAGAGAATATGACCGGGTTCTGGGAACAGGTCATGACATCCGGGTCCGACTCATCCCCAGGGGTGGCTCGGCCCAAAAAGACCATCCGATGCCTGTGGAGCCCAGTGACCTCCGAGGAGATCAAGGCATCCTATCCGCCAATGGGCAGTGCACCCGGCCCGGATGGTCTCACAGCCGGAGTCCTCAGATCGGTCCCCTTGGGTATCTTGACCAGGCTATTTAACATCTTCCTACTATGTGGAAAGGTCCCAGGAGCACTCCTGAAATCTAGGACCACCCTGATACCCAAGGTAGAGAACGCGAACGAACCTGGAAAGTTCAGACCAATCACGGTCTCATCCATGGTCACGAGAGCCTTCCACAAGGTACTGGCAAACAGGCTGTCGAAACATATCAGCCTCGATCCTCGCCAGAAGGCATTTATGCCTACCGATGGTTGCTCTGAGCATGCGTTTCTCTTAGATCTGATCTTGAGACACTCTCAGGCTAAAAAGAGGCCCCTATATCTTGCCTCTCTGGATGTCGCAAAGGCCTTCGACTCGGTCACCCACAAGACCATCACGGACTCTCTGCTTTCTGCGGGAGTGCCCTCCTTGATGGTCGAGTATATCGCTGATGTCTACTTGAGATCGTCCACCAAACTCAGCTGTGGAAGCTGGGACTCACACGAGATCCATCCAACGTGTGGAGTCAAACAAGGCGACCCTCTGTCACCCTTTCTGTTCAATCTGGTGATTGACAGACTTTTAGCCGATTTCCCCAGGAAATCGGGTTTCGAATTGGTGACAGAACTCACAACGCAATCGGGTTCGCGGACGATCTAGTGTTGTTTGCAACAACCAAGTGGGGTCTTCAGCGGCTGCTCGACATTTCTGCCGAATATCTGCAGTCTTGTGGTCTCAACGTCAACGCCTCTAAGTGCTTCACAATAGCGTTGAAGACTGTTCCAAAGGAAAAAAAGGTAGTGGTTGACGCCCAAGAAACCTTCTCTATTCTTGGCCGGTCAGTCCCGGCACTCAAAAGATCGAACGAATGGCAATACCTCGGTGTACCCTTTACGCCTGAAGGTCGGGTAGCAGGCAAGCCAACCGCGCGCCTACTCGATGACCTAAAGGTGCTAGGTGCAGCACCGCTCAAGCCACAACAACGCCTGTTCGCTCTGCGAACAATGATCTTGCCTGGACTGTACCATGCCCTCGTACTTGGAAGGGTACCAATCAGCCTGCTCAACCGGCTTGATACCACTGTGCGAGCGCACGCCCGCAAGTGGCTGGCTCTTCCACATGACACACCTACTGCGTACTTCCATGCCGATGTGAAAGACGGAGGCTTGTCTATTCCGTCGTTTCGTTGGACGATACCCCTC
>CAXAKQ010000210.1:15000-17163 GCA_963969455.1 Arge pagana
GAAGGATCATTAACGTCCGCCTACCCTACGCCCGTAGGGTTCACGGAGATTATACTTTTCATTCGGGTCACGGCGATCGGTTGCAAAATCGCGCCGCAAAAGACTAACCGCGAACTGGTAACAACAACTACAACAAAGAATAAGAAACGAAAAACAACAAAACGGTGATGGAGAGCGCCCGCCGCTCGACCGAATCGTTGTCGTTGCCGTTGGTTGTTGTTATTGGTGTTGTTCGTTCGGTAATCGTAATGAATATATGCCAGTTCGCGCGAATCTCGTCTTGCGTGCAAGCAGAACGCGCGTGGCCTATTTCGACGAGACGCACCTTGATACTCGTTCCTCTCGCGTTATCCTCTGTGAAGCGATTTCGACGACGTGTGACGAGAGAAGGGAGAAAAAAAAAAAAAATGGAAAAAAAAAAATTACCCTGAACGGTGGATCACTTGGCTCGTGGGTCGATGAAGAACGCAGCTAATTGCGCGTCAACTTGTGAACTGCAGGACACATGAACATCGACATTTCGAACGCACATTGCGGTCCACGGATACAATTCCCGGACCACGGCTGGCTGAGGGTCGTTCGAATTTCCCATAGCTGCTTCGTAGTTACGCGATGCACGACGATGCATCGCGGAAGCTCATCGAACGCGTACGATTGGGTGTTCGCCGGCGTCACGCCGGATGCTTGGATATACTTGTTTACGGGTCGAACGACCGGACTTCCCATCGGCGGAAAGTCCTATTATCCCGAACGATCGTCAAAGTATCCGGCTGACGGGCGTCTCCTGAAATGAAAATAACAGACGAAAATTTTGTCACGGTCACGACTACGTCCCTTACGCGAGAACCTCGCCGGGTACATTATCGTTGAACATACGTGGCCGATCGTCGCGTCCCAGGATCTTCGAACGCGTAGGTTGATGAATATTTTTGTTTTATTTTATATTCACAACCGTTCGCGAATGTCGAGGAGACGGATCGCCGATACGAGCGCCAGCGACAGTTCACAAGTGACGTATACCCGGCCGAGAGCGACGGGCCGCTCATTGCGTTCCGCCAATTTCAGGCGGGTAACGTTCGACAATTTCATCAAACGGAGGAACAGGGGCCGAGTCCTCGAGTATCCCCGGTTTTTTGACGTCGAATCAATCGTCGTTTCCATTCACGCGATCGTCACGACGCGCACGCGCGTCGCGAACGATCTTTCCGACGACCTCAGAGCAGGCGAGATTACCCGCTGAATTTAAGCATATTATTAAGCGGAGGAAAAGAAACTAACCAGGATTTCCTTAGTAGCGGCGAGCGAACAGGAAATAGCCCAGCACTGAATCCCGCGGTTCCGCCGCAGGGAAATGTAGTGTTCGGGAGGATCCGTTGTTCCCCGGGGCGTTGTATCGCGTCCAAGTCCATCTTGAATGGGGCCACTTACCCGTAGAGGGTGCCAGGCCCGTAGGGACCGGGACACGCAACGGGGGGATCTCTCCTCAGAGTCGGGTTGCTTGAGAGTGCAGCTCTAAGAGGGTGGTAAACTCCATCTAAGGCTAAATACGACCACGAGACCGATAGCGAACAAGTACCGTGAGGGAAAGTTGAAAAGAACTTTGAAGAGAGAGTTCAAGAGTACGTGAAACCGTTCAGGGGTAAACCTGAGAAACCCGAAAATTCGCAACGGGGTGATTCATCGTCAGCGGCGTCGGCTTTGCCGTTGTCCGCGATGCCGGGACCACGCGTCCGCGGCACGCGGCGATGCGATGCCCGTCATCGGCGACGTGCACTTCACCCCTTGCAGGACGTCGCGACCCGTTGGGCGTCGGTCTACGGCCCGAGTCGGTAGCCTGTCATCGGCGTTTTCTCGCCGGTGGCAGACCCTCGGTTGCCCGGCCGGCTGCCCGGCGGTACACGTACGGTATCTAGCCGCATCGAATTGCGTCCAGCCCGTCGCAAGCGAGACCAGAGTTTATCGGTGTTCGGACCCTGTGCCGGCCCCGATACTGGTCGGCTGTTCGCAGACGGTGTCCTCGGACGGGCTATAAATTTATACCGGTCGGCGACGCTATTGCTTCGGGTACTTTCAGGACCCGTCTTGAAACACGGACCAAGGAGTCTAACATGTGCGCGTGGGAAATGAAAACCCAAAGGCGCAATGAAAGTGAAGGTCAATCAC
>CAXAKQ010000211.1:0-13966 GCA_963969455.1 Arge pagana
GACCTAAATAATACGAACGAAAGCTATTCAGTACCGTTTTAATATCCAATAAAATATAATGAAAATAACAAGCTTCACTGTAACCCATGTTAATTACAATCATGCAATTCGGTTATTCATCGCTAAAGTTTTTCCCGCTAATCCAATCACGTTATACCAAAACGTCGCATCTGCCACATGCTTCATCTCACAGTCGAGTCACGGCACTTTGAGTCGCCATGGACGTAAATTCTCTCGGGGCGTGTTCCTTTTTCATCTACCCTTGCAAAGATGCATATTGGCCAGAAAAGACGCCTCGTAATTCATTATTCATCATTCGATTATTCAAAGTCTTTACTCGGCGCATTTTCGACCAAGCACAGGAGCCTGAATCATAAATTCTGTAGTAGTTACGCTGATCGTGGTAAGCGTTGTCGGTGTGACGTATTGGAATAGTGACGTATTGTGTAGCTACCGTGTTATCAGATAAGCTGGTACATGATCATTATTCACTTTGTTTTCTTTTTCCCCTACAGTATAGACAAAGTTCCAAAGGTGACGTCACCAGTTTTAGTCATTCATGGTACGGAAGATGAAGTCATTGATTTCAGTCATGGATTGGCCATTTACGAGCGTTGCCCAAGAGCTGTGGAACCATTATGGGTGGAGGTAATGAAAACTTAAATCCATATTTGATGAATTATGACCTCCACATCTAGAATAACCACCTCGGTCAAAATATTTATTCAGCTGCTAATAACCCGATGCCAGTATCTCGCAAACGAAATTGATCGTTGCCGTGTTGCATCCATAGTTAAAGTATAATACTCCGATGAAATGATATCATTTGCAACCAAATAATTTATTTTTCTCCTTATGTACGAATGCAAACGATAAGGGCGACATATTCTCGCATGTTATGAGTATCTATCTGAGAAACATGTCGATGATTATTCGCGTTATTACGTCATCGAGGAGAGAATATTGAAAGTATTCAAAAAAAATCTATGCGGTTTGTTTGCCAAGTTTCCTATATCGAGCAGCATAGTCAGTGGTTTATTTGACATCTAGATATCTATGAAAGCAGAAATCAAAGGGAAGTACTGTCAACACAGCCAAGGATATCTAACACGCGCTTCCATGTGATAACAAAGATTGTCAAAGGATGAACCATGCCAAAGATACTTTATCGTCTACAACCTAGACATTCTCTGAACCAGAGGAACTCGTTCCATCGCCCGTTTCCTTTGTTTCGTTATTTATATAACATATGTATTCCTCGTAAATCAGTCAACGTTTAAATTATTCTGGAAATAATTAACAACAATGAAGTCGTTTCGACAGAGATTTTGGAGAAAGCAGTATAAAATCATAACGAGTCGGAGCTCCACTTCCTGAGAATATTTTGGTCGCGGTCTTTGCTACAAACTTTCGTTGATATTTTTCTCATGAAAAAAAATTTATCAGAATGCAATCAATGGTTTGTAGGAAAAAGGTGGTCAGCCGTGATGTCAACCCATTATGATGTACAAATATTGAGAATGAGATTGAGTATAATCGCGACTACGCACTCAGATTTCTTAGCGGTGAAAGAGGAAGCGGAAGAGAAATATGATAAATATCGTATTATTCTGCAAGCATGACCGAATACTAAGAAGAAAAATGACTCGGAACATAATTATTTTCATACGTGCGAAGTAACTCCTCGATGGAGTAAATGAAAATTGCGTCGAGCTACGTCTTCTTTGTCTTAGAAACAAGGTAGAAAATGTTCTACCTTACTCATGAGGCTCTTAGACTAGACAACTCTTCTTCACTCTGGTATGAGAATGCTACGGCACTAATCTTTTGTAACAGAAGATGCCACGTCGTACTTCAATTAACAGATTCCTGTGAAGAAAACTCGAGTTTGCCTCATCATTTGGTACGAAGTTGTTTTCAATGGCTTCGCGAATCGTTAGTTCAAAATAATTCCTTCTAATTCTTGTCAAGGATCAGTATTTTTAGAATGAACATTACTACCCGTGGATCACTACCAGTGTATCGAACAATGTAGTCACTTGGAATCTCATTCGTACGATTATATCTTTCTCCGTAATTTATATCAATTCTACAATAATAATAATAGTATGATCGTGTTGAGATCCTAATTAATAATGAGTCAATTCTTGATAATAATAAAAGAGCGATTTCGATAGCAGCTGTCAGTTGAATATCTTATCTTGACTTACTGCTTGACTATGAATCTTTAAAAATATCGTGACTATCATCACGACTCTGCTGATTACGAATAATGTACCAGGACTTGTATTGAGAATAATTTAGTTTGCATAACATAACCGAAAGTTATTCTCATCATGCTAGATACGAAAATGACAAGACGAACACTTTGCAAACGGTATGTCTACAACTCCATATCTCGATGTTCAGATCGAGATAAGACGTACCAAGTACTCTCAAGGCTCGACGATACGTCAAGTTCATTACCTTGGAAAACCAGATTTCTCTGCCACATAAATCCTACTTCTGCGGCGCATTGAATTTTTTTTTTTTACTGCCCAGCCGACGACAAATCATACAAAATATACTATTATATAAAAATATACTGTTATATAAAAATATACTGTTATTTGTTTACTCGGAAATGGGTGCGAATGGTGTGCTCTGCATCACACCTTAGATTGCTATTATGAAGTACTTTAACACAGCAAAAGAACTTTGGAATCTATGATCCCAAGCTTGCACCCTCTCCTTGATAGATTTTACCGACTCAATCTTTTTTAACATGTGGTAGCGATTATCAAAATTGTGAAAATTTTTATATCAGCTGCAGTTTTTCGTACAACCAGATCACTGGTCTTGGAACAAAATTCTTAATATTTTGTACGATTCGAAGCGTCAACCTCGAAGTCGATATTGTATGGATGTCTTTTGATTATAGGGTGCTGGACACAACGACGTGGAACTCTATAATCAATATTTGGAGCGCCTCAAACAGTTCGTCAGTGTCGAATTGGTCAACTGACGGCGACTGAGCCTCTCCCAAGGACAGGGGGGGCAAGGTGGAGGGCATGTACAGGCGAACAATCAAGGACATTCGGTATCAAACAACTCTAACGCTACAAGTTCCATCTCGACGACATCTCCGACCGAAAAACTTCTATAGCAATCGTCTTCCGCAGGGGAGGCAGTCGTGTTCCTTCCCTGTGACGAGGAAACCTCAGGATTTTCAACCAATGAGGTATTCTACTACCGCGACGACAAATCTATTGTGCACGACGACCCAGACGAATCTTCCCCACCGTCTGAAATTTCCAAAGATAAGTCCTCCTCGAGCCCACGCCAAACTGAAACTACGCCGGTAAAACCAAAATTGGATAAAATCTCACATGCGTCGATTAACACTCGAGAAGAATGTGAGCTGACGACGAGCAATTCGAAACCTGGAGCGGTCGAGAAATGTAATGCTCGAACCACGACGGCAAGTTCGCTAAAAATTCAAATCGAAGGCTGTTCACAATATCCTGAAAAAGGCTGTCAGCTGAACTCTCGTCAGAACAGTAACAGTGCTGGCAACATTTCGAAATGCAAAACTCCTCGCCCGATCAGAAATTGCGATCATCGAAACAGGCTTAGCTTGGACGAGGCTTCAGCAGACTCGGAACCATCGAAAAACGACAAGATCGATAAATGTGATGAAATTAGCAAAAATGGGCCTCTGAATTCTCAAAAACAGTGTTCTCAAGCCAGTCAAACATGGAAAAATGGCGCGACCGTCAAGCGAAGTTACAAGAATTCGAAAAATTTGGAAAAACGAAACACGCTGGAAAAACCTGTTGGCATGAAGAAGACTTCCTGCAGTCCCTTCAAGAAACTCAGCAGATCTACGTTAACCATAGAACCGGACAAAATCACGGTCAATCTGGCGAAATACTCTCCATGTGCGAGCCGATTAGCCGCCAGCGCCAAAATATTGTCGAACAACTCGTCGACCGGTCCGGAAAGTCCGCTGCATGTCGTGTGTTCTAGAAGTCCCTCCAACTTCGACGTTCAAACAGATAACAGGATATTGGAACCGACCGAAAAATCGACGATCCAAGCCAGTTTGTCTCTTAACATCCAAGATCTCAGGAAATCGAATTCTACGCCTCGCAGTAAAAGCGTCGGTGATAGCTGCGTAACATCCCCAACGAGCGAAGCGACCACGACGACTTGTTCGCCAACTGGCACAGAGATTTTGTCGCTGGACGAAGCTGGCTCCGATTCACCTGCGCCAGATAGTCCGAACTGCTATCCTCATACATCGCAAGAATCCCAAAAAAATATTTCTCCTCGATGCCCAGAAAAATCAGCGAAAGTTACCCTAGAGACCAAGTGTTAGTCCTTAGCCATAGTACGAAGTGTTTACTCCGTCTTGCGCCCACAGTCGATTCTACATCGGCGACCAAAACTGAGAACATGTGTGAGTTTGAGCATTTTTGTTTGTTTGTATATTACGATGAATATGGTCGCGTAGGTGGCCCTTGCTAAGATCACTGTAACCCAAGATTCCTGATTTCGGTGCCCGAAAAACCGACTAATCCTTCGTATTGAATAAAAATCTGTTCGCTCGTCTTACCGTCGCTTTACCAAGTTTCGGATAAAATTGAGCCCAAATTTTGCACAGTTTGCAAGATGTTTCTTATCAAATCACGAACAGTATTTTATTGTTTGTCATTTCTCTAAATTATCCATTTTCTACATAATAAAATTAATTTCGCCTACGTTCATCGTCATGTTTTTTCAACAAGCGACATTACATCGCATCTAAAGACATTAGTATTACGAATCGGGCACGGGAATACCAATGTACGTCGCAGAGACGGTTTGTTATTTAGAAAATTTATACCCATTAATATTATACCCATTACGATAATGTGAGTGATAGGAATAAGTGAACGTTGTTAAGACTAAGAATATTCCTACACCAGTCCGAGATTGTCACTGCGATAAGCAAAGACCGAATTTACGTTACAAGGACACAGAGAAGATGCGAAGTAGGAGTCAAATTTTTCCCAATCAAGTTTTACAAATATATTTTACATGAATTCAAGTCCATTGATACTTATTTTTACCTCCGACCTCATTTTTAAATCGTGGAAATTGGAGAAACCAGACCAGAGACAAGAATTGTGTGCTTGTCGTTGACGTAAAAAATTAAAGAAAATTTGAACTTACTCTTTTAAATTGAGTTGAAGGAAAAAAAATCGGTTTTTGCTAGTCGACAATGTTTGTTAATGCTGGATACGTATGTGCAATCGTTTGATCCCGAGCCACGTCGGCTATAAAGAACAGAGGTAGCGACACTCAGAAATGTACAATACATACCATAAGAGCCTGTAACGAACTAAGTATTATATCATTTGCTTGTGTTTTTTGTAACGCTTGCTTTGAAAGCAGCGTGTAACTGGTATCCGACAGAGCTGACTCAATCTTTGTTACCTTCTTGGATCGCGCTTGGCGAGATAGTTTGATTTAAAAAAAAGACTCACCAAATAAAAAACAGCAAATGCAAATCTTCCAAAATAGTAAAAAATAGATAAAGATTATGTAGGAAGTTTATACGCTAGGATGTAAGTATGGCTGATGTGACATCGTGTCTTACCAGGTGTGAATTATGAATCGTCTAAGTTATACAGAATAATGATGAATAAGCGAATAGCTAGGGACAATATAACTGCCAAATTAAAGAAGATATGAATTAGTTAACGTCAAATAAATTAACTTGTTCCAAATACCCTTCGTTACATGTTTCTTGTTAGTATTTTTATATCACGAATCTGTATATAACGCACCAACAAAAAGTTTTCTTTCTCGGTCGATACGTGCCAGTCCTCGCAGATACCGAGCCAAAATGGAATAAAAATGTTCATAAGTATTCTATATTTTTTCATACTTCTCGTTAAATAAACTGTGCGATCCCCGTGTCATTAGATTGTCGCAGCTTGAAGAGACGATACCTTTTCAATTAAGCTCGTGGCTGAAACAAATTGTTGCGTGGAAACATTCTTAAAATACCTTCGACGATCGTAACCAAAATTCTATCGACCCATGCCCACGACTCGTTGCCTTCAAAGTAGTACTAGAACAAGAAAAACGAATATCCTCACTTTTTTCACAAATTTACCCTTTGCTGACCATTTTACAAAAGTGATATGCACCTCATATTGGTGATTGGACTGTGATTGAATAAGGCTCTCAAAAATGGTTCGTCGCACCATGTAACGTTCTTCGAATAGTACCTTAACTTCATCCCTCTGCACTTGTTGTCTTGCATACTACTAACAGAATATAAATAATGGAACGAACTGTGCTGAATGTCGTGCCAATGGAAGACCCAACGAACGTATTTCAAATTATCGAATCTCGCTGATCACTGAGCTTCGCACATTGGCAGTTCACATCTGTATCGGATCATGTTGGCTCGCGCTACTATGCAATGTCTCGTATAGTACTGTTCGACAACTATGATACAACCTCAGTTGTTTTAATTATCCTTACCTTCTTTACTCCTGTCTGTCTACACCCAGCGATCGAGGTAATTCATATATCAATGTAACATTGTTAAAATTCAGTGGAACTTAACTAATTTTGTCTTCATGTGATTCGCTCCATCCAGATAAAAATAAATCTAGGTTCTATTGCATTAAACTTTAACGCTTCGATCCATCCATTCACGACTCGATGAACGAATTTCATGCTCCAGAGTAATAATTCAAATCGATTAACATTTATCAACATCGAGAGTTTGCATTTCCGATACATATATCGTACATCGAGAGAAACCTGCATTTTCAAAGGATAATTTCCTCACTTCAATTATAACTACCGACTTCTAGACCATTGTTTCCTCTTTCTTGAGCATGGAAGATGGATGTAGCAGAAACAAATAGTCCACTCTTACAGTTCATCGTCATCGCTGCACAGGAAGCAATTTCCAACGGAACCATTGGCAACAGATCACTATGTAGAAATGGTATTGTCGAGTTTACTGAAAAACTGACCACTACTTCATGCTGCCTTGAAAAAAGTGGATGACAGGAGTACTTTGGATAGTGATTCGCGAGGTGTAAGGTGCAGTTTGCATCGAGAACGAATGGGAAGTGTCATTGTATTTCTATTTCTTCCATTTAACGAATTGCAAGGAAAAGAAACCGTGCTGTTTATACTGTATATATGGCAACGTAAACAAACACATACACATCTATTATACACATAAATCTGTATGCATAGTATATAAAACCACGTGGGAAGTTACGAGACGTCATTCCTTTCTTTCACAATCATGTAACAAGCTTTCGATTGACGTGGATTAAAAAAAAATAGATGAATTAATATCTTTCCGAAGATTTTTATATAATACTGCGAAACATACAGAAAAAACCTTATAGTATACATATATATAAATATTAGGGTGTTAAAAAAAACGAATCTTTTTTTTATTGCGTCCTAAAATTGAAACTATACTTGAAAATACAAATTTTGATTCTAATCCAGGTTCATTATATTGACATTAAGTTTCGCCGCAATCCGTTTTTCTATAACGCGGGAATTTGTTTTTATTTTTGAATTTATGTAACTTTGGAACGGTTCATGATAGAAAATTTTTAGTTTATGGATCTTCAAAGAAATTCTACGCTTTATTTTATAGTGTTATTTTTAAAAGCTGATATCTTGAGAACGGCTCGCCCGAAGAATTTTTAACCGAGGTCCTGTGTTGTAGGGCGTCAAATTTTCTTCAAAATCCATCGGTTATAATGTTTCTATTCTAAACCATTCCAAACTTAAGAAAATTGAAAAATAAAACAAAAATAATTTCCCGTGTTATTTAAATGAAAAATAGAAAACCTTAATATTAGTATTAAGATGTGGGATTGGGGCAAAAATTTGTATTTCCAGGTATACTTTCAATTGTTGAACACCATGAAAAAAATGTTCTTTTTAAACACCCTAATATATATTATTATTGATAATAATAATAATAATAATAATAATAATAATAATAATAATAATAATAATATCAATAATAATAATAATACTGGAGTGAATGCGAGGCGATGTATCTACGAAGCGGAAACACATGTTATTCCTGTAAGACAAATTTATCGCAGGTTTGAATAACGGCTGAGTATCGGTTTTATACTTACACACACAGACACCCGCGCGCCTACTATTATTACGCGCATTGATTATACCTCGATATCTAATTAGTATTGTAAACGACAATTATTTGTACTATTATAATGGAATATAAATGAGAATTGTAAGTACCTTACGGAGGCGTATAGTATTCATTGCTGCGTTGTTATTTGTCCAATACGTGTTTCGTCACGCGTTTCACTACCGACGACGGTAATGCTGCTTGCCGCGCATTTTGCATCCTTCACTCCCAGACCTATTTGTCTAAATATCTTCCAAGATATTGATCTTAGAAAACAATGTTTCGAATAAAATATAGAGCTCCTAAAAAGCTGCACAAAAGATGTTATATGCCTTTTTTACGTGAACGCGATACTTTTCGCTTCAGGCGGATAAATCGACAATGGATAATAGCAAGGGGACGTGATACAATTGGATTTTTCTCGAGGAAAAAAATGTGTGGCTACAATGATGTTTGAAATTACTTTTGCGCTTCATTTGACACTTTGTCGTTGAAATACTATATCTTTTTATTTTTTTATTTTACTACAATTTCCATATACGAGGAATAATATTCTTTATTTAGCATGAACAAAAATTCCTATTTGCATTCGTTCATTGGCGAATGTGCGATTTTTTGTTGTTATCTTTCGAATATTTACCCACAATTCTGGTTGTTTCGTGAAGAAATGAAAAAATGCGCGTCGAAATGCTACGGATGACAACGATATTCGGACAAGAGAAGGTCAAAGTCGACGGACTGCGAGTCCAACTGCAATGTTGCGTGTATAGACATTACGCGGAAGAAGCGAACCGTAACACGTGGGATTATTAGAAGTTGCGAGCTGTTTTACCGTTCCCTTGTGTTGGCGTTATATTACCTGCCGGCGATACTCACTCCGTTTCCGGCCTCGTATAACGTTTCACCAGAAACGATGCTTGGCAGAGAATTGCCTTTTTTGTGGCTAGAAATAAAACAACCGTATCGCGTTCGAAAAGAAATTTCATTTCTCGCAAATGGATCAGGATGTCCGTCCATTAAGGATGTTTGGGAGATACAATGGAAAACAAGGGTCCAATCAATTTGTCTTAAATGAATTTATTCATCTTTACTCACTTTTTTAATGAATTTTAGAATTTTTGTAATCATTATTAACAAACTTTTGGAAGCGAATTCACCTTGAATTAAACTTGAGGAAAAAATGTATCGTGTTTATTACATCTGAAATGCGTAATACTAATTATCAACAGTTGCTTTAAAAATCCTAGAAAACAAATATATATTCGTATAATGATGAATAATACAGGATGTTTCACCTCATGTGTACAGAATGGGAGGGACGGAATCGACGCGCAGTCGCGCCCCTATAGCAGATCAACGAGCATAAGATTTTTATGGATCGAAATTGTCACGAGCACAGAAGATACAACAAGAAAAAGTTGTCAACAACGATTTACTGCGCTTATTAAGTTGGCTTCGGGACGACTAACAAGGAAACCTTGCGAACCCGAACTCACCGATTTCAATGATTTTGATATATGTTGTAGAACATCGAAAAATAAGAGACACGTATTTTTTTATACGTGCTCTTAAGCCCATTTAGGGGTGAAATCTACCCTCAAAGCTCACCCTCAAAAAGTCTTTTTTCGAAATATCTCTGCTTCTAATTGGTATTTCGCGACGGAACAAAATGGAAAATGCTCTTTGCGGCAAGGCGGAGCTACTAGACATTGTTATGCCCACGAGGGTTGCAACCCCTATTTTTTATACCGGAAAAACCACATTTTTCGAAGATATTTTCGTTGTACTGATTCTAATATTGACTTGAAAATTGAAAAATAAATATTCTGAGTTGTGAAATAAAGTAAATAAGTTTACGTGTTCGAGGATTTCGCGTTAACTACCCCCAAACACGGTTACTACCCCTTCAAACATTGGTCATCTGCAATAATGAAAAAAATGTTTTTCTCAAGAGAAATACGAATGAGATATGTTTTGAGAGACACGTATTTTGTTATACGTGCTCTTAAGCCCGTTTAGGGGGTGAAATCTACCCTCAAAGTTCACTCTTAAAGTCTTTTTTCGAAATATCTCTGCTTCTAATTGGTATTCCGCGACGGAACAAAATGAAAAATGCTCTTTGCGGCAAGGCGGAGCTACTAGACATTGTTATGCCCACGAGGGTTGCAACCCCTATTTTTTATACCGGAAAAACCACATTTTTCGAAGATATTTTCGTTGTACTGATTCGAATATTGACTTGAAAATTGAAAAGTAAATATTCTGAGTTGTGAAATAAAGTAAATAAGTTTACGTGTTCGAGGATTTCGCGTTAACTACCCCCAAACACGGTTACTACCCCTTCAAACATTGGTCATCTGCAATAATGAAAAAAATGTTTTTCTCAAGAGAAATACGAATGAGATATGTTTTGAGAGACACGTATTTTGTTATACGTGCTCTTAAGCCCGTTTAGGGGGTGAAATCTACCCTCAAAGTTCACTCTTAAAGTCTTTTTTCGAAATATCTCTGCTTCTAATTGGTATTCCGCGACGGAACAAAATGAAAAATGCTCTTTGCGGCAAGGCGGAGCTACTAGACATTGTTATGCCCACGAGGGTTGCAACCCCTATTTTTTATACCGGAAAAACCACATTTTTCGAAGATATTTTCGTTGTACTGATTCGAATATTGACTTGAAAATTGAAAAGTAAATATTCTGAGTTGTGAAATAAAGTAAATAAGTTTACGTGTTCGAGGATTTCGCGTTAACTACCCCCAAACACGGTTACTACCCCTTCAAACATTGGTCATCTGCAATAATGAAAAAAATGTTTTTCTCAAGAGAAATACGAATGAGATATGTTTTGAGAGACACGTATTTTGTTATACGTGCTCTTAAGCCCGTTTAGGGGGTGAAATCTACCCTCAAAGTTCACTCTTAAAGTCTTTTTTCGAAATATCTCTGCTTCTAATTGGTATTCCGCGACGGAACAAAATGAAAAATGCTCTTTGCGGCAAGGCGGAGCTACTAGACATTGTTATGCCCACGAGGGTTGCAACCCCTATTTTTTATACCAGAAAAACCACATTTTTCGAAGATATTTTCGTTGTACTGATTCGAATATTGACTTGAAAATTGAAAAGTAAATATTCTGAGTTGTGAAATGAAGTAAATAAGTTGACGTGTTCGAGGATTTCGCGTTAACCCTCCCCAAACACGGTTACTACCCCTTCAGACATTGGTCATCTGCAATAATGAAGAAAATGTTTTTCTCAAGAGAAATACGAATAAGATATGAATTGAGATATCGAATATCTTATATTTAAAGTCATTTATCACGAGGCAATAATTTCTTCATAAAATGAATCATCTTGGTCAAGATAAACTATGATTCGCGAGTGATTTTTTATTCCATCAATTCGTCTTTTCGTCCGATAATTTTTTACGATACTGCTTATCAGTTTCGATTATTCGTTTCGTTACTCATCGGTCGGGTATATATGTCGTAAAACTCCATGCTCGGGAATAAGTGTAGTCTTTTAGAAGCATTGAGTAGGTTTGTTCCTCCATCCGGACTCAACAATGAGAATCAATCCTTTGACTGTTATACATTTATTATCCGCGTTTTTTCAAAATATTCAAATACAAGATGGAACGGCCAATCATAGAGAAATGGAGTTAGCAGAATCGATTAAAGATATACTGTTAAGTGCCACAAATGATTTCAATGACGTAGATATGATTATCGAAGAGACATTACATTTTCAAGAACAGTACAAAGATCACGCAGCAAAAATAGTTGAAGATACAATACAGCATCATTTTCCTGATCCTGTTGAAGCACCAACAAATCATTGTACAGATGATGAAGAAGAAGTGAGTTTTGACTATAAACAGAGAGCACTGGATTATTGGAGAAGTGGGAAAAATAAAAACTTGAAAATCGAAACTGTACAAAGAAGATTCAGAAAAGTCAAATCTAAAACTCAACTACATCGTTGGGCTAACAAGATAAATAAGGGTGGTACCTACAGGGAAAAAATTGCACGAATTTGTCAACATGTATTAGATAATTTCAATGCTGCTCTTGAAGGTGGTTCAATTATTCATGATCGAGATTTACGGCGATGGGCTTTGCACGCTCAAAAAGAAATTGGCTCTGAAGATTTCAGATTCAAGGCTTCTGAAAGTTGGCTTTTGAAGTTTAAAAAAGCCCATCGAATAGTATCAAGAAAAATAAATAAATTTGTCACTAGAAAAACTTTGGACAGTGAGTCAGAACTCAAAAGTAAAGCAAATCAGTTTGTAACTGACATTAAAACAACTATACCTATAATTGGAGTTGAGAATTTATA
This sequence comes from Arge pagana, assembly GCA_963969455.1. Lineage (NCBI taxonomy): Eukaryota > Metazoa > Arthropoda > Insecta > Hymenoptera > Argidae > Arge > Arge pagana. Next base: position 12,518 of record CAXAKQ010000211.1, read on the forward strand.
TAATTCAGATCAAAGTGGATTCCAATTGGAAATGCACTCTGGAAGAACGTTAGCTGTTGAAGGAGAGAAGCAAGTGCAATGTTTAGTACAGTCAGTTTCGTCGACAACTCACAGTTATACCATTCAACCACTTATATCAGCTACAGGAAAACTCCTATCACCTCTTTTTCTGGTGTTAAAGGAGCCAAGTGGTCGATTCGGCCCTATCGTACAAACAACATTATTCCGTGCAGATAATGTACATGCGGAGGCATCTACATCTGGAAAGTTAACTACAAGTAAGCACACTCACAATAATTATTATCACCAAACTATGATTAATTGAATGATTTTATAAGAATATCTTGTAATTTCAGACCTTTTTAAGATTTGGTTAGAACAAGTATTTTATCCGAATGTGGGTCATCACTCTGTATTGTTACTTGATTCATGGAGTGGACACTGCGATGCAGTAATACAGGAAACAATGCCGGAAAACAAAATAATAACTATAAAAAAAAATACCAACCGGTACAACAGGAAAAATACAACCACTTGATGTGTTTGGGTTTCGCATATGGAAAAATTATGTTCGACGTATTTCTGATAATGTAATTTTAATGAATTACGATTTAAATCTGCATTTGAGGAATAACATTATCAAACTCCAATCTTTAGCCCACAATCAGCTATCTTCACCACGATATGAAAATCTTTTTAAATATTCCTGGTACAAAAGTGGTTATATTGATGAAAAACCACAGGAATTCGTTAATCCCGTAGATTTTAGTTTCGGGGATTCGTGCGACATACGATGCGGAATAAGCGGATGTGAGAATATTGCTATGATACGATGCGCCTGGTGTAAGAAATCATTATGTTTCAAACATTTCTATGAAGATTACCATTATTGTCATGAATTTATAGAATAATACACTTTCAATTAAGAATTTGAAAAATATTCATTCGCAATAGAATTAGTTCTAGTTTTTTGTATTGAAGTTTTCTGGGTCAGTACATGTGCAGCTGAACCTGATTTCCATAATTGTTGAAATAAAAAATCAAAAATGAGACCTGTGAGCACTTTACTTTGAAAAAACCAAATTGATTTCGAATATTTGAGTATTTTTATATGTACATAATATGAATACGATTTTCCGAAGTTGATAACTTCTGATTACCACGAACAGCATTCTGTACAATGATTCGTTGGTGCTTCAACAGAATCAGGAAAATGATGCTGTATTGTATCTTCAACTATTTTTGCTGCGTGATCTTTGTACTGTTTCTTGAAAATGTAATGTCTCTTCGATAATCATATCTACGTCATTGAAATCATTTGTGGCACTTAACAGTATATCTTTAATCGATTCTGCTAACTCCATTTCTCTATGATTGGCCGTTCCATCTTGTATTTGAATATTTTGAAAAAACGCGGATAATAAATGTATAACAGTCAAAGGATTGATT
>CAXAKQ010000212.1:2500-5000 GCA_963969455.1 Arge pagana
CTTAGAGGCGTTGACGTTGAGACCACAAGACTGCAGATATTCGGCAGAAATGTCGAGCAGCCGCTGAAGACCCCACTTGGTTGTTGCAAACAACACTAGATCGTCCGCGAACCCGATTGCGTTGTGAGTTCTGTCACCAATTCGAAACCCGATTTCCTGGGGAAATCGGCTAAAAAGTCTGTCAATCACCAGATTGAACAGAAAGGGTGACAGAGGGTCGCCTTGTTTGACTCCACACGTTGGATGGATCTCGTGTGAGTCCCAGCTTCCACAGCTGAGTTTGGTGGACGATCTCAAGTAGACATCAGCGATATACTCGACCATCAAGGAGGGCACTCCCGCAGAAAGCAGAGAGTCCGTGATGGTCTTGTGGGTGACCGAGTCGAAGGCCTTTGCGACATCCAGAGAGGCAAGATATAGGGGCCTCTTTTTAGCCTGAGAGTGTCTCAAGATCAGATCTAAGAGAAACGCATGCTCAGAGCAACCATCGGTAGGCATAAATGCCTTCTGGCGAGGATCGAGGCTGATATGTTTCGACAGCCTGTTTGCCAGTACCTTGTGGAAGGCTCTCGTGACCATGGATGAGACCGTGATTGGTCTGAACTTTCCAGGTTCGTTCGCGTTCTCTACCTTGGGTATCAGGGTGGTCCTAGATTTCAGGAGTGCTCCTGGGACCTTTCCACATAGTAGGAAGATGTTAAATAGCCTGGTCAAGATACCCAAGGGGACCGATCTGAGGACTCCGGCTGTGAGACCATCCGGGCCGGGTGCACTGCCCATTGGCGGATAGGATGCCTTGATCTCCTCGGAGGTCACTGGGCTCCACAGGCATCGGATGGTCTTTTTGGGCCGAGCCACCCCTGGGGATGAGTCGGACCCGGATGTCATGACCTGTTCCCAGAACCCGGTCATATTCTCTCGGTCATGCGCCTCGTCAGTATGTTTGTCCCGCAGGAGACTGCGTAAACAGGTCGTTCGATTTTTCTTCCATAGCCGCTGTGTCCGAGCGTAGTCTGCCCTTCGCTTCTGACGACGAGGTAGCGCACGTGGAGTAGCAGGTGTTTGCCTGTTTCTCCGTGGACTTGTCCCTAGGTGGTTTTCGGGTTGGAGATGTTCGAGACAGTATCGAGATATTTCGTCGAACCTCCTGTCCACATCCCACTCCCGCAAGCCTTTCACAATAGTGTCCAGCTTGTCGGCCCCGAATTTCGCCGAGTCACAGGGTGGAAGTTCCTCTAAGTAGGAAGCAACCATATCAAGGACCTCTCGCTCGCTTAGGTCGTCCGGTACGTCATCCGTAGATGATTGTCCGGTAGCGGCATGAGATACGTGAGTGAGATGACTAGCATCTTCTTCGTCACGCATTGTCCGGAGGTATTGGTGAACAAGATCCTTGTACTCCTTTTTCCTCCTCTGGCCTTTGATAGCTTCCAGCGTTCGAACGGGGAAAAGCTTCAGCAGTTCCTGGTTCATGAACCTGGGTGGCCCCTGCAGAGTGAGATCAGCCTCGTGTCGAGCAAGGATCGATATCTCCTCAGGATTCCACCGAGCTTTGGCATGCTCGGTTTTTTGAGCGGCGTCATAAGTATCCGGGTGCACAGATCTTCGGTGCACCCCCAGTCCCGTCTTCGTAGCAAAGACCCTGCCACAGCCAGGGTCTATACATCGGAACCCTTCGACCCGATCACTTTGGTCGGCGTTAGCGGCGGTTAAATTTGGTCCGGTATCGTCAGCGGACGTACCGGTTTGTTGAGGAATCTTTGTTCTCTCAACCATCCGAGGCAATTTTTTACTATTTGGGCCAATTGAATTACAACTGATGGGCTGGCAACCCATGCAGTTGTTGAGCGCAGAGGCAGTTCTTAGTTTCCCTTCCGAGAGAGCTTTTAGCTTAGTAAGCTTAGCTCACCTAAGGTATTTATGACGAGAACCACGGAGAGGTGACTGCTTGCTTAACTCATCTCACTAAGAGAGTCATAGTTACTCCCGCCGTTTACCCGCGCTTGCTTGAATTTCTTCACGTTGACATTCAGAGCACTGGGCAGAAATCACATTGCGTCAACACCCGCTAGGGCCATCGCAATGCTTTGTTTTAATTAGACAGTCGGATTCCCCCAGTCCGTGCCAGTTCTGAGCTGACCGTTGAATGGCGGCCGAAGAGGACGACCGCGACGGAGAACCGACACGGAAGCCTCGCAGCAAGGAAGATCCGCGGGAGGCCAAGGCACGGGACCGAGCTCGGATCCGGAAGAACCTTCACCTCGCCCAGGCCCGGCACGTCAGCCAAACCCGCTTCCCGACCAAGCCCGACACGCCCCGATCCTCAGAGCCAATCCTTATTCCGAAGTTACGGATCCAATTTGCCGACTTCCCTTACCTACATTAGTCTATCGACTAGAGGCTCTTCACCTTGGAGACCTGCTGCGGATATGGGTACGAACCGGCGCGACACCTCCACGTGGCCCTCTCCTGGATTTTCAAGGTCCGAGGGGAAGATCCG
>OZ018316.1:0-26800 GCA_963969455.1 Arge pagana
AATACGCTAAATCATTAAAAATAATACTTTATTTTTTATTATTTAAATAAATAATTATTTTAATATATAATAATAGATTATAGATTAATAAATTATTTATTATATAATATATAAATAATAAAAATAAAAATAGATTAATAAATTATTTATTATATAATATATAAATAATAAAAATAAAAATAGATTAATAAATTATTTATTATATAATACATTAATTTTAATAATATATAAATAATAAATATATAGAAAGACATATATATATATAATAAATTTATAAACGTGTCAAAATATAAGTAATTAATATTAATACATATTTTTTACACATTTATAATAAGTTCTGGTACATATTAATATATATAAAGAATAATAAGCTTTAAAAGGACCATTGCCATTTTATAATAATTAATGCATAATAAATCAGTAGTCATTGTAGGAATGTGCAAAAACTTAAATAAAATAGATAGTTTTAGTTGTTAAAATAAGCTATAATCATTATAAATGATAATAATCATAATAATAAATAATTTACATTAAATATATTAATGTTTATTATGATAATACGCTAAATCATTAAAAATAATACTTTATTTTTTATTATTTAGATAAATAATTATTTTAATATATAATAATAGATTATAGATTAATAAATTATTTATTATATAATATATAAATAATAAAAATAAAAATAGATTAATAAATTATTTATTATATAATACATTAATTTTAATAATATATAAATAATAAATATATAGAAAGACATATATATATATAATAAATTTATAAACGTGTCAAAATATAAGTAATTAATATTAATACATATTTTTTACACATTTATAATAAGTTCTGGTACATATTAATATATATAAAGAATAATAAGCTTTAAAAGGACCATTGCCATTTTATAATAATTAATGCATAATAAATCAGTAGTCATTGTAGGAATGTGCAAAAACTTAAATAAAATAGATAGTTTTAGTTATTAAAATAAGCTATAATCATTATAAATGATAATAATCATAATGATAAATAATTTACATTAAATATATTAATGTTTATTATGATAATACGCTAAATCATTAAAAATAATACTTTATTTTTTATTATTTAAATAAATAATTATTTTAATATATAATAATAGATTATAGATTAATAAATTATTTATTATATAATATATAAATAATAAAAATAAAAATAGATTAATAAATTATTTATTATAAAATAATATTATTATAAATTATATTTTATTATAAATTAAATTATTTTAAAGAAATTCATGTAATTAGGGTAAAAGTTTATATTTAGAGTGAATAAATTAAATTAAATTATAAAATGATTAATTTAAACAGGAACTGACAATTGAATTTACTAAATTTTAATTTTATTTGTAAATAAAAGTTTGATTTGGGGTGAATAAAATTATTTAGGGATAATTTTAGTTGATAAAATTTAGTAAAATAATTTGTTGATTAAAATTATTTAGGGATAATTTTAGTTGATAAAATTTAGTAAAATAATTTGTTGATTAAAATTATTTAGGGATAATTTTAGTTGATAAAATTTAGTAAAATAATTTATTGATTAATTGTATTATATTTTACTAATTTATATTATAAAATAATAATAATATTATTATAAATTATATTTTATTATAAATTAAATTATTTTAAAGAAATTCATGTAATTAGGGTAAAAGTTTATATTTAGAGTGAATAAATTAAATTAAATTATAAAATGATTAATTTAAATAGGAACTGACAATTGAATTTACTAAATTTTAATTTTATTTGTAAATAAAAGTTTGATTTGGGGTGAATAAAATTATTTAGGGATAATTTTAGTTGATAAAATTTAGTAAAATAATTTGTTGATTAAAATTATTTAGGGATAATTTTAGTTGATAAAATTTAGTAAAATAATTTGTTGATTAAAATTATTTAGGGATAATTTTAGTTGATAAAATTTAGTAAAATAATTTATTGATTAATTGTATTATATTTTACTAATTTATATTATAAAATAATAATAATATTATTATAAATTATATTTTATTATAAATTAAATTATTTTAAAGAAATTCATGTAATTAGGGTAAAAGTTTATATTTAGAGTGAATAAATTAAATTAAATTATAAAATGATTAATTTAAATAGGAACTGACAATTGAATTTACTAAATTTTAATTTTATTTGTAAATAAAAGTTTGATTTGGGGTGAATAAAATTATTTAGGGATAATTTTAGTTGATAAAATTTAGTAAAATAATTTGTTGATTAAAATTATTTAGGGATAATTTTAGTTGATAAAATTTAGTAAAATAATTTATTGATTAATTGTATTATATTTTACTAATTTATATTATAAAATAATAATAATATTATTATAAATTATATTTTATTATAAATTAAATTATTTTAAAGAAATTCATGTAATTAGGGTAAAAGTTTATATTTAGAGTGAATAAATTAAATTAAATTATAAAATGATTAATTTAAACAGGAACTGACAATTGAATTTACTAAATTTTAATTTTATTTGTAAATAAAAGTTTGATTTGGGGTGAATAAAATTATTTAGGGATAATTTTAGTTGATAAAATTTAGTAAAATAATTTGTTGATTAAAATTATTTAGGGATAATTTTAGTTGATAAAATTTAGTAAAATAATTTGTTGATTAAAATTATTTAGGGATAATTTTAGTTGATAAAATTTAGTAAAATAATTTGTTGATTAAAATTATTTAGGGATAATTTTAGTTGATAAAATTTAGTAAAATAATTTGTTGATTAATTGTACTATATTTTACTAATTTATATTATAAAATAATAATAATATTATTATAAATTATATTTTATTATAAATTAAATTATTTTAAAGAAATTCATGTAATCAGGGTAAAAGTTTATATTTAGAGTGAATAAATTAAATTAAATTATAAAATGATTAATTTAAACAGGAACTGACAATTGAATTTACTAAATTTTAATTTTATTTGTAAATAAAAGTTTGATTTGGGGTGAATAAAATTATTTAGGGATAATTTTAGTTGATAAAATTTAGTAAAATAATTTGTTGATTAAAATTATTTAGGGATAATTTTAGTTGATAAAATTTAGTAAAATAATTTGTTGATTAAAATTATTTAGGGATAATTTTAGTTGATAAAATTTAGTAAAATAATTTGTTGATTAAAATTATTTAGGGATAATTTTAGTTGATAAAATTTAGTAAAATAATTTGTTGATTAATTGTACTATATTTTACTAATTTATATTATAAAATAATAATAATACTATTATAAATTATATTTTATTATAAATTAAATTATTTTAAAGAAATTCATGTAATCAGGGTAAAAGTTTATATTTAGAGTGAATAAATTAAATTAAATTATAAAATGATTAATTTAAACAGGAACTGACAATTGAATTTACTAAATTTTAATTTTATTTGTAAATAAAAGTTTGATTTGGGGTGAATAAAATTATTTAGGGATAATTTTAGTTGATAAAATTTAGTAAAATAATTTGTTGATTAAAATTATTTAGGGATAATTTTAGTTGATAAAATTTAGTAAAATAATTTGTTGATTAAAATTATTTAGGGATAATTTTAGTTGATAAAATTTAGTAAAATAATTTGTTGATTAATTGTATTATATTTTACTAATTTATATTATAAAATAATAATAATATTATTATAAATTATATTTTATTATAAATTAAATTATTTTAAAGAAATTCATGTAATTAGGGTAAAAGTTTATATTTAGAGTGAATAAATTAAATTAAATTATAAAATGATTAATTTAAATAGGAACTGACAATTGAATTTACTAAATTTTAATTTTATTTGTAAATAAAAGTTTGATTTGGGGTGAATAAAATTATTTAGGGATAATTTTAGTTGATAAAATTTAGTAAAATAATTTATTGATTAATTGTATTATATTTTACTAATTTATATTATAAAATAATAATAATATTATTATAAATTATATTTTATTATAAATTAAATTATTTTAAAGAAATTCATGTAATTAGGGTAAAAGTTTATATTTAGAGTGAATAAATTAAATTAAATTATAAAATGATTAATTTAAATAGGAACTGACAATTGAATTTACTAAATTTTAATTTTATTTGTAAATAAAAGTTTGATTTTGGCTTAAATATTTGGTTTATTATTTTATATTATATGTAAATTTTTGTGATTTAATTTGATAATTTAAAAAATTATTAGATATATAAGATTTTCGCAGTAATTAATTTTAAATATTAAATAAATTTAGATTTAGAAATTTATATGTAGTTTAAAATAGAATAAAATTGTGCCAGCATTCGCGGTTATACTATTTATTTAACTAAATTTATTTATTATTTTATTAATAATAATCTATATATATATATATATATATATATATATATTAATTTAAATGAATTTTATTCTTAGGTAAAATTTGTAATTTTTAAGTATAATTATTTAATTTTATTAAAATTTATAAAATTGTTAATATAAACTAGGATTAGATACCCTATTATTAATAACGAAATTTAAATTATATAAATTAAAATTTATATAAATTATAATAGAGTATTAATAGTTAAGTTCTTTAAATTCAAAAAATTTGGCGGTATTTTATTTAATTAGGGGAACTTGTTTATTAAACGATATTCCACGAGGAACCTTATTTTTATTAAAAATTTATGTATTTCCGTTATTAGAAAATTTTTAGAGAATATTAAATTTTCTTTATTTTAATTAAAAATTTATTTCAGGTCAAAGTGTAGTTTATATAAAAATTTAAAATGAGTTACAATAAAATTTATATTATATGGATATTAATTTGAAAATAATAATTAATTGAAAGTGGACTTAATAGTAAAAATAAATAGAGTATTATATTGAATTAAAATCTAAAATATGTACATATTGCCCGTCGCTCTCATTTTAAAATGAGATAAGTCGTAACAAAGTAGAGGTACTGGAAAGTGTTTCTAGAAAGTTTACAAATTAATTTAAGAAAATTTATTTATTTACAATAAATATATAATTCGTGCAAATCGATTTAATTTGATAATTTTAAATTTATTAATTAAAATTTTAAATGACGTAGGTATTAAAGTATGTATTTATATCGAATATTTTATATCTTGTAAATTAAATTTAATAAAATTAATTTTATTTTTTTATGTTTTAGTATTTTTTAAAGATAAAATTTTAAGAATTATAGTTAATTTGTATTGAAATAGATAATTGAAATAATTTGAAAATTAATTTTTTAAAAAGTAAATTTAATTTATTGTACCTTGTGTATCAGGGTTTATTAAATTATAATATTTATAAATATATTTCTCGAATTTAAAAGATTTAATTTTTTATGAATTAGTTAATGTGGCATAATTATTAAAAATAATAAGTTGGTAGCGAAATGTTAATCGTTTTTAAATATATCTAGTTTTTTAATAAATAAATTTAATTTATAAATTATATTTTTTATTATATAATTTTAATTATAATAATAATATTTAATTTAAATATTTTAAGGGATAAGCTTTGAAATAAATTTTTATAAATTTATGTTTTATAGGGTTTTATTTATTATATAGGCTTAGAGTTAGTCTTTATTTAAAAAAATGTTATAATTTTATATTTAAATAATTTATAATATATATATATATATATATATATATATATTATATATATATATATATTATATATTATATATTATTTATAATGAATATATTTTATTTGAAGTTTAATTTTTTTATTAAAATAATTTAATTAATTATAATTTAATTAAAATAATGATAAAATTAGTAAAATTTTATTTTAATAGTTAATTTTATTGTAATATTTTTATAAGGAATTAGGCAAAATAATTTTACTCGCCTGTTTATCAAAAACATGTCTTTTTGATTATAATTTAAAGTCTAATCTGCTCAATGATAATTATTATTAAATAGCCGCAGTATTTTGACTGTGCAAAGGTAGCATAATAATTAGTCTTTTAATTGAAGGCTTGAATGAATGATTGAACGAGGTAAAATCTGTCTCATATGAATTAAAATTTGAATTTAATTTTTTAGTTAAAAAGCTAAAATTTTATTAAAGGACGAGAAGACCCTATAGAGCTTTATATTATTTTTTTAATGAATTTTAATTTTATCTTATTGGTTTAATAATATTTTGTTGGGGCGACAGGAAAATTTATTTAACTTTTTTAATTTTATTACATTGATTTATGAATTTTTGATCCTATATTTTAGATTACTAGATTTAGTTACCTTAGGGATAACAGCGTAATTTTTTTTTAGAGTTCATATTAATAAAAAAGATTGCGACCTCGATGTTGGATTAAAATTAGTTTTAGGTGAAGAAGCTTGAATTATAAGTCTGTTCGACTTTTAAAATTTTACATGATCTGAGTTCAAACCGGTGTAAGCCAGGTTGGTTTCTATCCTTAATATTTATATAATATTTTAGTACGAAAGGAATTGATATTAAAAATAATTTTTTATAAAAGAATATTATTAATTATTAATAAACTATTTTGTCAGAAAAGTGAGATAAATTTAGAATTTATTAATATATAATTTAATTTTATATAAATAGTAATTTTTAATTTAGAAAAATATATTTTAATTTTTAGAATTTTTTTATTAATTTTAATAGTCTTAATTGGGGTTTCTTTTTTGACTTTATTGGAGCGGAGGGTTTTAGGCTATATTCAAATTCGTAAGGGCCCTAATAAATTAGGGATTTTGGGTATTTTACAGCCATTTTCTGATGCTATTAAATTATTTTCAAAAGAACAAATTTTTCCAACTTTGTCAAATTATTTATTTTATTATTTTTCTCCTATTTTAAATCTTTTTTTATCTTTGATTTGTTGGATGATCTTTCCTTATGTTACTATTTTGTATTCAATAAATTTAAGTTTATTATTTCTTTTAAGTTTTTTAAGTTTAGGTGTTTATAGTATTATAATTTCAGGGTGATCATCAAATTCAAAGTTTTCTTTATTAGGGGGGCTTCGATCTGTGGCTCAAACTATTTCTTATGAAGTCTGTATATTAATTATATTAATATCTTTGATAGTTTTTATTGAAGGGTTTAATTTTATGAATTTTTATTTATTTCAACGGTATTTTTGATTCATTTTTATGTTTTTTCCTCTTAGAATAATTTGGTTTGTTATTATATTAACAGAAACTAATCGATCTCCTTTTGATTTTGCAGAGGGGGAGTCAGAATTGGTTTCTGGATTTAATGTTGAGTATAGAAGAGGGGGGTTTGCATTAATTTTTATAGCGGAATATTCAATAATTTTATTAATAAGAATGATATTTTGTTTAATATTTTTGGGGGGGTGTGTTTTTAGATTTTTTTTTTACTTAATATTATCATTTTTATCTTTTATATTTATTTTAGTTCGCGGGTCATTACCTCGGTTTCGTTATGATAAATTAATAAATTTAATATGAAAAGCATTTTTATTAATCTTAATTAATTTTTTAGTGTTTTATTTTGGTTTAAAGTATTATATGTATTTATTAACTTTATATTAAGTTAAAGTCAATAAAAGATTTTACTTTTATATTATGTTTTCAAAACATAAACTTATTCAAGTTCATTGACTAAATTAATTTATCTCATATTTTTATAAATATTGGGGATAAAAAGTAATAAGAGAAATATATAATTGTTAAAATTATACCAATTATAATATATGGGGTTTTAACTGGTCTTGCGCCAATTCAAGTTAATAAAATAAGAATTGAAGTAAAATTTCAGAATAAAAATTGATTTATTGGATAGAATATTATTCCTTTTATTTTATTTGGTTGATAAATAGGTAAGAATATTAATATAATAATAGATAAAAATAAAGCAATTACTCCGCCTAATTTATTAGGGATTGATCGTAGAATAGCATATGCAAATAAAAAGTATCATTCAGGTTTAATGTGAGGGGGCGTATTTATTGGGTTAGCAGGGATAAAATTATCCGGGTCTCCTAAAACATTGGGATTAATAATAATGATTAAATTTAATAATATTAGTATAATTATGAATCCTAAGGTATCTTTGATTGTAAAAAATGGGTGAAAGGGAATTTTGTCATAGTTGGCATTAAATCCAATTGGATTTCTAGACCCTGTTTGATGAAGAAATATTAGATGGATTATTGATATTGCTAAAATAATAAATGGTAAAATGAAATGAAAGGTAAAAAATCGGGTTAATGTTGCATTATTTACTGAAAATCCCCCTCACAGTCATTTAACTAAATTTTCTCCCAGGTAAGGGATTGCTGAGAATAAATTTGTAATAACTGTGGCCCCTCAAAATGATATTTGTCCTCAGGGTAGAACGTATCCTAAAAAAGCTGTTGCTATAGTTATTAATAAAAGTATAACCCCAATTATTCATGTGGGTAAGAATTTGTATGAATTATAGTATATTCCTCGTCCCACATGAAAGTATAGGCATATAAAAAATATTGAGGCTCCATTAGCATGTAGATTTCGTATAATTCACCCATAATTAACTTCACGACAAATATGAATTACTCTAGAGAATGCAATTTCAATATTATTAGAGTAATGTATAGCTAAAAAAATTCCTGTTAATACTTGGATAATTAAACATAATCCGATTAATGATCCAAAATTTCACATAATTGTAATATTTAGTGGGGTAGGTAGATTAATAATTGAATTATTAATAATTTTAATTAAGTTATTTTTTAAACGAATAGGTTTATTCATTAATTTATTTTTCGTATAGTTCCTTTTTTTGTGTCAACAATTTTAACAATAATAATTAAAACATAAAGTAGATAAATAATTAAAATTATTGTTAATAATTTTTCTAATTGGTTATATATAGGGGTTATTATTAAAGCTTCTTTGTTATAAAAATTATTATTAATTTCTTTATAAAAGTTGATGGAGTCTTCTGTTATGGATTTTAAAAATAATGGTATTTGATCAATTTGATAAAAATGTGATATTATTAAGATTAATATAATTAAAAAAATTAATTTATAGTTAAATTTAAATTTTTTATTAGGAGTTAGTCTTGTTATGTAAATAAATAGCACAATTAAGGCCCCCACTATAACAAGAAATATAATATATGAAAATCATGGTGTTGTGTTTATTGAGGTTAATAAAATAGTTATGATAATTGTTTGTATTATAAGATTAATAGCTAGTGTTATAGGGTGTTTAAAAAAACAAAAAGTTATATTTAAAGTTATTATTAAAATTAAAATATACTTAATACAGAAAATAGTTTATATAAAATTTTAATTTTGGAGATTAATGAAAGAAGTTTAACTCTTTTTCTGAAGTTTTAAAAGAAAGTTCTTTTCACTGATTTACAAGATCAATATTTTATAGTTTAAACTATTAAAACTTATGTTAAAAATTATTTTAATTATTATTTTTCTTTCAGTTATAGCATTTTGTGGGATTTATAGTTTTTGTCTATATCATAAACATTTATTAATAATATTATTAAGTTTGGAATTTGTAATAGTATCTTTATATTTTTTATTAATATTTTATATATTTTGATCTTCAAAAGAGCTTTATTTTGGTTTATTTTTTTTAGTTATGGTAGTCTGTGAGGGGGTTTTAGGTCTTTCTTTATTGGTTATTTTAATTCGATCTTACGGGAATGATTATTATCAATCTTTTAGTATATTATGATAAAAATTCTTATATATATATTTATATTGATCCCTTTAATTTTAATTTTAGATTTATGATTTTTTCAGTTTATAATATTTTTAGGGTGTTTTATTTTTATTTTATTTTATAGAAATAGAATAATTTGAATAAATTTATCTTATTTTTTAGGATGTGATTTTATTTCTTATGGGTTGATCTTATTAACTTTATGGATTTGTTCTTTAATGTTTATAGCTAGAGAGTTGGTTAGACGATTAAATTATAATTTAGGCTATTTTATTTTTATTATTTTATTTTTATTAATTATATTAGTTTTAACATTTGTTAGAACAAATTTATTTTTATTTTATTTATTTTTTGAGTCTAGTTTAATTCCTGTATTATTATTGATTTTAGGGTGGGGGTATCAATCTGAGCGAGTTCAGGCGGGAATTTATTTATTATTTTATACTTTATTTGCTTCTTTACCTTTATTATTGATAATTTTTTATTTTTATAGTGAGATAATGAGTTTAATGTTTTTTTATTTTTTTAATTTTAATTTAAAATTAGAATATTTTTATTTTTATATTTGTATAATTTTTGCTTTTTTAGTAAAGATGCCTATATATTTAGTACACTTATGACTTCCTAAGGCTCATGTTGAGGCTCCAGTCTCTGGTTCTATAATTTTGGCTGGAATTATGTTAAAATTAGGGGGGTATGGGCTTTTACGGATTTATTTACTAATTATAAATTTGGGAATAAAATTTAATTATTTAATTTTAAGTTTAAGTTTAATTGGGGGTATTTTTGTAAGTTTAATTTGTTTAATTCAATTTGATATAAAATCTTTAGTAGCTTACTCATCAGTCGCTCATATGGGAATAGTTTTAGGGGGTTTAATAACTTTATTTAAATTAGGTTTTAATGGTTCTTATTTAATAATAATTTCTCACGGACTATGTTCTTCTGGTCTTTTTTGTTTAACAAATATTATATATGAACGTTTAGGAAGTCGAAGATTATTATTAAATAAGGGACTACTAAATTTTATACCTTCTATATCTTTATGATGATTTTTATTATGTTCTTCTAATATATCATCCCCTCCCTCATTAAATTTATTAAGTGAGATTTTATTGATCAATAGAATATTATCATGAAATTACTTAGTAATAATTATCTTAATTTTTTTATGTTTTTTTAGAGCTTTATACACATTATATTTATATTCTTATTCTCAGCATGGAAAGTTTTTAAAAAATTTAAGTTGTTTTTCTTCAGGTTATTTACGTGAATTTTTATTACTATTTTTACATTGATTTCCATTGAATTTTTTAATTATTAGTGTTGACATCTTTATTTACATATAAATGTGATTTACTTAATTAGTTTAATCAAAAATTTTGATTTGTGGGGTCAAGGATGTATAAATTTGCATTAAGTTATTATAATTAGTTTATTTTTAAATATTTGTTTATTAATATTTATTTTTTTATATTTTATTAGTTTATTAATATTTATTTTAGGTCTTTATTTTTTAAGGTTTAATTATACTTTTTTTATTGAGTATAATTTTATTATATTTGATTCTTCAATAATATCTATAACTATTTTATTGGATTGGATATCATTAATATTTATAAGTTTAGTTTTATTTATTTCTTCATTAGTAATCTTATATAGAAAAGTTTATATGGCCGATGATATATTTATAAATCGATTTATTTTATTAATTTTATTATTTGTTATTTCTATGCTTTTACTTATTATTAGACCTAATTTAATTAGAATTTTGTTAGGATGGGACGGGCTAGGTTTAGTTTCTTATTGTTTAGTAATTTATTATCAAAATATCAAATCATTTAATTCTGGAATATTAACAGTTTTATCTAATCGTGTAGGTGATGTTTTTTTATTAATTTCAATTGCTTGAATATTTAACTTTGGGAGATGAAATTATTTATTTTATTTAGATTTTTTTAAAAATAGTTTAGAAATAAAATTTATTATAGTTATAATTTTTATTTCTTCGATTACTAAAAGAGCTCAAATTCCATTTTCGTCATGATTACCTGCTGCTATAGCAGCTCCAACTCCTGTTTCTGCTTTAGTTCATTCATCAACTTTAGTTACGGCGGGGGTTTATTTAATAATTCGTTTTAGAAATTTATTTTTAGTGGAATTTTTAAAGTATATTTTATTAATTTCTGGGCTGACTATGTTTATATCTGGAATAGCTGCTAATTTTGAATATGATTTAAAAAAAATTATTGCTTTATCTACTTTGAGACAATTGGGATTAATAATTATAACATTGGGGTTAGGGTTAAATATATTATCTTACTTTCATATACTTACTCATGCTATATTTAAGGCTTTATTATTTATATGTGCAGGGTTGATAATTCATAACTTAAAAAATGTTCAAGATATTCGATTTATGGGGTCTTTAAGTAATCAATTGCCTGTAACTATAATATTTTTTAATTTTTCTAATTTATCATTATGTGGATTTCCATTTTTGGCAGGATTTTATTCTAAGGATTTAATTTTAGAATTATATATAATAGGAGATTTAAATCTTTTAATTTTTTTTTTTTTTTTTTTTTCTTCTTTTTTAACAGTAAGTTATACTTTTCGTTTAATTTTTTATTTATCATCTAATGAGTTTAATTTAAGTTCTTTAAATTTTTTATTTAAGGAAGATTATTTAATAATTTTTAGTATAATAAATTTATTTTTTTTAACTATTTTAGGGGGCGGGGGATTAATATGATTAATCTTTAATATTCCTTTAATAATTTGTTTACCTTTAATTTTGAAGATTTTACCTTTAATATTAATTTTAGGTGGGGGATTGTTAGGATTTTATATACATAGAATAAGTTTTTCATTATTTAATTTAATAGAAAAATATTTTATAAAAAATTTTTTTTCTTTAATATGATTTATACCAGTTTTATTTACTTTTGGTTTAGTAAAGTACCCTTTAAATTTAAGAAAATTATATTTTTTAAATAATGACTTAGGTTGAAGAGAGTATTTAGGGGGGAAGGGTATTTTTATAACTTTAAGCGGTTATTCAAAAATTATAGAGTGATTAAATTATAATAAATTTATGATTTATTTATTTATATTTTTAGTATTTTATTTTATATTATTTTATTTATTAATTTATATATATTTAAATAGCTTAAAGTAATTAAAAGTTTTTCATTGAAGCTGGAAAGATAGCCCGTTGGGCTTTTAGATATATTTATTAAAAATAAAAAAGAAGGGTAATTTTTATTTTTACATTGAAAATGTAATGTTTTCATTAAACTAAATAAATTATATATATATATATAATAAGTATATATATATATATATATATATAAGTAGAAATATAAACAGGGTTTAACTGTTAATAATTTAAGTTAGCAGCTTAATTTTCAATATTTCTTTAATTAGAAAAATAAAATTTCATTAATTTCATTAACAATGAAATGCCTCTATTTTGGCTTTAATTAAGGGGCGAGTAAATAATTTAAGTTAAAAAGGGAGAGAATTTTCTCCTAACTTTCAGGTCGAAACTGAAAACAATAAATTTGCTTCAATTTTATAAGATAAATTATAAAAATAATATTTTTTGATTGCAATTCAAATGTTTTAATTAAACTATAATCCTTTGAAGCTATTAAGAAGTTATTATTTTATTCAATTTAAGGCCCCATAATTTCATTCATGTAGTAATCCTAAGATTAAAATAGTTAAAAAAAATATTATTAGAGATCATCATCAGTTATTTTCACTAATTTTTATTAATTTAATTAATGGTAATAGTATAGTAATTTCTACATCAAAAATAATGAAGACTAGAGCAATTAAAAAAAAATGAATAGAAAATGGCAATCGGGGGGATCCTTTAGGGTCAAATCCACATTCAAATGGGGAATTTTTTTCTCGTTCATAGAAAGATTTTTTTGATAAAATTGATGTAATTATTATGATTATTATAGATAATAAGATAATTATTAAACTTGTAAATATTAAAAGTATGATTAATTATACTAAAAATTTAGACCTTTTGATTGGAAGTCAAATATACTTATGTTATATTATATAATTAATTTAATTTCCTCATCAATAGATTGAAATATATAAAAATAATCATACTACGTCAACAAAATGTCAGTATCATGCAGCTGCTTCAAATCCAAAATGATGATTTTTTGATAATTGATATTTTGTTATTCGTAATAGGTTAATTAATAAAAATGTAGTACCAATTATTACATGAATACCATGAAATCCTGTTGTGATAAAAAAAGTTGACCCATAGATTGAGTCAGTTATAGTAAATTTAGCTTCAATATATTCATATATTTGTAATAAAGAAAATACTAAGCCTAGAGTGATTGTTAATTTTATTCTCAGTAAAGATTGGGGTTTTGAGTTATTTATTAGTCTGTGATGACATCATGTAATTGTTATTCCTGATGTTAATAAAATAATTGTGTTTAATAATGGGATATGTAATGGATTAAATGTAATAATTCCTTTAGGGGGCCATAATCCTCCAATATCAATAGTTGGGGATAAAGATCTATGAAAAAATGTTCAAAAGAAGGATAAAAAAAAAAAAATTTCAGAAATAATAAATAAAATTATACCTAGTCGTAATCCGTTGATTACTATTTTAGTATGGTGACCTTGGAAGGTTCTTTCTCGAATTACGTCTCGTCATCATTGAATTATAATTAATAAAATATTTATGATTCCTAATATTAATATAATTGATTTTGATGAATAAAATCATTTTACTGACCCGGAAACTGTAATTATTACTCTTAAAGCCCCTAAAATGGGTCATGGTCTGAAGTTAACTAGGTGAAATGGGTGGTTTTGATTCATTAATTTACTTCACTAGCATATAAAGTTGTTAAAATTATAAAAACATAGGATTGAATAATAGATACAGCTGATTCTAATGTTAATAGTAGAATTTGTGTTAAAATCAATAAAATGTTTATATATGTTGTTAAAATTACTCCTATTCTTCTTAATAGAGTAATTAGTAAATGACCTGCAATTATATTTGCTGTTAGACGTACAGAAAGAGTTATAGCTCGAATTATATTTCTGATTGATTCAATAATTACTATAAATGGCATTAAAATTCTTGGAGTACTTATAGGGACTAGATGAGTAAATATATGGTTAGTTTTTTTTGTTCATCCAAATAATATAAATCTTATTCATATTGGAAGAGCTAATGTTAAAGTAAAAGTTAAATGACTTGAATTTGTAAAGATATAAGGAAATAGCCCAATAAAATTATTAAATATAATGAATAAAAATAAAGTAAAAAAAATTAAGGTTGTTCCTTTATTTTTATTTTTTATTAAGATTTTTAATTCATTATGAATAATATTTTTAATGATTTTTAAAAATATTATTAATCGAGGTATAATAATTCAGTATATTTGAGGGATTAATATTAACCCAATTATTGAACTTAATCAATTTAGTGGTAAATTAAAAATATTTGTTAATGGGTCAAATGAAGAAAATAAATTTATTATCATTTTATTTTAAAGGAATTTATATTTTGTAAAAATTCAGTTTTTTTATGTTTTAGGGGTTTATCAAAAATAAAAAATAATTTAATTAGAAAAATAAAAAATAGGATCATGAAGAAAATGTATATATTTATTCATAATATTGGGTATATTTGAGGAATTTTATTTTTAGAAATATAAGAGCCCTAAAAATAAAAAATATTAATAAATTATATTAATAATTAAAGTTTGACAAACTATTGTTATTTTTTAACTAATTTTTTTATTAATATTTATATAATTATATAATTTAATTTTATGTTCATTAAGAATATGTGTTAATTTATTATTATATGGTTTAAGAGACCATTGCTTACATTTCAGCCACTTAATGTTTTAATTGTGTTTTATATAGGGTTATTGATAGGAGTGTAGAATTATTTTAATAAGAAAAGTGTTGGGTTCATTTTAAGAAAAAATTTATTGGAATTCTTTCTATAACAATAGGCATAAATCTGTGGTTTGCCCCACAAATTTCTGAACATTGTCCAAAATAAATACCAGGTCGATTTATGTTAATATTAATTTGATTTAATCGTCCTGGGATGGCGTCTACTTTTGTTCCAATTCTAGGGATGGTTCACGAGTGAATTACATCTGTTGAGGTAATAATTAGTTGGATTGGGGTATTATTGGGGATAATCGTTCGGTTATCTACATCTAAAAGTCGAAAAATATTTTTATTTTCATTATTAATATTTATTATAAATGATTCAAATTCAATATTATTAAAATTAGGATATTCATAGTGTCAGTATCATTGGTGCCCAATTACTTTTAATGTTAGTAAGGGTTTTATATTTTCGTCTGTTAGGTATAGTAAGTGAATTGATGGGACGGCTAGTGTAATTAGAATTAAAATGGGAACTAGGGTTCAGATTATTTCAATAATTTGATTGTTTATCAAATTTCGATTAATAAATTTATTTAATAATAAGTTAATTAGAAAATATAAAATTCTAATTGTAATTAAAATTAATATTATTATTGCATGGTCATGGAAAAATGTTAATTGTTCTATAATAGGAGAATTTGCATCTTGAAGGCCATATTTATTTCATGTATTCATTTTTAATAAAAGAATTTTATAATCTTTTTGTATGGGGTTTAAGTCCATAGCACTAGTCTGCCATATTAAAAAATAATTGAGATTGGTAGTTGATTATAACTATGAGGTGCAGGTGGTTTATTTTGATTTCATTCAATTGATGTTCTTAGATTTGGGTAAGAAATAATTTGTCGTTGTCTAATTAATCTTTCTCATAAAATAAATATTAAATAGATAATTCTGAAAAATGTAATAATTGACCCAATTGAAGAAATAGTATTTCATATTAGGAATGTATCAGGGTAATCTGAATAACGACGAGGTATTCCTCCCAGACCTAAAAAATGTTGCGGGAAAAATGTTATGTTAACTCCTAAGAATATGATTAAAAATTGAATTTTTAATCAATTTTTATTTAGTGTAACTCCTGTAAATAGGGGGTATCAATTAATAAATCCAGCTATAATTCCAAATACGGCTCCTATAGAAAGTACATAATGAAAATGAGCTACCACATAATATGTGTCATGTAAAATGATATCAATAGATGAATTAGATAAAATAATTCCTGTGAGACCTCCTAAAGTAAATAAAAAAATAAATCCTAAAGTTCAAAGCATTATCGGTGAATAAATGATTTTTGATCCATGAATAGTAGCTATTCAACTAAAAATTTTAATTCCTGTTGGTACAGCAATAATTATAGTGGCTGCGGTAAAATAGGCTCGCGTATCAACATCTATTCCTACAGTAAATATATGATGAGCTCATACAATAAATCCTAGAATTCCAATCGTTAACATAGCATAAATTATTCCCAGGGTTCCGAATGTTTCCTTTTTTCCTGATTCTTGGGAAATAATATGTGAAATAATTCCAAATGCAGGTAAAATTAAAATATAAACTTCAGGATGTCCAAAGAATCAGAATAAATGTTGATATAGAATAGGATCACCTCCTCCTGAAGGGTCAAAAAATGAGGTGTTTAAGTTACGGTCTGTTAATAATATTGTGATTGCCCCAGCTAAAACGGGTAAAGATAATAATAATAGGATTGCTGTAATTTTAACTGATCAAACAAATAAAGGTAATTTATCAAATGAAATTCCTAGAACTTTTATATTAATTACTGTAGAAATAAAGTTAATAGCTCCTAAAATTGAGGAAATTCCTGCTAAATGAAGAGAAAAAATTGTTAAGTCAACAGATGATCCTGAATGAGCAATATTTCTTGATAGTGGGGGGTATACAGTCCAT
This sequence comes from Arge pagana, assembly GCA_963969455.1. Lineage (NCBI taxonomy): Eukaryota > Metazoa > Arthropoda > Insecta > Hymenoptera > Argidae > Arge > Arge pagana. Next base: position 17,593 of record OZ018316.1, read on the forward strand.
CCAGTTCCTCTACCTGAATCAGTAAATCTTCTGATTGTTAAAAGAATTAAAGATGGGGGTAGTAGTCAAAATCTTATATTATTTAAACGTGGAAATGCTATGTCAGGTGCTCCAAGTATTAGGGGAATTAATCAATTTCCAAATCCTCCAATTATAATAGGTATAACTATAAAAAAAATTATTAAAAAAGCATGGGATGTTACAATTGTATTATAAATTTGATCATCTTTAATTAGTGAGCCTACAGATCTTAATTCTGTACGGATAATTATACTAAAAGAAAGACCTATTATTCCTGCTCAAATACCAAAAATAAAATATAATGTTCCAATATCTTTATGATTTGTTGAAAATAATCATTTATTCAAATTATTATTAATAATTTAATTTTATTGAAGGTAAAAATTAAATGGCTGAAAGTTTAGGCGATAAATTGTAAATTTATTTATGAGATTGAGTGGATCTCTTTAATTAATTAGGAAATCTTATAGTTAAAATAATATAATATTAAATTGCAAATTTAAAGGTATAGAATCTAATTCTATTAAGATTTTATTAATTAAATTATGATGTGTAGTTAATAAAGGTTAAAATAATAAATCTTAAAATAAAATTAATTATTAAGGAGTAAATTAATGTATTAATAGAATATTTTGAATTAGAATATTTTACTATAATTTTAATAATGTTTATTGCCGGGGTTATTATATTTATATAAAATTTTAAAATAATTAAGGAAGTAAAAATTATAACTATTGATTCTATAAATATATGTGTTTTAATTGAAATTATTAAAGTAAGAAATTTAGGTAAAAACCCTAGTAATGGGGGCAATCCCCCTAGAGATAAAAATATTGTTATTAATAAGATTATATTAATAGGATTTTTATTTAAATTTCTAAATACTTGTTTAATATAGTTAATATTTATATAATGTATTAATATACAAATGAAAAAGTTTATTAATGAATAAATTAATAAGTATAATAATATTAAAATTTTATTTATTATTCTATTTATAATAATTCACCCAATATGGTTAATTGATGAATAAGCTAAAAGAAGTTTAATTGATGATTGATTTAATCCTAAGATTGCCCCCAAAATTATTGATAGTATAGCACTTATATTTATTAATATATTTTTTTCATTTACTTGAATAATTAGGGATAAAGGGGCAAGTTTTTGTCAAGTAAGTAAAATAAAACAATTTTTTCAATTTAATTTAATGATTACATGAGGAATTCATCAATGAAATGGGGCTGCACCTAATTTAATTAATAGTGCTAAAGAAATTATAATTTTAATTAAGTAGATAGAATTTGGGTTATTATAAATTATAAAAAAATATATTAAAATAAAAGAGATGAATATTAATATTGAAGAAATTCTTTGAATTAGAAAGTATTTAATTATTCTATTCGATGATCTATTTAGTTTATTTTTATTTTTTATTATAGGGATAAAAGTTATTATATTGATCTCTAAAAAAATTCATGAGGTTAATCATGATGGGGATGTTATTACTATGTAAGTTGATATAAATAAAATCATATATATAGAAAAAATAAAAGAATTATTTGTGATTTTTAAAAAATTAATAATATAAAATAAATTTTTATTCATTAGTTTTGTATAAATTATAAATATATTTATTAGTTGATGTAAGATGCATAGAAGTTTTTGAAGCTTAAAGAGGTAGTTTAATTCTATTATTAATAAATTAAAAGTTATTTTAAAAAGAAAAAGGTTATAACTTTTATAAATGGGGTATGAACCCACTAGCTTTATTAGCTTATCTTTTTTTATTTAGGGTGAATAATATTATATAATATATATATATATATATATATATATATATATAATAATAAAGGTATAAAACTATACATAATTTATTCTATCAAAATAATCCTTTTATTCAGGCACTTTATTAAAAATGATAATTAAGATTTAATTTTACTAAATTAATTTTAACTTTGAAGGTTAATAGTTTTTTTAACTTAAAATCTTTTAAAATTTTATTAAATTTGATTTTATACCACTAAATTTTATTAGTAAAAATAATTTATTTTATATCTTATGTTACTAAATTTTATTAGTAAAAATAATTTATTTTATATCTTATGTTACTAAATTTTATTAGTAAAAATAATTTATTTTATATCTTATGTTACTAAATTTTATTAGTAAAAATAATTTATTTTATATCTTATGTTACTAAATTTTAGTAGTAAAAATAATTTATTTTATATCTTATGTTACTAAATTTTAGTAGTAAAAATAATTTATTTTATATCTTATGTTACTAAATTTTATTAGTAAAAATAATTTATTTTATATCTTATGTTACTAAATTTTATTAGTAAAAATAATTTATTTTATATCTTATGTTACTAAATTTTATTAGTAAAAATAATTTATTTTATACCTTATGTTACTAAATTTTAGTAGTAAAAATAATTTATTTTATATCTTATGTTACTAAATTTTAGTAGTAAAAATAATTTATTTTATATCTTATGTTACTAAATTTTATTAGTAAAAATAATTTATTTTATATCTTATGTTACTAAATTTTATTAGTAAAAATAATTTATTTTATATCTTATGTTACTAAATTTTATTAGTAAAAATAATTTATTTTATATCTTATGTTACTAAATTTTATTAGTAAAAATAATTTATTTTATACCTTATGTTACTAAATTTTATTAGTAAAAATAATTTATTTTATACCTTATGTTACTAAATTTTATTAGTAAAAATAATTTATTTTATACCTTATGTTACTAAATTTTATTAGTAAAAATAATTTATTTTATATCTTATGTTACTAAATTTTATTAGTAAAAATAATTTATTTTATATCTTATGTTACTAAATTTTATTAGTAAAAATAATTTATTTTATATCTTATGTTACTAAATTTTATTAGTAAAAATAATTTATTTTATATCTTATGTTACTAAATTTTATTAGTAAAAATAATTTATTTTATATCTTATGTTACTAAATTTTATTAGTAAAAATAATTTATTTTATATCTTATGTTACTAAATTTTATTAGTAAAAATAATTTATTTTATATCTTATGTTACTAAATTTTATTAGTAAAAATAATTTATTTTATATCTTATGTTACTAAATTTTATTAGTAAAAATATCTTATGTTACTAAATTTTATTAGTAAAAATATCTTATGTTACTAAATTTTATTAGTAAAAATATCTTATGTTACTAAATTTTATTAGTAAAAATAATTTATTTAGTTTAATAATTTAATTATAATATAATAAAAATATTATTATTATTATAAATTTAATTTTCCTCGTTACGGCATCGAGCAAAATTCTGATTTATATTCAAAATTGAGTTTATTTTCAAATATCACAGAAATTTTCCTCGTTACTGCATCGAGCAAAATTCTGAGTTAGATTCAAAATTGAGTTTATTTTCAAATATCACAGAAATTTTTCTCGTTATGGCATCGAGCAAAATTCTGATTTAGATTCAAAATTGAGTTTATTTTCAAATATCACAGAAATTTTCCTCGTTACTGCATCGAGCAAAATTCTGAGTTAGATTCAAAATTGAGTTTATTTTCGAATATCTCAAAAATTTTCCTCGTTACTGCATCGAGCAAAATTCTGATTTAGATTCAAAATTGAGTTTATTTTCAAATATCACATAAATTTTTCTCGTTACGGCATCGAGCAAAATTCTGATTTATATTCAAAATTGAGTTTATTTTCAAATATCACAGAAATTTTTCTCGTTACGGCATCGAGCAAAATTCTGATTTAGATTCAAAATTGAGTTTATTTTCAAATATCTCAAAAATTTTTCTCGTTACGGCATCGAGCAAAATTCTGATTTATATTCAAAATTGAGTTTATTTTCAAATATCTCAAAAATTTTTCTCGTTACGGCATCGAGCAAAATTCTGATTTATATTCAAAATTGAGTTTATTTTCAAATATCACAGAAATTTTCCTCGTTACTGCATCGAGCAAAATTCTGAGTTAGATTCAAAATTGAGTTTATTTTCAAATATCACAGAAATTTTTCTCGTTATGGCATCGAGCAAAATTCTGATTTAGATTCAAAATTGAGTTTATTTTCAAATATCACAGAAATTTTTCTCGTTATGGCATCGAGCAAAATTCTGATTTATATTCAAAATTGAGTTTATTTTCAAATATCACAGAAATTTTTCTCGTTACGGCATCGAGCAAAATTCTGATTTAGATTCAAAATTGAGTTTATTTTCAAATATCTCAAAAATTTTTCTCGTTACGGCATCGAGCAAAATTCTGATTTATATTCAAAATTGAGTTTATTTTCAAATATCTCAAAAATTTTTCTCGTTACGGCATCGAGCAAAATTCTGATTTATATTCAAAATTGAGTTTATTTTCAAATATCACAGAAATTTTCCTCGTTACTGCATCGAGCAAAATTCTGAGTTAGATTCAAAATTGAGTTTATTTTCAAATATCTCAAAAATTTTCCTCGTTACGGCATCGAGCAAAATTCTGATTTATATTCAAAATTGAGTTTATTTTCAAATATCTCAAAAATTTTTCTCGTTACGGCATCGAGCAAAATTCTGATTTATATTCAAAATTGAGTTTATTTTCAAATATCTCAAAAATTTTTCTCGTTATGGCATCGAGCAAAATTCTGATTTAGATTCAAAATTGAGTTTATTTTCAAATATCACAGAAATTTTTCTCGTTATGGCATCGAGCAAAATTCTGATTTAGATTCAAAATTGAGTTTATTTTCAAATATCACAGAAATTTTTCTCGTTATGGCATCGAGCAAAATTCTGATTTATATTCAAAATTGAGTTTATTTTCAAATATCACAGAAATTTTTCTCGTTACGGCATCGAGCAAAATTCTGATTTAGATTCAAAATTGAGTTTATTTTCAAATATCTCAAAAATTTTTCTCGTTACGGCATCGAGCAAAATTCTGATTTATATTCAGAATTGAGTTTATTTTCAAATATCTCAAAAATTTTTCTCGTTACGGCATCGAGCAAAATTCTGATTTATATTCAAAATTGAGTTTATTTTCAAATATCTCAAAAATTTTCCTCGTTACGGCATCGAGCAAAATTCTGATTTATATTCAAAATTGAGTTTATTTTCAAATATCTCAAAAATTTTTCTCGTTACGGCATCGAGCAAAATTTTGATTTATATTCAAAATTGAGTTTATTTTCAAATATCTCAAAAATTTTTCTCGTTATGGCATCGAGCAAAATTCTGATTTAGATTCAAAATTGAGTTTATTTTCAAATATCACAGAAATTTTTCTCGTTATGGCATCGAGCAAAATTCTGATTTATATTCAAAATTGAGTTTATTTTCAAATATCACAGAAATTTTTCTCGTTACGGCATCGAGCAAAATTCTGATTTAGATTCAAAATTGAGTTTATTTTCAAATATCTCAAAAATTTTTCTCGTTACGGCATCGAGCAAAATTCTGATTTATATTCAAAATTGAGTTTATTTTCAAATATCACAGAAATTTTCCTCGTTACTGCATCGAGCAAAATTCTGAGTTAGATTCAAAATTGAGTTTATTTTCAAATATCTCAAAAATTTTCCTCGTTACGGCATCGAGCAAAATTCTGATTTATATTCAAAATTGAGTTTATTTTCAAATATCTCAAAAATTTTTCTCGTTACGGCATCGAGCAAAATTCTGATTTATATTCAAAATTGAGTTTATTTTCAAATATCTCAAAAATTTTTCTCGTTATGGCATCGAGCAAAATTCTGATTTATATTCAAAATTGAGTTTATTTTCAAATATCACAGAAATTTTTCTCGTTATGGCATCGAGCAAAATTCTGATTTATATTCAAAATTGAGTTTATTTTCAAATATCACAGAAATTTTTCTCGTTACGGCATCGAGCAAAATTCTGATTTAGATTCAAAATTGAGTTTATTTTCAAATATCTCAAAAATTTTTCTCGTTACGGCATCGAGCAAAATTCTGATTTATATTCAAAATTGAGTTTATTTTCAAATATCTCAAAAATTTTTCTCGTTACGGCATCGAGCAAAATTCTGATTTATATTCAAAATTGAGTTTATTTTCAAATATCACAGAAATTTTCCTCGTTACTGCATCGAGCAAAATTCTGAGTTAGATTCAAAATTGAGTTTATTTTCAAATATCTCAAAAATTTTCCTCGTTACGGCATCGAGCAAAATTCTGATTTATATTCAAAATTGAGTTTATTTTCAAATATCTCAAAAATTTTTCTCGTTACGGCATCGAGCAAAATTCTGATTTATATTCAAAATTGAGTTTATTTTCAAATATCTCAAAAATTTTTCTCGTTATGGCATCGAGCAAAATTTTGATTTAGGGTTCAAAATTGAGTTTATTTTCAAATATCTCAAAAATTTTTCTCGTTACGGCATCGAGCAAAATTCTGATTTATATTCAAAATTGAGTTTATTTTCAAATATCACAGAAATTTTTCTCGTTACGGCATCGAGCAAAATTCTGATTTAGATTCAAAATTGAGTTTATTTTCGAATATCTCAAAAATTTTCCTCGTTACTGCATCGAGCAAAATTCTAATTTATATTCAAAATTGAGTTTATTTTCAAATATCACAGAAATTTTTCTCGTTACGGCATTCTGATTTAGATTCAAAATTGAGTTTATTTTCAAATATCACAGAAATTTTTTTTGTTACTGCATCGAGCAAAATTTTGATTTAGGGTTCAAAATTGAGTTTATTTTCAAATATCACAGAAATTTTTTTTGTTACTGCATCGAGCAAAATTTTGATTTAGGGTTCAAAATTGAGTTTATTTTCAAATATCACAGAAATTTTTCTCGTTATGGCATCGAGCAAAATTCTGATTTAAATTCAAAATTGAGTTTATTTTCAAATATCACAGAAATTTATTTTATTTATTTAAGTTTTAAATATATGAAAAATATTAATCAAATATTTAAAAAATCAATTTTTTTTGTTTTAGGGAACAATAAATTGAAAGAAAAAAAATTATAAATTTAGGGAAAAATAATCTTTTTTTTAAGTTTTTTTTTTAGTTTATGTAATTATGATTCAGGGTTTTGATTAAATTGTTTAAAATTTAAAATAAATAATAAATTGAAAATTGAAGTATATATATATATTAATCTATATAATACATTAATTTTAATAATATATAAATAATAAATATATAGAAAGACATATATATATATAATAAATTTATAAACGTGTCAAAATATAAGTAATTAATATTAATACATATTTTTTACACATTTATAATAAGTTCTGGTACATATTAATATATATAAAGAATAATAAGCTTTAAAAGGACCATTGCCATTTTATAATAATTAATGCATAATAAATCAGTAGTCATTGTAGGAATGTGCAAAAACTTAAATAAAATAGATAGTTTTAGTTGTTAAAATAAGCTATAATCATTATAAATGATAATAATCATAATGATAAATAATTTACATTAAATATATTAATGTTTATTATGATAATACGCTAAATCATTAAAAATAATACTTTATTTTTTATTATTTAAATAAATAATTATTTTAATATATAATAATAGATTATAGATTAATAAATTATTTATTATATAATATATAAATAATAAAAATAAAAATAGATTAATAAATTATTTATTATATAATATATAAATAATAAAAATAAAAATAGATTAATAAATTATTTATTATATAATACATTAATTTTAATAATATATAAATAATAAATATATAGAAAGACATATATATATATAATAAATTTATAAACGTGTCAAAATATAAGTAATTAATATTAATACATATTTTTTACACATTTATAATAAGTTCTGGTACATATTAATATATATAAAGAATAATAAGCTTTAAAAGGACCATTGCCATTTTATAATAATTAATGCATAATAAATCAGTAGTCATTGTAGGAATGTGCAAAAACTTAAATAAAATAGATAGTTTTAGTTGTTAAAATAAGCTATAATCATTATAAATGATAATAATCATAATGATAAATAATTTACATTAAATATATTAATGTTTATTATGATAATACGCTAAATCATTAAAAATAATACTTTATTTTTTATTATTTAAATAAATAATTATTTTAATATATAATAATAGATTATAGATTAATAAATTATTTATTATATAATATATAAATAATAAAAATAAAAATAGATTAATAAATTATTTATTATATAATATATAAATAATAAAAATAAAAATAGATTAATAAATTATTTATTATATAATACATTAATTTTAATAATATATAAATAATAAATATATAGAAAGACATATATATATATAATAAATTTATAAACGTGTCAAAATATAAGTAATTAATATTAATACATATTTTTTACACATTTATAATAAGTTCTGGTACATATTAATATATATAAAGAATAATAAGCTTTAAAAGGACCATTGCCATTTTATAATAATTAATGCATAATAAATCAGTAGTCATTGTAGGAATGTGCAAAAACTTAAATAAAATAGATAGTTTTAGTTGTTAAAATAAGCTATAATCATTATAAATGATAATAATCATAATGATAAATAATTTACATTAAATATATTAATGTTTATTATGATAATACGCTAAATCATTAAAAATAATACTTTATTTTTTATTATTTAAATAAATAATTATTTTAATATATAATAATAGATTATAGATTAATAAATTATTTATTATATAATATATAAATAATAAAAATAAAAATAGATTAATAAATTATTTATTATATAATATATAAATAATAAAAATAAAAATAGATTAATAAATTATTTATTATATAATACATTAATTTTAATAATATATAAATAATAAATATATAGAAAGACATATATATATATAATAAATTTATAAACGTGTCAAAATATAAGTAATTAATATTAATACATATTTTTTACACATTTATAATAAGTTCTGGTACATATTAATATATATAAAGAATAATAAGCTTTAAAAGGACCATTGCCATTTTATAATAATTAATGCATAATAAATCAGTAGTCATTGTAGGAATGTGCAAAAACTTAAATAAAATAGATAGTTTTAGTTGTTAAAATAAGCTATAATCATTATAAATGATAATAATCATAATGATAAATAATTTACATTAAATATATTAATGTTTATTATGAT